>CM031578.1:16576089-17093221 GCA_018467065.1 Ephestia elutella
AATAAAGCCTTAAAATGCCGAGAGCTGATAGGCTTCTAATTAAGCGTCGTGGATCCTATAAATTTTCTTTGAGACCAGGCTTTTGTTAAGTAATTGCCTCAACTCAGGCCTAGGCAAATGTTTGGGTCCGACGTATTGACAAGTTTGATCCCTTTCATCGAGATCTGTTGATTGATAGCATTGCGCTTCCTTCCATTATAGATGTTTTTCTTGATGTAATACGGATGTGTCTATAGCGGAAGTTGAACAAAATAATATTTTTATAGAAAGACTAGCTGGCGCTTACGGCTTCGCTGGAAAGTTAATCCTTTCTTAGCGGATGCCTACGTCATAACATCTACCTGCATGCCAAATTTCAGCCCGATCCGTCCAGTGGTTTGGGCTGTGCGTTGATAGATTACTAAGTCAGTCAGTCAGTCACCTTTGAGTTATATATGTATATATATATATATATAGATAAGCAATACTAAATACTGGATGTTGGTTTCTGACGTCAATGATATCGTGTCACGTAGATCATCAAGCTTATTTGGCGAGTCGGAGTCGTGGCAGGACATAACAAGCTCCAGTATTCCCGGTTTGGTTCGTGCAAACCTGTCTTATTATCTATCTCCTGAGCCTGCTCAAGGAAGTCTTGCTACTCGGTGCATCCGCAGTGCAAGCGTTAATTGTCATAAACCAAAGCGTACATTTTGAGAAATTAAATTAAATGCTAACTGACAACATTATAAAATATTTCCTCAGTTTATTCACAGTTACATTTGATGAAGCCTTGTATATTTATACTAGGTTTACGTTTCATTAATAATTTAGTAGGTGGATATGAAGCAAATGTGTTTAGCCAATAAATTTATTTTCTTTCAAATACTTTTAATTAACTTCTTGTTTTTTTTAAATAAATTCATTGTAATGCTCTACATGTGAATTTCCCTTTTAATTACATTTACGTGGTCGTTGTTTGTCCTCGACTAAAACATCTGTATTTAATAAATAATTTTATGAATACTAACTTCCCTACATTTTTACCCATCAAACACCTATAAAATTGTACTAGTGACGCAGATATTTGAGGTACCAGAATAGCGCTGAGGAATAAAAACCAGGTAAATAGAGCTCGCATGGATAAAAGTCATTAAAATGTTCGGTGTTATAACTGCTGCTGCGGATCTACAGGCCTGTTATTACTTCATTTTATCTTTAGACACACTCCATTAATATGAGTAAGACATTCAGGGTCAGTCTTATTTGTATCTATTTATTTTTTCTTGGTCGTTGACAATGCATTTTGTATATATTGCCATTAAATTTAAAAATAAACCGGCCAAGTGCGATTCAAACTCGACTCCGATTTTCCGTTTTTGCCTTTTGGGGTACGGAACACTAAAAAAACACTAGAAAATTTAATAGAATAATGACTCTATTAATGAAATTACACGTTTAAATGACGAATTGCTAAAGTAGCTAGAAATAATGTTCAGTAAAACAGCACAAATTACGAAGAAAAAGAAAAATTAGATTGTTTTGCAAAAAATACATTTTCCCATGATAACCTTTTGCATTGATGATGGTACGCGTATCATTGACAATTTTTAAAAATTATTTTGTAAACGGTACTTAAGTAAACTATTATTCATGAAATGTAATGTTATATTATAAAAGCTAATCATTCCACTGCATAGCAGACTTTGTGGCCTGGGCGGTACTCGCATTCTGGCAGCTTGCGGTTGGAGTGACTTGCGAAAGCTCGCAACAACTTTCGCAACTATGCTTTAGCTTCATATCACGTCTGGCGCCAAGCTACTTCTTTGTCAGATAATTATAATTATGACTCATGTGTTGAAGCAGAAGAAAGGCCATTATTCTGACCATTACTGCGAAAGGCTGAATTTCTTTCATGTCTGCTATATTCTTTGTTATCATTATTGCTCTAACTTGTTTTGTCTTTGTTTGTTTTTGACGTCATAGTAAATCGTTTGAAAAGTAATGAGGTCTAGATTTTGTTTCTTTGTTCACGTATTCCTTTCAATATATTTCTATATTTTTGTCAAAGTTTCGTAGCGATCAATTACAGGTACATACGTAGTAGTAGTCCATCTAATATTAAAGTTACATATATATATGATTTTCCATGTAAATTAAATTAAAATATTATATTACTAGAGATAAGTAGGTTAGGTAGTAAGGAAGTCTTATTAATTTTTAAAGCAACAAGACTAGCAATTGGACCTAAACACTCAACTCTCATGCATAGCTACTGAAATTCCATCTATATGCTTTGTGATTTTTGTATGATTATTCTTTTAAACATTTGTCAAGAATGAGAGAGAAAAATACGTGTCCAATTTATTATTCCATTCCCGAGCTGACGAGAGCAAATTACGCAGATAATTCCTTGTTGGGTAATTTGCGAGGAGACTCCCACGTGAGAAAAATATCTCAGAGCTATATAGTGTTGTTTTTATTGGCCCTCGCCTGTCTTACACACTTGCACTCCAGATATTATTCAAGAGCGATGATTAACTTTCATATATCATATACCTAAACTTATCTCATAAACTAATAAGTACAATAATAACATTCCCACTTAGAATTTTTGGGTATTTTTCATTGTAGCTGAATTCGAATAGGTTGATTATAACTCGCCCATTTATAATTTTATCCTGATTGTACAAATAATAAAACTTTTACTAATGTACTGATCTTATAAATCGCGTACGAGAAACAAAAAAATCAGCACTTATGTGGTTTTTTGCTTACGTTGTACGTATAGTTCAAAATTGGTATAGAAATTAAAACGTTGTGGTCACTGGTCGAGCATATGTTACGAGAGTTCGCTCTTTATCTAGGCTGCTAACACTAGGCTGTTAATGATAATGACGAAAATTATGAAAGTTTAAGATAAGGCGTTAAGTGATTAGATCGACATTTACTAATGCCCTCGTTTTGGACAAGCAGTTTTGATGGTATTAGGTATTTGTATTTTGTGTTAAATGTACAACATATATACTATTGTTACTAAGGATAAGTGTTGCTTGGACTTTTAGGATTCTATTTTAGAATCACAGTATACATACAGAAAACTATTTCCTTGAGTTGAAAGACCTACAGATGGCCAGTCAGCTAGTTGCGCCGGCGCTGCCTTGAGTTAGTGTTGAATCGCGATTATGCGCGCGTTAGTCGCGCCACCAGCATGGCAGCTTGCAGGCCTGACGTTTCCATTCTTCACATTTTTATTTTTTATTTCGAAACCTGACTCGCTTGTCATTTTCCATTTTCTGCATTTCATCTCATATCCTCTATGCCTTTATATTAAATAACTGTTATGAATACCTTCATCGCCTGTTATTAATCCTCATATTGTTTTCACTATAAATAATAATACTCGGATCGGCTACATCGTAAATACTTATTTAAGCACATCCCGCTGAAATAATTGCGTATGTGGATTTATGAAATCTGCCGTCTCTCAATACGGTTTATTTGCAAGTAGGCAGTTTACTTAGGCTTGGAATCTAATTTTGTCTGTAAGGGCGTCTATAGAACCCAGCGGTATTTCTGTAGAGTTATCGCGAATGTTGGGTTAATCACATTCGTTCCGCAAGCGTTAGTTTGTTGAGCGCTCGATAGCAATTTAAGATCACATTTGCTCTGAGTTCGCCTCTGTTTTACGTCCCTACATCCGGCAATTTAATTTGTGCTTCGTGGAGCTTGGCGCGACAAACCCTGTTTCTACATGATATTTGGATAAGCTTATTTGGCATAAGTCATAAAAGATTTTGATCAAATTAATGGAAATAAAGACATTCGTACAACTTTAACTAGATTTATTGTGCTTATATTTAAAAACATTGTAGCATACCTTTTTTATCAAACTTTTTAAACAGAGACTATGTATAGAAGGATCTCCACTCAATTCTTCTAAAGAAATAAAGTACTTTCAAGTGAAAGTCTCTGTAGCATATAAACAAACGATCTCACATAATTTAGTTCTGTTCGTGTTGATGGAACATATAAACCGCGTCCCCAATAGCTTCGTCCTTGTCTGTTATAGTTTGCATACAGCGAAATTTACGAAACACACGCGTTCGTTAATTAAATTAACTGATTCGCTGGTCGCCGGCTAATTGCGTACACTCGCCTAACCTACGGAGTCTCTAAATATATTCGCATGATACCCACCACTCCTTGCTAAACGCAAACATGTGGCATTTGATGTCTTTCCATGTCGTTCCACTGCTACATTGTTAAAATATTAATAACACCATCACGACTATCTAAAAAAAACCAAAGTTTTTTTGTAATTTTCGTATTACTTATTGTTTTATAAAAATAAAAGCTCTTATAAATCGTTCATTTTCACAATATACTGCTTGAAATAAATCGTGGACATAGTGGATATAGATGAGAAGATTTGTCTGCAAATCAAACAACTTTTGTCTGCTGACGGAAAACACAAAAAACATGTCATTCATGTATTGAAACTGTCCATTGATTGATATGACTGTATCTAATCGCAGTTGATAACAGAATCTATACAGGTACTTTTTGTCTTTTAATCAATATATTGTAGATAGCATAGTTTTTTCGCTTCCAACATGTGCAACAATACAATGAGTATAGGTGTGCATGATTTGTGCGACGTGACCGCACTACATATCCGGATAACACCTAACCTTGAAATTGTTTCATTACCTAACAACTTACAATACAAGTAAACAAAAAGCAAACTAGTACATACTAAGTACAGTAACGAGCAATCATATGTAAACAACTTAATCCTAAGACCATGTAATAAGGTCTATAATTGTAAACATCAATGCTCGTGACTCTACTTAATAACTATTTCCTACATTGTTTTTATCTTATAATATTCGTGAAAAAAAAAAAAAAATGTTGCTTCTCAAGTGAATGCCTTGATTCAGTGTCTTGTTTTTTATGCATTTTAGATTAATTTTAACGGAAACAAGGATAGAATGATCCCATTACGGAATTAGTTGCTTTGGTACTACTTAATTTATCGCTTCAATTAACACGATAATAAAAAGACAGTAATCAACTCCATTCATTTTAGATGTTTGGGTTCATCGATTACCCAAGTCCAAATGAAACTTAATACGTCTAATGAAATGACTTAATAAACAATTATATTTTTAAATCTTATCGTGATTTTTAGGTTAAGAATAATTAATAGGCAATTAACTGGTCTATTTACACTTGTATTAGTAATTAGAAGCTTTCAACATTCCAAACCTCATTTGCAGTTTTAAAAACTAACAACGTAACTTACTGAAGTAATGTGGTATCTGTGGTGGTAATTGACAATATTGTGGTAAAAAATGAAGTGAAATCTCAAAATAACTTAAAGGGATTTGTATAGAAGGAAGCGAATGCCGCAGATGATGCGGCGAGACGAGTTTGCGGAGGCCGAGTGGACATAATGCGGCGTACATCCGCCACCATGTCGGGCGCGCTATCTCCTAATGTCTCGGCCTCCGACGACGACCAGGCACGCCGGCGCTCCGTCTTTTACGTGCCATTGTTTGAGAGTTTTGACAACTATTTACCTCTCACACCAGAAGAGAGAGAAGCTTTAATAACCGGTCAAGACTTAGACAGTACCCCCGCAAAACCTAAGAGACGAAACGTTTTGGATAGTGGAAGACTGCACATTCCATCTCGAGGTGATTCGTCATTTACAGAAAGTGAGAGTGATATCAGTGTTTTAAGTCCGGAACGTAGATTTCGTCGACCTTTGTCATCGACCGTGAGCTCGAACGAGGCTCTGACCAGAGTGGGCCAGCGTGAATTAACGAGTCCACGACTAGTTGCTGAAAGCGGCCTTAGGCACACGAAACCGAGATTAAGAAGCACGACGTCATGTGAGCCACGATATGACAGAATATATTCACCGATGGGTGGATCGATCTCATCTAGTAAACTAAATAGTTCCACGTCGAATATTGGCACCAGAATTGCAGTAAAAAATCCAATTTTAAATTCTAATTTATGTCTCATACCGGATTCTCCTAAATTACTAACTCCTGGCAAAGAGAAGTCAAAAACACTGCCACAAAATTTAAATACGCCATCTCCAATACGAGGAAGCAATAGCTCTACGTCAATTTTCAGAACACCAAGGATTACAGTTACACCGGATAGTCCAAACAAAAGTCCTGGAAAGATTTCAGGGCTGAATTTTATACGTCGGTCTAGAAGCACGAAATTATCCAGAAGTAATTCTTTGCTTCGAAGTATAACGACGAGGCATATAGAAGAAGGGTTAGATGATCAGATTGCTGTTGTCACGGATCTAACCGATAACTATGACAAGTTCGTAGACGACAATGGCGGTGAGAATGAAGTGATAGGAGCTCTGATCAAGAAACATGAGGCCCAGATGGCAAACAGTCCTCTGAGTATTCGACGTGGATACCTGGATGTTGACGATGATGTCGCTGTGCATTCCGGTAAGGCATTTTATAAAATAAATGTTAATGATATTTTTCAGAGATCGGCAGCATTTCAGCTGAATTAATACCGATAACCCACCGATACCGATAAATATCGATGAACCCTCGTGGAAAAAAATACTGTTCAATCACTCTTAATTTTTTTGCTTAGACGCGTATTTTCGATCTCTTTTGTAAAGTTGAAAGGCTAATTTATTCACTAGTGTCGTTTTTTGAGAGTCCTGCACAAGTAGGTTTCAAGGTTGGGCATGGGCATTGCTCAGTCTATAGTCATTGTGCAATTATAAAGCATTTGTTGCACTAATAAATCTTATTTAAAAACTTAGCCATGATTTTAGATATTGACGATTATATAGGTTTAAGAACTAGCACGATGGTTTTAAATCTGTAATTGAAGATTGCAAAAATGCAATTATAAAATCGAAAGTATGCTGATTCAGCAGTTCAATGCCGATTGCCATATAATTTAATCAATAACAATTAAATTACCTATAGTGCATTGGGTATAATAAAGACGTTATTTATTTATATAAAATGTTTATGTATATTGCTGCTTTGTAGCCGGGTCATACAATATCATGTTTATTTAAAAACACTCTCTATTATAAAACTGTAACCCTTACTAAACATCTTTCGATGTAACTTAAACGTGAATGACTTGCCGTTACAAACAACTGTGTCCTGCTATTCATATCGCTAGACAATGCCTCGCCTACTAATTATATGGGCAGGAACCAAAGTTAAGTGGGCCTCTAAGAACGGATTGTCATCTCTTGTCGTAGTTATTACGAAAACTGGAAGTCATTTACTTAACATTTGATCTCGCACAATAGAATATTGTTGAGCAGAATGACTTTTGATATGTGTGTTGAATACAAGATTTCTCTGATAATTTAACAACTCACAAAATAGACTTACTATTATTGTTATAAGCACGTGCTGTAACTGGGAAGAAATGAGGAATAAAAACAGACTCTACGTTAAATGAAAAAATTGTAAATTTCGAGTCTCGCTGCTTTGTTCTTTTTTATAACAGTACTGGTCACTACGATGGCCATAAATAAATTCTTTGTCTGTAAATCCGGCAATGGTCAAGAAATTATATCTTCTGTCATGAGAAGCACGTCTCATGCAAGACTTAAACAAAATAATATTGTTTTGAATATTCTATCTAGAACCTTCAAATTCTGTGTTTGGAACAATATGTATGATTATACTCGTAGGTATAGCAGTTTGCCTTCGAACAGCTATAATGTCCTATATTTTGTGCTTTAGATATTAAGACTGCACTTACAGTACGCATTTAAAGTACTCAAGCAGCTATTTTGGCATACATGGTACACTTTATTTGGTAACAGTAGTTGTAGATAGTAATAAGTAAGAAATTCTTATCGTATTTCGTTTATGTGTAATATAGAAATACAGGTTTCCTTATCCTTTTTTCTTCCATTCAGAATTTGTTATATAAGTTTTCCGCGACATTTTCCAAACAATACTGAAGTAATATTGAGCGCAATCTTTATCGCATTACTCCCTGGTGGGCGCTTATCGCCGCTATCAGTACAACACAATGATTGCGCCGCTAATATAGCTCTGAACTCCGTTAGCTTTTAAAAACAATATGCGATATTTTTAGCTTCATTATTTTTTTAGTTTCAAACCGATACGATCCTGTCTATATATGTATTTAGAATTTTGTACTTGGCTTGTAAAATTTGTTAAATTTACATGCGCTTATTGTACATGTTTTAACGAATGATTATACATTAATAAAAGTTAATTTTAACTGTTTTCTTTTTACCGTTCATCTGATCTGTAGAAAAGGCAAGGTTCATGCTTCATGGGTAGTAACGATCCGACTTTCTAATATTTGTTGCCGATCAGGTACTTGTATGATCTCGGCGTCTGACTCATCTTTATTTGTAGTTTCTATTGGTTGTAGTTTTATTGCATCATAAGTCAATTCCTTACAATCAAACGTACTAATGACAATTAATCTAACGTTCGCATACTTAATAGAATGAAGAAAGTCATAACATAAACTGCATTTAAGTAAATACTCTAAGTTTACGACCTTATTGTGTCATTTCTAGAATGTCTAACCAAAAATGTGCAGTCTACTCAGTCCTCGGAATAAGGAAAGAAGAGGATTTCCTCCAAAACATATCAAGTGTTATGGTCTTCGTCACAATGTAAATCAATTTCGTACGGGTCATAAAGATAACTGGTTTGTGGTTACATAAGAACAACAAACAGTCGTAACATAACTCGTGTTTGATAACTTGAGCTATAACGGGGATGGGCTGCAAGTGTTCACACGACATGTCAGTGGTTCGTTGACACCGCCATGTTTTCTACCCCATTATGGATCGTACTTTCGCCATTTATAGTTTATCGATTGTTTCCACAACACTAACAAGCTTTTAATATTCTTTGTTTATACTCAGAAAATATAGAATAAGTGAAGAAAATATGATATACTCTGGAACTATCTGTCGGATCGGAAGCATTATAAATTGTAACCTGATTCAAACGAGACCATCTTGTGTCGGCGTCCATGACAAAGTCTAGAGCCAGATAGCTCTTTAAATAAAGCTGTTTCTTTCTAGTAGTTAACTTAAGTCATTACTACTTTTTTTTTTCGTGTCAATTTGACCAATTGACATTTTTCAATACATATTAATCTATTTTAGGTTTCATTCATAGTAATTTTTTTGCAGATAATAGATTTTTAATCAGAATCAAATACATGTCTTTTTGCTACAATTTATGTGAGTGTATGTGTGTTGTACATGCGAGAGCTATCTTTGTAACTTATGTTTCATCATCATCATCGATGAACCAATGGGTTCTAGCTTAAAAATCACATTACTCTGCTAATAAAGCTTGGCAAATAGGGAGAGCGATAAAAAGGTTCAACCTTTCAACACAAGTACAGTCACGATTATTGATATGTATTTAATTTTAGACCTTATCACACTGTCTTAAGGACCTATGTGCTTACATATTATTGCTCGTGACTATACATGAATGTAGAAAAGGGCACAAATGCAGTACTTATACTTTTAGTCATTGCTCGCAGCGGTCACGGGCGGCGTGCGCGCAACTTCCGCCGGAAACCACGCCATACATACGTCTGCTGTTTATTAGAATATCCATGTTATCTGTTTATAACGGACTGTCATGTTTGTTTGTGTGACTGTATCCCTTTGAGGCATAGTCACGTTATTTTAACTTAATTAATTAGTTAACAAGGGTAATTTTATTGTAGCAGTCAGACTATAAATTAAAGTGTGTTACTATAGATTTCAAATTTATGGTTATTTGCTTTGAAAAATATACAAATAAGAACAAACGTGACACTAAATATCGTCTACCGATAATAAACATCAACTGGACAATCACAGCAATTTCGTATCAAGGCTGTGCGTGTTCGTGAATCAATGTCAATTGAGGACTACGAGTACAACGGTGCAGTCTTCATCACGCATGATTTTCAATAGCACCGACAAAACTAGTATTTTAAAGTATTTTTGTGACATTTACATCATTTAACGTTCAGCTCCGGAAGCTCGCACTTACCAGGTTCAGCCTCAGAAGCTGAATCATGATTTCAAAATGAATAGGAATATATTTTCGCATTGCCAAAGTAATAAATACAGTTCTCAAATAAAAGGTATTTCTTTAAGACTAACTTCAGCTATATTTTTTTATGTAAATGATGAGACATTCTCTATGTAAAAATATTCTCTTGTCTGCGCTGTTCAACAGAAATCAGCATATGCTAACAAAGTTTCCTTCTTTACAGACACTTCATACGAGAAAGCATGTCGCCGCGGCTCTGCTCCGAGCACGCCCGTGCCCGGTGCAGGCGCAGCACAGCCCCTCCCGCCTTGCGTCCTTCTTCTTCTCCAAGAGATCCTTCAGGAGCAACCCTCTCAAGAGGACCAAATCTGCCACTAAGTTAGAGAGGGAGCGCGCGCTAGCCGCCGTACCTACTCACCCACCAGGACATGCTTTACGAACTTCAAGGTAAGAGTATATAGTTACGTCAAATCAGAATTGCCATTTAAATCGAATATACTAAGTCAAGAGGCAATTTTACGTAGACTATGTGAGAATTTGTACTGTTTTTATTTTACTATTTAATTTACTGTAAATTGTTTTATCATATCACAATCTATCGTCAGAGTTTGACGATAAAAAGCTGACCCCAAGATTGCACTGAAATAAAACAGATTCAAGTAATAAAAATTAATCTCATTTAGATACTTCAAGGTAAAAGATATCTGTAGCACAAATAGCGAAGTATTTTCAGTAGTATTAGGGCACATTCATGAATAACGCAACTGTCTCAAATGTCTTTGTTCATAAACATTTTTATATGCCACTATAACGATCAAATTTATAGCCTTCAAGAGCCTGCTCTATAATGTTAGCTTGTGATTACCATCTGCCGTCATCGCGAAGCCAAATTATAGACGTAATACGTATACTTGTGCACTGCGAAGAAAATTACATATTGCCATTTCTATATTGCATATTTCAGTGTACTGACGACATGGTGGATTTTTATTACTTTTTATGTTCAATAATGTTATGCTTTTCATGTTTTTTATTACTTTTTGTGTTTTTAGTTCAATGTTGGTAATTTCTAAATAGATATCGTCTGTTATTTTGACGCCTTTAGCTTTAACTAACACATGATGTGATTATGCAATGAGTCTGTGGAGCGGTTAATTAAACAACTGACAGTTAACGGCCTTTCATTAGCAGTAAATTTACATATCTACATTAAAGTAGGCATATTATGGTGTGGTTTTACATAATAGTTGTTGTTTTGAAGGACTCCCTATATCACATTTAAATGTAGATATCATTATATAAAATATATCTAAGTATGTGTAATTTGATTTATTTATATGTACTATATATAAAGAAAATTTTATGCCTCAAGTGCATTAGATAAGGGCTTGACAAATAAGTCAATACAACATATCATTATTATTCATGATTGTGTTTATTTATTGTATCTATTTTTTACATAACATATTTATACATTACTGTCTTGATTTATTAATTAACATTAGTAGATAAATATTGAAACGCATAAAATAGTCTCTGTATCTACATAAAGCACTTAATGAAAGCAACAAGTCCCATGTTTTCGCGACATGTCGTGACCGCATCGCTTTATGCACTTTATAGGAGCGTCGATGTAAAACATGAAGCATACAGAAGTATAGGAAGAAACGGTTTAAAAATTATTGCCATCATAAACACAAATCATTTCAAAACAAGCATAACAAGTTATTATTACCGAGTATATAAATCTTTTAATGCTATTACTAACGATCTGTCGATTTGAGACGGCTTTTGATACTTTTATCATTCTGTTTTCATCTCAAAATCTCTTCACTCAGGTATGTTTCATTATTACAAACTGCCTGAGATGTACAGTCGGGAGCAAATAAAACCTCTAATGACCTTTACCTCAAGTCCCCGCAGATCAGGGATCAGGTTTAATTGCCCCCGACGTGTCAAGTAACCGATATCCTCCGATTCATGTTCCCTCCTCCTTTATAAACGTATTCTTGGCAATTTTAATGGAGTATTTTGCTATTTCCTTCTCTATTTCACACACTATTATCAACCAGTGGGGGAAGGGGGGGAAGGGTGATGGAAAGAACTGGTTCCCGAGATAAGGTACTCCTAGTTAGGGAACCAGGGCTAAATTTTAACTTGTAATCTGGTTTGTTGATAATAAAGATGATGATTATTTGAAAAAAAAAGAGTGCAGGTTTCCTCACGATGTTTTCCTTCACTTTACAAACAAGTAATTCATGATTATACGTTGCCAAAACATCTTATACTTTTCTCTACTTATTTCTGTACTCTCACTGTTATCAGCCTCGACGCCATACGATACCGCGCCACGCCCTCGTCTGCTACGATATTTACTAAATGCCCTCTAATTACTTCCCTGACAATGTTAACACGAAATTTATATGTATATTGTATACTCATTGAAATGCCCGTAATTATATGGGAGATTTTATGTATTTCGCATTTGGCTTAAGTGTATGTTTCAGTAAAGCAAAACAAAATTAACGTATACAAATGGCAAATAAAGTTGCTACGAATATTAAATGATGAAGAAGACATGATCCAAGAAGCAAACATACTTACAGTCCTACAGTACATATCATTTTTTTTACTTTAGTTGCAGTTAAAAATTATATTATGGCGCGGAAATTTGTTAGCTCTGCAAAACATTGGCACGCAAATAAATATTTAGCTTATCTTGCAGTAATCTGGCATGCGTTAAGAAATGTTAAAGTTATCAACAAATAAAACTTTACTTGATAATTGCAGCGTACTAACTTTCAAGTACAATTTACAATAATACGCCAAGCAAGCAAATTGGTGCATGCTTCACCAAGCGTAAATTAGTCCAAGCTGCTGGTAATAATTGTAGTAAATGCGTTTTTTCTCATAAACTATTTTAACACTCGCAATGCATTTATATAAAAAATGAGCGTTGTTCGTTCGTAGTTAATTAAATATGTTTTTCTCGTTTAGAAACTTGTTGACACGTTACATTCATTTGCATAACTTAAGTAGAAAATTATGTAGATACTTATTTTAAAATTCTAACTAAAGTTTATATTTAAGATTTATTATGTTGGTATCTTATCAATATTAATTTGGTTGTTTCAGATCTCACGAAAGCCTTTTGTCGGCTCACTCACCCGCCGTCTCTACCATGGATTTGGGACCACCCAACCAAGTAAGTAGAAACTGCAATAAGTCTTTAGTCAGATACGGAGCAAATTTTTATTAAAATAATCTTACGAGTAAAAATTAAGTCTTGGCAAATTCATAAAAAAAATATTCGAGAATAATTTGGCCACAAAAAAATTATTCGTTATTTACATAATTAATAGAATCACGAATATTTATTTCGTGGCCAAATTATTGCGTTTTTTAATAAAGACATGAATAAATTTTATTTGAGTGAGATATTTGAATAAAAACTTGCGCATATCAGGTCAGATATTGATTTATTGGATGAATTAAAGATATATTTATTACTAGCTGCGCCCCGGGGTTCGCTTAAGTGGAAATTTTGGGATAAAAAGTACCCTATGTGCTATTTCCGGTATTTTTCTACCCGTGTACCAAATTTTATCTTAATCCGTCCAGTAGATTTTGCGTGATTGAGTAACAGACATCCTAACAAACTCACAAATTCACATCCAAACTTTCGTATTTATAATATTAGTAGGATTAAATTAGCGTGTTTGATAAAAAAAATGCAATTAAAGATGTGCCCCCCTCGTGATTTTAATTAAAACTGAAGTTTCTCGAGGTGAGATGAGAAATAAACTTCTTGGAAATAAAAACAATAGATTCATAAATTTTAGTTAATTAACTTTAATTGTCAAAAGTTATCTTTCGAATAACATGACTAATTATTTCATATTCACCAATAATTTAATCGTGTAGTTACAAAAGAACGTTTGTATATTTAACTTGAAGGTAGAGATCCGTGCCCTGCACTCGTCAGTGTTGGGCAGAGCTCACTGCTTCGCGCTGAGCGCTGAGAACCGCCCGCCCCGGTACTTCGCCTGCGCCTCGCGGAAGGAACGCGACCGCTGGATTTACAGGTAAAAACAACTAAGTATTATATATTCCTAATAAACTTCGCCCCGTGAATTTCCCACGGGAACAGTGCTTATTCCCATGAAGAAAGAGACCAGCAGATATAGCATGAAGAGGTAACAAACGAACTCACTTTCGCATTTAATATTAAGTTATTATAATAATTTGTATCTTTGCATTCCAAACTGTTTACTATGTTAAGGTAACAGATAATCAGGTTGCATACTGTAATCTATTCTTATTTTTTTAAAGTAAAGGAGAAATCTGGAAGCCTGGAACCGCAGCATTTTTCAACATAAATTTTGCTTTTATTTAAACCCTACTCTTGAATATAACGTAACATTTACTAAATTTACGTCCTACGCAAATCGCTTCTATTAAATTGATTTAGAAAGTCAACAACGAAATGACATTATAGCCTTATTTGATATATGCGCACATAGAATAGTTTAAAATGATTTATTGCTGACAAGTACACTATATCATGAGCCACAACGAATCACGTACCTACACAGAGCTCAATTACGCTTTACCTTCGTATTCCATATACATAAATCGTTATCGGAATGCATAAATCGTAAACATTTCAGGATACATACAGCCATTAAGTATCTTTCTACTGTCACAAATGCGACATAAGTTTTTCTTTGACATAGGTACCACTTTTGCTCATTTTGATTACTTATTTTATTTGCTCGTTTATATAGAGCAAATACTATATAAACTCTAGATAGAGTCATGTTCGGGTTGGTTCTAATTTAAAACTATTTTTTACAGCTTACGGCAAGCGGCACGACCCGATGAGATTCGTACGCGGCGATGCGAGCGAACTGTCAAATTGTGGCTGCTGGAGGCGAAGGACATCCCGCCCAAGAAGAGATACTACTGCGAGATCTTGCTCGACGACACGCTGTATGCCAGGTAGGTGTCCGACCAGCAGAAGTTACCAGCTAACTGTTAAACTGTGGCTGTTGAAGGCGAAGGACAACCCGCCCAAGAAAAGAGACTACTCGGAGATCTTACACGACGACACGCCGTATGCCAGGTAGGTGTCCGACCAGCAGAAGTTACCAGCTAACTGTCAAACTGTGGCTGTTGGAGGCAAAGAACATCCAGCACTAGTAGAGGTACTACTGTGAAATCTTTCTCGACGACACGCTGTATGTCAGGTAAGTTTTCGACCAGCAGAAGTTACTAGCTAACTGTCAAACTGTGGCTGTTGGAGGCGAAGAACATCCCGCACGAGAAGAGATACTAGTGTATGATCTTGCTCGACGATTTGCTGTATGCCAGCCAGAAGTGCCTAGCTAACTGTCTGTACTGAGCGTAGAAGGCGAAGTAAAATCTAAGTAGATACATTAATAATTTTAAAATCAATTTACGTCAATTTGTGATTACCAAAAATTTTACAGTGTAATTATATTATTGGCAATAAACTAAGATTTAATCCCGTCGGCGACCTCTTCTATTTATAGCCTTTTCCTCCGTTAATGTTGAGATTACCTGTTATTCAGCGAAACTTGTTGTTTTGCTCCAGGATTAGTTAGTTCTTTTCTTAGTTATCCTCATAGTTATCTATGAGGACAATATAAAGGTTTCCTTTATTATTCACTAATTAACACAAAGTTGGGATGTAAATAATTCACCTGCGAGAAGAATTGAGAAATCTTGCCTATAAATGTTACCTGTAGGTATTTTTTTATTTAATCTCAATATTGATTGTCCAGATCATCATCAAAGTTGAAGACGGACCTGTGCTTCTGGGGCGAGGTATACGAGTTCGGCGCGCTGCCGGCCGTGCGCGCCATACACGTCAACGTGTACAGAGAGCCGGAGCGGCGCGCGCGCAAGCGAGACAAGCACGCCCTTGTCGGTAAGCTGTAGTCCTCATAAGACAAGGGATAACATAAGGGTGGTTTACAATTACCATTAATCATCCTGAACACTGGCGTTCGACGATTTTTGTAAGAAGTGTAGGATGTATAAAATACTACTAGCGACATCTATTTTAAGCCCCAGATACAGGTTATGGTAGAGGCGCCATCTGGTGGGGAGTAGGAATTAAACTTGAAAGTTTGCTTGTGTGCTCTTAGTCGAACAGTCATTGAAATATTTTCCAAATAATCTTTAATTTTCTGTAAAATTGTAATCCAAACTCTACAACAATCAACAATGTTCAGGCCTGAACAGTGATTATAATACAGGAAAATATTTTCGTTTTTCGTCCTAAGAACGATTGTTGTAGAGTTTGGATTATAATTTCACAGAAAATTAAAGATTATTTGCAAAATATTTCAGTTACTGTTCGACTAAGAGTACACTATTTAGATGAGCAACAAGTTAACAAATTTCAATAATGCCACAACCTACAAATCTACCTACAAATATTGTAACATTTTCTATTCATTCTTCATTCGAACTACACCACGTACTGCATTATGCTCCTTTGTTTAAAAGTTATTAAAATATTCAGTTTGTACCGAGTTTCAAATCAAATTCCATCGTGTCCACTACGAGACAATCACACTATTTTACATTCATACTAATATTATAAATGCGAAAGTTTGGATGTGAGTTTGTGAATTTGTGAGTTTGTGAGGATGTTTGTTACTCAATCACGCAAAATCTACTGGATGGATTTCGATGAAATTTGGTACAGAGGTAGATAACTACTTTTTATCCCGGGAAAAAGCACTGTTCCCGTGGGAAATTCACGCGGGCGAAGCCGCGGGCAAAAGCTAGTATTTCATAAATCACTGAAATTGTTTTATACTATTTTAAAAATCGCAAAATTCCTCTCTTCTAGGCACAGTACGTATCCCTGTCGACGACGTATCATCGCGATACCTCAACGAGCGGTGGTACCCGCTGAGCGAGGGGGACAAGCCACAGTCCCCCGGGGGCCGCACCCCCGCCCCCCTCCGCCCCGCACTCCGCATCAAGTGCCGCTACCAGAGCGTCGATGTGCTGCCTCAGGATCACTACGCTCGTTTCTTGGATTACCTCAAGAGGAATTACAGAAGGCTCTGCGAATATTTGGAACCTGTTATAGGTAGGTTGCGCTTATACATATCGACATAAAAGTAGGGGTATCAGCGTTGCTATTTGATTTCACTGGTAAATTTTGTGTGATGATTTTTTCGAGGAAAAATTTTCAAGGGATTCTATAAGGGAAAAGGTTTAACTGGAGATTATACTCATAGGCGATTGGCTAGCAATCTAAATCTCTGTTCCTCCAATGAGCCTACTCACCAGCTAAACGTTGCCTTCGAGTCTTACAACCTATTCACATATTTTGGTTTACACAACTGACCAAAAAAGGAGTGTTGTGTTCTTGGGATTATGTAAGTTTCTTTGTTCCGCTATAGGGCAAAAGCACCATAAAACTTGTTAATGTTTGTTTTTATAAATAACCTTATTCTTATTAGGTATAGAAGTACTTTAATATAATACTTAGTTTAATTTGAAACACGTAGTTACTTAAATATAGTTAATGGTATCTGTATAGGTATGTAAGTAGTTTGTTCCACGAGGGCTGCCGACAAACTGTTTCACAGTTTGGCAGAATATGTAAAAAGTAAATGTAAAATTTTTGTGTAATAAATAAATAAAAAAAAACCCTTATTATAGTATATCCCAAAGACGTGACACTGTATCTGTATCATTCAATAAAACTTAATTTTCAGGTGTCAAAGCGAAAGAAGACATTGGTTGCGCACTAGTGCTGTGCATGGCAGGGGCCGGCCTGGCGCCGCGGTACTTGGCGGACGTGGTGGCTCTGGACGTGCGCCGCACCGGCGACCACTCGCTCACCTTCCGCGGCAACTCGCTCGCCACCAAGAGCATGGAGGCGTATCTCAAGCTCGTTGGCGACCAATATCTTCAGGTAACTATTAGTTCATTTATGTGAAGTTATTTACTCTTTAGTTTCTTGGACTTGACCGGCTATCGCTACCTGAGTGGGACTGTTCTTGAAGGAACACAGGAGGTTTTAAAGAAGAAGAAAACAAGCTAATTATTAAAAAACAAAAAACACTGTATACTCACATAGCCTTTGTCACTATGAGGAATGCAAAGGAAATCCGCTACCGCTTATGCACTCAGTTTCCGCCTTAGTAAACAACTGCAGTACTCGTGAGAATATAAGTGAAATCTACCCCAATCTATTATAACTTATAAAAATTTGGTAAACTATTACGTTTTGTGTTCGGATGTTTTCATGTACTTTAATTTGTGAATATTTGAATGTTTTAAATGTGGTTTTAAGAGGGCCTACTGTTGTTTTTATGGTCACTTAAGCGTATGTGTAGTGTAAGCAGTGTATATTCACAAAGTGCAAACTGTCACTTAAACAGATATTATAAATAAATTTAGGTACGTACTTTAGTCATAAGTTACTTATTATAAAAACTGCATATGTATTTTCTCTGTAAGTGAATTATGTAATTCTTTTGAGAAAATAAATTCTTTAAACCTTAAAAATAACCTCTCACAAAATAAAAATACCTCTCACATCAAAATCTGTTAATACGTTTAGGACTTCCGGTGGAATAAAGAAACATACATACACAACCTTGAAAATATAACACTTCTTTTTTGGACAGTCAGGTAAAAAAAGTTTTTGAAGGAAATGTTGAGAACCATTAGAAGTCTATAGGCACAAAACGTTGATCAGTTGCACACATTGGGAGCAGCTCATGTCCGTAGTCCATACCTACTAATATCACCACTAGATAGGCTATAAGTATTATAGTAGTACCTAATTATTCCCTCAATCCACGCGTTTTATGAAGACAATTAAAGAACAACGCTCGCAATGCCGGTTCCGGGCGCTTGCAGCTTGAAGTAAAGCTCGATAGACTTGAACCAAATATCCGTTTTAACAGGACACACTAGGCGAGGCAGTGTCCGCAGCGGCGGGCGCGGGCGCGGCGGAGTGCGAGGTGGACCCGCTGCGCGCGGGCTCGGGCGCGGCGCTGCGCCGCCAGCAGGCCGCGCTGCGCGACGCCGTCACTCTTGCATGGAGGTCCATCGCTTCCTCCGCGCCCAGGTTTCCGCCTCCACTGAGGGATTGCTTCGCGACCTTCCGCGAGAGGTATGTTCCTAATTTCGCCATTTTTCAGCCACTCTCGCCTGGAGGTCCATTGCGTCCTCCGCACCTAGATTCCCGCCCCCACTGGGGGAATTGCTCCGCGACCTTCCGCGAGAGGTATGTTCCATTTTGCAATTTATAATTTCCTATGGATCTTTTCTTGCGCAAAAGGAAATCAATAAGAAGTGTATTGGGTAAAATATGGATGAAAGGAAAATCGCCGTTTATGTGTAAAAACCACGGGTAAAAACTAAAAAACGTCGGGTCTGTTTGTGCACTTTAATCTTCGTCTCTGTTCTATCGATCGATTTTCATCAATCAAACCAATCTTGGTTATAAAATTTCCATCCTTTAAGCAAACTGAAATTTATTGTAGTGCATGTACTGTCAACTGTATTAAACTAATTATCGATTATTTTGTGTTACAGGCTCATCTCGATGGGACGAGAAGACATTTCTGACAACTTGATAAGCGCTTCTATATTCCTTCGATTTCTCTGTCCAGCTATTTTATCTCCGAGTCTATTTGGAATCACACATGGTAAGCATACTTTATTAAATTATATTATGATATTCATAGCTTTTGAGGCCTTTGTTTCAAATATTAGCGACACAAATGATTAATACATAAATATGTATATACAGACAAATCACACAGATTGAGCTACCCAAAGTAAATTTGAGACTTGTATTATGGGATACTAACTCAACGATACTATATTTTTATAACAAATACATATATAGATAAACATCCAATCAATCAATCACTTTATTTGTAAAACATAGGTAGTATAGATTCACAGGTTACAAAAATACAGTATCACTATGTTTTGCCGGTAACAGCATACAAATATTGAATAAATTAGATTAACATATGTCAAGAATTATTAACGTATTGTATTATCATTTAAGAAGTCATTTATTGAATAATAGCATTTGTCAATAAAAAAATCAAATATTGCTTTTTAAACGTTTTTACTTCAAGCATTTTTAGTGTGTGAGGCAACTTATTAAATATTTTGAGTGCCATGCCCAAGATGCTTTTTTAGTTTGTACCAAGGTACAATGTTGGGTACATATATTATACATTATATTGGGGTCCAAGACCCAGGTCAATCTAAAAAAAAATAATTTTCCATCTTGACCTGCCGGGCTAGCATGACCACCAAAACACGATATGATATAGCGATTTATCCACGCCAACTGTCAAAATATGATAAATATCGCCGCCATGTTGAATTTTTATCTTAACAGCGAGCATCACCGTGCCAGTGACGTCACCGTGTTATGATACGATATGATAAATAAAAGAGCGAGCACGACAGTTGGCTATTTATCGAAAAATTCGAGCATGACCAAATATAAGCGATAAAAATATCGATTTTTGACATTTATTCGTGTTATTTTATCGACGATGTTTAGAGTGCGTGATACGCTCGATATAATAAAAATTACAAGTTTTTTAAGCATTTATTCATTCTCCGATTAAAAGGTAAGATTTATTTTTATGATTGTTGTGTAAATGTTTATGAAATAAATGCAGAAAATAATCCTTGATATTTGTTTTTCAGTTACAACTTCACAATAATATGGCTAGGTCATATCAAAGAATAAATTTACTTGCCGCGGAGGAGAAAGAAGTAAGAAAGGAAGAAAGGACCAGTTTTCTCCTCTCAGACAATGAGTTTTTAAGAAATTATAAAGTCTCTGTAGAAATGATGTGCCTATGTTCGGAGTTAGAGGGAAATTTGCACGAAATTTGGCTCCTCAAACTTCTACAGGATACCCTGTAGAAGTTTAAAAAAAATAATTAAATAAATAATCAATGAGTGAATAATAATATATGAATTATTTTTTTAAGATTATATAAATAAAAGAAAACGATAATTAATTAAGTGTCAAAGTCACCTACCGACGTCAAAAAACGTGAGATTAAAAAAAAAAAAGAACGAGTGAAAATGAATGATGATTGAAAAATTTTATTATTACATTGGCAGCATTGTTGTTTCATATCGCAAAGCTAATCATTTCGTATCATGTGGTAAATTTTATCATATCATGTTGCTACTTTGGTCATGCTCGCGAAATCGATAAATATGTTGGTGATATATGATACGGTATATTTTATCGTATATCTACGACGCGTGGTCATGCTAGGGGGCTGACCGGGGATCGAACCCGGGACCCCCTGGTTCAGAGGCAAGGTCTTTACCACTGCAACACGGAGGTCGTCAAAACACATTTTACATGATTCATTTCACACATGATACATTTTCACATCTGTTTGTTTGCAGAATACCCGAACGAGCGCGCGGCGCGCAACCTGACGTTGGTGGCGAAGACGCTGCAGACTCTCGCGAACTTCACCCGCTTCCAAGGCAAGGAGGCCTTCATGGAGTTCCTCAATGACTTCCTAGAGCAGGAGGCGCCGAACATGAAGTCTTTCCTAAGAGCAATTTCCGTAAGTTAATTGCCACTTTTTGGCACTTATCAAATGGCGAGTAAAAAAGTGTTTTAGCTAACGTAAACTTAAGAAAATCATATTTATAACACCTTATATACTTTAGATATTTTTTCAATTAAAGGGTCCTATCCAGTAGCTAATCCTAACTCTCGTGTTTTTTAATAATATATTTTTTCCACAGACCCGACCCCAAGAGCAACAGCAACACCAGCAGCCTCAGCCGCAGCTGCCGCAAGAAGGCAGCAACCGCAACTCTTCAGCGTCGCAGGGCTCCGGCGCGGGCTCGGAGGGCTCCCAGGGGGCGCCCTGCGTGGAGGCGGACCCCGAGTGGGCGCCGCACGTCGACATCGGCAAGCAGCTGGCCACGCTGCACGGCCTGCTGGTCGACAGCCTGCCTAAATTACCGCCCAATAAGATACAGGTAGGTTTTGTTGAACCTTCAAATTAGTAATATATCAGAAACACGGAAGACTCAACATCGCATTTTGTTCCGACATTACACAATTTTTTTTTTTTATAACATAGGGCGGCAAACGAGCAAGCGGGTCACCTGATGGTAAGCGATCACCGCTGCCCATGGACTACTGCAAGAAAAAATAAAAATTTAAGGATGTTGATAATATAATTTATGGAAGGCACAATGTTGAGTTTAGTTAAATAAAATGTAATTTTTAATACGAATAAATAAACTGATAAATCATTACGATGTGTTATTTTCAGGAGTTGGATCCATTATCCGATATCCTAGACGAACTAAGCAAAAGGTTAGTGAACAACGACTTGGGACCTCCAACGCAGATTACAGACAACATATTTAGGTAAGCTGAATCATTTTTCGATGTGTTTTTTCTATTGATTGTACTCCCAAAAAAATAAGAGCTATAAGAATTCCTTATTTAAAAGGCATTACCTAAGTATATACATAAAAGTAATGATATTTCATATTAGTTTATTGTGTAAAATCAAATTTTATTTATTTATAATGTCTGCGAAATTTCCACTGTTCGTCATCAAGGCTTACTCATTCATTTAAATATATTTGTATAATTTATTTACAGATTTAACGACCCAACTTGTAATTCAACGCCAGCGAAACCTAACAACGTGGAAACCACAAGTAATAGTCAAATTAACAGTAATTTCGCTCATAGCTCGCCTATCATGAACAAAAATGGTGTCCAGTTTAACATTAGTCCGTCAAAGTCAAACGCCGAAGAATCTAAGTACAAAAACTCATATGTGGCTGTATCTAAATCTCCCAGTTTTAACTTACGATCTGCAACACTGCCAAGAAATGGATATGGCTCAAATCCGGTCAGTCAAAATGTGAACCCTGATCGGTATAGCTCTCAGTACAATAGCCAAGAACATTGCGTTAACCCGAAAGTCTTACAGATTGGTTTTGGTTCTGACCAATATCCCAAAGGCATCAGCAATGGGATCAACGAAAGTCTGGAACGGCGATTTCAAGACCGATACAAACCCAATAATTACAATCAGCAGACGCATTATCACAACTCAAACTATAACAGCACGGAGAGATCCCCAAGTAGCGACAGTATCAATCACAATTACTCTGTCAAGGATATGCAGAACATCATAAAGGAAACTGCCACTTTAGAAGAACTGTCAGATTTATTAAAATATGCCGATGATTCAGATATTGTCGATGATAAACTTATGAATAAGAAGAATTTGGCACAATCGAAATCTAACAATAATAATATAGTCAATGGAAACAAAACTAACTACACTAGTAACGGATCCAATGTTTCTATTAGTGGTTTGTCTAACGTTGCCAGTTCTGGGTACCAAAGTATCGCAACCTACAGCCAAAGCTCTAGTCCCATCGAAAACACCGCACATCTCCACCAAGCCTACGAAAATGGCGGTCAACCAATGAGTCGCTACTCGCAGATGAATTACCAAAAACAGAGAGATAAACAGTATTACGATAACAAAAATGACAAATTCTATCCAAAGAGTCCAGTGCAACAAAAGATTGATTACGATATTCAGAAATATGGAATTCAGAACTTTACAACGGCAGATAATAATTTACAATCAAACTCTAATATTAATCCAAAAATCGCGCCGCTAGTATTTACCAATCCCGTTTACAATATGGAGGACAACCGACAGGCTCAGGAGAAAAAGAGAAATGATAACAGAAACTCGAAACGTTGTCCTTGCGGCTCATCCAGTTCATCGATAGATGAGGAGGGCTTGAGCACAGACAACGTGGAAACAAACTCCGAAGAAGGTTCCACCAACTTCAACGACGACCAACAGAATCGCAACAATACCCACCGAAAACTCACCAGAGACAATTGTAATTATGAAGACGCGTACCAAATGAGCAACCATAGTCACTCCCCGCGCATGAGGGATGACGAATCATCCAGTAATTCGCCTAGTCTACGGAAAAGTAGTAAGACGCGAATGCCCAGAACAAATCCTATGCTCTCTTACTCCACAAACCAAAATCAACTAAATTTAAAACATTTCGGTCAGAGAGGAGAATCATTATATGAAAGTAAACCACATCACATCTCTACAGATTCAGGATATCCGATGAGCAGGTCCGATTCAAACGTGGAGGAGGTTAACAAAGAGATGTATAGGTTGCAAATATCAAGAAGCCAGAAAGCGCTCTATAATATGGAAAAGAACTCTCCTGAGAAATATTCTCTATCTGAAAATAAGATTCCGGAGACAAATTATCCATTAGATAGAACATACTCTGGGGCGAAGATGTCGAGTAGTAGGTTGAATGAAGATTTGGAAAGGCATCAAGATTATTATGGCGTCAAAGAGAGAAGAGAGTCTCCTCAGACGGTGTTCAATAGAGAATCGCAGTCGAGCGAGGCGAGTGAGAGAGCTCCAGTGCGCACTGAGAGGGAGGTGGGACGCGACAAGCTGCAGCGGCGGCTCAGTCTCGAGTCAGCGCGAGAACTCACAGACAGCTCCGATGAGTTGGAGGACACCTTGTATAGTACAACAGGGAGAAGGCGCGCTTCCAAACATCAAAGAACTATAGAACAGGTAATTATAGATTGTTAATGTAATAAGTATATTTTTATTAAATTTTTCAAATTGATTTAAAATTTTAAAAAATTCTTAATTTGGTATAAGTATTACAAATAAGAGGTAGGTATCCAATTTGATGTATATAATACTGATAAAAACGGTGGCCTGAATGAGGCAAATCACCTCAGAAAGAGTTCGTTTAGACTTTGTATTCTAAATAGGAAAGATTATTATTTTTGTGATATAGATAAATGATCTATTTCCACTTAAATCTCTAACATAGTTTAGCGCGTATTTAATTTTCGTATATTTCTTTACAGTATGAAAGAGAAATTGAAAGGCTAAAATGCTCAGTAGAACTATTGCGCGGGAGGTTACCGGCTGAACCTGGACAGGATCACACAGATGCCAAAATGAAGGCTATCATATCCAGGTAAATTTCTTATGTTGACCATAATTTAGAATGACGTTATACACACATATTGTATTTTCAGATCACATTTCTTTGACGAGTTTAGCATGTCACACACAGTTTAGCATAATAAATCTAGATTTCTAGAGTGATTACCCTATATTAATTTCCAGGTTGATATGTGTTGAAGAGGAACTACGTCGTGAGCAACGCAAGATGGCGGCAGCTCTTTCACACAAGCAGCGAGTGATCGAAGCGCAAGAACATCGCATCGCCGCGCTGGACGAGGCCAACACGCGGCTGCTGTCGGCGCTCGTGCACCTGCAGCAGCGCGCGCCGCACCCCGCGCCCGCGCACCCCCCCTCACATAACAACTCCCACCCCTCACCACACTCACACCAAGAACTGCAAATTTAACAGTGCCGGGAAACCGATATATTTTAAGGCCACGAAAACCACGGGCCACGGACAAAAGTTTAGTGTTTACACATTTATTTACTTGGTATTTTTTTACGAAATTAATCTTTTATTCGGTCTCAAACAGTTTCGTCAGTAGTATACGTAACTATAATAAATCAAAAAGTAATACGTAGGTAGGTTATCCTGTTTTGTAGACATCTTGAAAATACCTTTTGTCTTACGCACAAAACATCGACTTTTTTAATCTTATAAGTAATCTGTATCTGTTGTTTTATATGTTCACGTTAATAATATACCTACTCTGTTTCACTTATTTATCGAATCTTTGAAAGTCTCATTACAAAATACAATAATCCTAATAAGCACTCGATGTGACGAAGTTTTAAAAATACTTATATTTAAATGTTTTTAACGGAAGGTTATGTTTTATTTTAATTTTAACATTGTAAACAGAATCACAATTGTTTTGCCATTTATCTTTAACTTTGTTACTTTGTTTCATTAGTTTTATTAAAAATGAGATGCTTTAAACTACATTAATGTTCCGTTTTGTATCAGTATTCTTAATAATTAACCGGGTTTAATGTTCGCGTCATGTGTCGATATGTTTGTTTTCTGTAGCAATGATACCAAAGACGATTGAATATCCCTCAGTCTAGAGTTGTAGTGGTAACACTCAACTCCACTACAACTCTAGCCTTTAGTGTTGTATTTTAAAATAAAATGTTATAGTTTTATGTAATAATAAGTAAGACTTGTATAATAATATTCTTAGAAGTAATATAAAAAGTAAAATGTGGTATGAATACAATATTTTTAATACCTGTGGAGTATTATAGTGGATTTGTATGGCAGTGTTAATTGGACAAACGAAATCTTTTTCTGCAATTCACATTACACAACCTAGTTGTTACAGTGAAAATGTAAATATACCCGCGTAGGTATATGTTATACTTATCACATTAAATTATGGATTATGTACTTTTGAGTTTTATTTTTTAGTAGAATAATCTCAGGTCGACATGTACCTATGTACAGTGGGCTATATAGAAAAATGTATCGTACTATAAAATGTGGCAGGTATACATTTCCGCTTTGGCCACGTGGTCCTACTGCCTTTGTCCTACCAATCGGTCCGATTGTGGTCCACATGAACTATATTCTTACAGACAGACAGACGCCGCGAGGTACTTTCTTTTGTAATGTGTAATTATATAATTGGTCAAGTACACGGGCCACGGGCAATTAAATAAAAAATCAATTTCTTTAGTAAAATAGTAAATGTAGCAATTGATTCGTTTCAGAAACGATCATCATAGTCATAATGGCCTATCATAGACTGTTCCTTGACCCAGTGAAAACGTACGATTAGTACAGAGCTTCCCCCACATACGAAATAGGCAAATCAGCACACATGGACAAGATTTCGCTGTCTACTACGTATGTATCTAACCAGATCCTGAAATTTCAAGTGAGAAAAAATCTAATGACGACTAAATAATGTAAATTCACTGTAGGTAGATCATTTAATCATCGTTCATGTACTTATTCATCCGGTTCAATGCCATCAGGAAGGCAACAATAACGATTATTTAACAGTATATACTTTCTCTCAACTGCTTCTCCTGTTGAGTACGGATGCATGAGCATCAGATCTTCCATACGCGCATATAAATACGAGAAATAAATTTCCCTAAACTTTTTATCCGGGAAGGCAGCTTGGAACATCGTAGCCCACATTAAATTTGTCAAATTTGCTTGAGCTCTAAACAAAGCAAGTCGGTATCGTTTCATGAATAATCTGAACTTCTCGTTTAAAGTTTGTTTAAATGACCAGGTTGTAAGTCCTGCGTATAGTGGGTCCACAGGCGGCGAAACATGACCAAAACCCTTTGAAACCAAAGCATCGAGCAACTGCCAGTACATGTTACTTTTTCGTAACTTTTTGACCTTTTCTGATGGGGTGTATGGACCGTACATGCGTCTCCTCATCCATTCTCTTAATTCCGGAACTAAATGTATATCAGGTAAACGGGCTGCTATATTCACACGCCTCATCAGTCTTAATGCACATCGTAAATAATCTTCAGGCTTGGGATTATCACCTAAGCACGTAGTCGATGACCTCTTTGTTGTTTTCTTCTTCTTTTTATCCTTTTTATCTACCACTGTGTCGTCGTTGACATGTAACATACTTTCAGTATCCCAAACTCTTTTAAATTCCTTTTCCACAAAGAGTTGTTTATCATGTATGTTGAAAATAGTTTGGTAATTAAATTGACATGGAGTGTGACGTGTCGCTTTCTGGAAAAAATGGCATGTCTTCTGGTGGAAAAGTGCCTTCATTTCCATAATCAAAATTGTGGTTACAATAACATTTCGTATTTTTAATATATTCAAAGATAGAGTTGTTCCATTTCTTAAGGCAATCGCATGGGTCAGGTTTCGGCGGAGGAGGCTTAGCACAGAAACCACAGTGTATATTAATGTATTCTCCGTTTAAGTATCTATATCCACCGTGAATTAAATATCCGAGTGGTGGTAATATTGACACAGAACTAAGTATGTATACTGATTTACCGTGTATATATGAGACACCGCTGATAGTGTATTGAGAATTCCACATTCCTGTACTTGGTGCAACAGGCTTTTTTCTTCGAGCACCCTTTTTATTATTAGCTGTCATACTAATTCCATACGTTTTTTTCACTTCAGTTAGGGATAATTTTGACCCACGAATCTTACGATGACTTGTCTGTGTAAAAGTTTTCATCGTCATGGCTGCTGTGACTGATGAGTGAGGTTCTATGCGTGAGAAACCCGCCATTTTGTCGCAGTATGACCGTGGCAACCTCTTGGGGGCAGGTGGTGGTGGAGGAGGAAGAGCTGGAGGTTTCGGCAAAGGTGGTTCTTCTTCAAAGGGTTCATTAAGGTCGTCCAAATTAGGTAGAGGTGCGGGGCGGGGGGGTTTACGTCCAGGTGGTTCATAAAGTACCGCGACCATTTTTTGTAAATATGGAGACTTTAAAGTTTCACGGTCTTTCTTTTTTGGCTTAACAGGTTTTGGTATCTCTTGAGGATCGGGACGAAATCTCACACGTAACAAAGAGATCAAATTGTTTAATCCCAAATATAGTATACTCGATAACATAAGTCTAGCAGTAAGCTCATAAGAAAATTTCTTTCCATCAATGGAGTGGCCATAAGTAATAAGAAACAGATGTGCAAACATTTCTTTTGCATCATGTCGTCCCATGTAAACACAACTCATGAGGTCATTAACCGTAGGTCGAGGCAAAATACCAATTATTTTCAGAATGTGAGTAGTTCTCACAGGCCTCCCTTCAAGCAGGTCTTGGTAAATGCTGGCTTCTAACGTATCTAATGCGTCTCTTTGAGGTACGCTGAGCGCTTGATACCACCTTGGCCCTACTTCCGCTCTCATTTGACGGAATAGTTGCTTCTCTTTTTGTTTCCTGTATTGTTTGAGATCGTCCATAAACGTCTGTTTTTCGCGTATTTGCCGCGCGAAAACGATCTGCAAGCGGCGCTGAGTGCGCTCTTCGATACTCGACTCAGGTCCATATTTCTGATGAACCATTGTAGATTTGAAAGTAAAGCAAATTATTTTTGTAACGTTTAATTTATCGGTCCTCACAACGAAACCAAGAAACAGCAATTTAGAAAAAAAATCGCATTTACACAAATTTTATACTATAAAACTGTTATATTAAACTCATATTACTTTTCAAAAATGACAATTCTTTTTATTTGAATTTTATTATTTTAAATTATGACTGATCATAGAGTTTTGAATGACAGCTCATCATCAGCAACACGGACCGCGATTTTGACTCTGTGATCACAATGAAGGCTTTAATTGAAAAAAAAAAAATTAATTGATTAATTGATTTTTTGATTCAACAAGGACTTCCACATCCGTATGTGGAAGTCCTTGTTGAATGCATTAATTAAGCATTATAAATATGCAAAGCAAGTCCGATTCTTTTTTGTTAAAAAAAATAAAAGTTTTCTTAATTTTCTCCTGGATACACTATCCTCTCGTTAGATGAGATTCATCTGAGCCACGTCGTCAAACCCTATTTATTGTATAGCGAGCAAGTAGTGACTACAATACATATATCTATACATATAATAAAACAGTAAAAATAGTTTGTCTGTACATTTACTATTTTTGACTGAAATGGATAAAGGAATACTTAAAAAGAATAATAGAAAGCAAAATTTTTTTTTTTAATTTCTTGTCTGTCTGTCTTTCTGTCTGTATGTATGATCACGCTAATCTACGAAAGTACTGAACCGATTTGAATGAAACTTTTTTTGTTGTATAGCTATTAAGCCTGGGCAACATTTAGGCTATAATTTATTTTGAAAACTGGAACACCTGATGAAGAACCTTAACAGAACAGCTAAACTATAAGAAATATGGAAATGGTGCCTTAACAAAAGTCGTTCAACCTGATGAGCATTTTCTGATGACATATAAAAATTGAAGATCTGGAACATCTGATGAAGAACTGCAAGAGATCAGCTACACTATAATATATATGGAAATGGCGCCTTATTAAAATTCGTTCAACCTGATGAGCATTTTCTGCTGACGTATAAAAATTGAAGATCTGGAACATCTGATGAAGAGATTTTCATCTAAGCGAAACTCACGCGGGCGAAGCCGCGGGTGACAGCTAGTATATATATATATATATTATCTCATAAGAAAGCCGTTGTTAACATAATCGATCGACACCGACTTTTCAATTTTGTGCAAGTAGCTCCTGCATTAACTTTTTAATGTGCTGCCATCTAACGTCGAATAGCAGAACTTAATTAATGATACACTGAACTCTACTTATATTTATTTCGTAGAGTTTAAGGCTCTTTCCAATTGAATTAAAATACTATTTTCTGACTTGAGACAACAAGGAAATTGTTGTATTATGGGAGATTTAAGATCCTAAATTATTGCGGAAGTTAATGAGGATGTATATACTTTATTATGGAAGTGCCTCCGCTGCCATATGAAACATATAAAAAATTCACTTATTCGAATATAAATTGATCGATTGATTCACTGTTAAATAATGTAAACTCAATGAATTCCAAATTATAATATTACTAATAAGTGTGTTTGTTTGAACGCACTAATCTCTGGAACTACTTTTCAGATTTGATGAGATTTTTTTTTTGTATGATTGTGATATTCATGTGGTGTCTGTAAGCAATTGAATATCTCGAAATTCATACGTCTAGTTATACCAAAATATAACAGTACTAGCCGCGCTCCGTGGCTTTGCTCCAGAGGGAATTTCGGGATAAAAGTTACTATGTGCTATTTTCGGTATTTTTCTAACCGCATACTAATATTTCATCGAAATTCGTAGATTTTGCGTGATTGAGTAAAAAACATCCTCACAAATTCACAAACTCATATCCAAACTTTCGCATTCATAATATTAGTAGAATAGTAGAAAGTAGGATTCATGCTTTATTTTTTTTACACTTAATAACAGAAAGATTTCATAGATCACTTGAAAATGTAACGATGGAACGTCCCGGGAAGCTATTAGTTAGTCATTCGGACATAGAGGCAATGCATGACACGCGTGGGCCACGATCAGCTGTCTAAAACTCGGCCGGTCGAAGACCCGGCAAGGGTGAACGCCCCTACCCGCCATCCATCACCTGAAATATATTCCCTCATTCATACGCGCTGCTGAATTCATCTCAATATTTAAGCCACATACATTACCATCTATCAATCAAGTATAGCTTCGCCGCCGGTCCCGCAAAATGTAAAATCTTCCAGTCAAACCCGGCACCTTAAACATCTCTATTCCGAGGGTACAGAAGACAAGCTACTAATGAAAATAAATCTAGAGGTAAATGCGTAACTGTCACTTGCCATTGTAATGAAATGAAAAATAAAATGAAAAATGTTTATTTGAATAAGCTTAGCACCACAGACCACCTACTTAGCACACACATGCTGAATGTTGAATAGTTGGTATAGCCGTTGAAAAACCATGTCGACGCATGTCTATTTTTACCATAACATTCAGGGATTTTGATGCAGTTGTAACTTAGACAATTTTACTCTAGGCTATTTACTTACAACGACTATTTACTTACAACTGATTGTTTGACTATCCATTTAGTTTTATGTCTGAATTTTACGTAACAAATACGAGTAATCTGGCCATCGTATAAGGCTTAATCTGTACGTACTTAGTGTTTTGTTTCTTCCGTGAATGGAGTCTTGACGTAACTGTATCGTACGGATTTGCTATTCAATACGGAAATTATTAATATAACTGATACATAATACATGTAACGAAACGATAGCAACAAAGGGTTAGTAAGAGGCATCCAGCAAAGGAATGACGAATAATAAAACTATTTTAATCAGCTAAATCATTACACTTAATAACTGGGTTTTAAGATGTTCATATTTTTAGTAATTAGGTTTTATTGTATTGTAAGTTTTCCGATTAAAATAGAATTAAAATAATAGTACATTACGAAACAAGTGTGCAAAACGACGTTTTTCATCACACTTGTGAGTAAAAAAATCATGTGATCCTAAGATCTAATTATCGGAAAACGATTGCGCCCTTTTGTCATTCCTCCACTTTATAAAACATTTGTATGCCGCCAAATACTTACGTTTGATTTTGGAGGCAATAAACTATTACTTTCATTACGCGCCTCGTTAATGATATCAGGTGGATTAAAATTTACATATTCTTCCATACTAGTCGACATTTTAATAATAATAAATACAATAAATAATATATACTAAATTAAAAATTATTTGTGGAATTCATATCACGCATTAGTTTTCTATCTTTTGTATAGCGCATGACAGAAAAGTATGGTAATTTTTCATTTCCAAACACCTCCGTAATATATTCGACCATTCGTGTAATACCTTCGTAATATATGGCATTATGGGCTTAAATTCGATGTAATAAGACCCACTTTACGAGCAAGTGTGTTAAAAAATAAATAAACCATCGTGTTTATAACTAACCGACAACTCTTTTTATCCACTAAGAAATGAAGGTTGTACGCGTTGATTGATTTAAAGTTTTAGGAAGTTTATGTAACAAATATAAATGTTGTCATTCCTCTGATAACTTGTTTAAACCTCAAGATTCCGTTTTCTGCACAGAAATCGGAATAATACAGGGTATCTCTCGGAAAAGTAAGGATTCTAAAATTGAATATTTTATAAACCCTTGGAAATGGACGCGGTGCGGTGTACGTAGCAGATTCACCGTTCGTGCGGATTAGTCAATTATCTATATCGCAGTGGTCAGGCGCAGACCTTGTGTATACTATCGAGGCATTTTTCGAGGGCGGAAAATCGTATGTTACGGCTCGGCGCCAGTTTTGTTTACATTACAACATAAGGCGTTTACAGGATGGACCAAGCGAAAACTTTATTCGTAAATGGGTACAGAAGTTGCGTAGCACAGGATCAGCCATAAATCAGCCGCGGTCGGGCCCAAGCAGGACTTCGAGATCTGAAGAAGCAATAAGCGAAGTTGACGCTAGCGTTCGTCGTAATCCTCGTCTGTCGATACGCAAAAGAGCAATCAACGTATCGACAAATGATAACAAGTTATCCAGCTTGAAGGATATCTTGCCTACAGATTCACGGCCGTAGTTTTAGCAGGATGGAGCCACCACCCACACTACAACTACTGCAACAGCCACAATGGCCCAGCTTCGAGAGATATTTTCCTCGAAAATTGATATCCCGCTTTGGTAATATCGAATGGCCTCCACAATCACCAGATTTTACCCCCATGGATTTTTTCCTGTGGAAGCAACGTTTTCATCAGTATTCCAATGAATATAGCTGAGCTCAAAGAAAATATCAACCACGAAATTATGAACATCGATTCTGCCTTGCTCCGGCGCGGCGTGTCACGCAAAATGCAATGACGAGATTCCACGAGTCCGTGCGACGTGATGAGGGTCATCTCGAAGACGTCATTTTTTAAAATTATATCCGCATTTATGCTTTTTCAAATACAGTAAAAAAAATTGATTTCAATTTTTTGTTTTTTTCTCAATTAGTTTTTTTTTATTTAATTTAAAATCCTTACTCTGCCGAGAGACACCCTATATTCAAATAGAAATGGCATCTGTGAATATTAAATGACAATGAATACAACTATGACACTCATGAAAAAATACGTAAAAAAGTAATTGAAAATCTAAATTTTCAATTACCTATTCGAAAATAATGAAATTCGATTGACTGAACTTGAAGTCTAATGCTATGGGCTAATGTCAGGCGGCAGCAAAATAATAATACGTCTAAACTACGTCGCAAAACCATAGATATAGGAAAAAAAATCATTAAAAAATTTTTTGCTAGCGTATGCGCAAAACAATATGCCCTTGTTTACATTTTTTCAGATTTCTGTGATATTCTGTTATGGGACCATTGATGCACCAGTTTCACTCTACATTTATTTCTTCATTTTAAAAATTATATATAACTGACTTTTAATATTAATGATTATATTTCTTAATCAATATGGCATGGTTTAATTATCTCGTGTGGTTTAAGGACACAATATTATTATACAAACTAACGAAGTTATTTCATATTCTAGTTTATAAACGTAACAATACAATATTCTATTAATTGGACTACATTTTAACAAAGTCAAAGTCAAATTTTTTTATTGAAACTTGGCCTTCAAAGAGGGCTCTTTTTCACGTCGATAACTAATTATTTAATTATAATATATTATGTCTCAAAGCTACAAACTACTAGCATTTCGGAACGACCACTGCTAAGAAGAAATGCCGAAAGAAACTCATGAAACAGTCTTGGTCGCCTAATATGCCAGAGAGGCTATTTATTAACTTTATACATACACTAAATTGTGTACAGTCAAAAATAAAATATAAGAAAAAAAAAATTATATAATAAAACATGTTATGTTTGTGATCAAGTAACCATAATAAATTGGTTAAGAACAAAAAATGAAAATAAAATTCGAATCAGGATCGAAGCAGGATCCCCCTGGCAACACCCGTTCACGAGTTGACGCGAGGGTCAGCCATCGCAAAGCTCAACCATAATAGAGGGAACCTTACGACCCGGCCCACGACGCCGTCAACAGTTTGAGAACATTTTAGAAAAATAAATACTTTCAGTCACTTGAAGATCACAATACACGTACATGTTTAACAATTAAATGTCAATGTAATTAAATTTAAAAAAGAAAGGAAAGGTTATAAGGTTATAAGGAAAGGTTCACAATAACAAAAGAATGCAATCAAGTGTGGAGTGGCGAAGTTGTAGGGAGAGACCAAGTTTTTTATCGTTCAAATAATCACTTATTGTGTAATACGCTTTATTCATCAAAGTATTTTTAAGATATGTTTTAAATTTTAGCATAGGTAAATTTATAGCCTCGTCAGGGTAACACATAATTGTAATATTAAATGGTAAGTGTAAATGGTATTCAGGAATGGATGACGAAATAAATTATTATCAACCAACAGCATGATTCACGATGTTAGACCTGGGGGTCTAAAACGGCTATATTGACGAATCGAAATATGATCAATTACCCATTTTCTAAATACTTAAAGATGAACCTTACTTGTGATGTTATAAGGTCCATTTTAAAATATTTAGGAAATGGGAAATGGATCATATTCCGATTCGTCAATGTGGCCGTCTTAGACCCCCACCTTTGGCTAGTTGACGATAAAGTGCTAGTTGACGATGTAGGAATGAAAATGATTCATTGAGGAATTAAGCGTGTGATCTTGACATAACTTGATATTTATATTTAGATTGTGTACTGGTCCTATCGTGGCGTGTCTTTAACGAGGTACGACCCTAATTTGCATCTTCATTCAAATCAAAGTGTAACTAATATTTTTGAGTGACAATCGTAGTATAATGTTGAGGGGTGAAAGAAGAAAAAGTATCGTAATTTTGATTAGGTACGTACGTACAGTCAGATACAGAGATACGGTGAGATAGTGGGTCAGGTTTCTCTCCATCTGACTGTACTTTAAATTATTATGTCTAACATGCTTTTGCCCGCTGGTTCATCTTAATGAATTCCCATGGGTACAAGTACCTAGGTACAACTAATTATTGTAAAAAATATCGACGTTTAATAAATAACGCGTTATATTAGTGAAAGTTAATAAAAACTTATTAGCTTATTTTTTATACGACTGACCAAAAAAGGAGTATTATGTTTTCAGAGATCATGTATTTTTGTATGTATGTAAGTTTCTTTATAACACCATCATAAGTCCTGAACGGCTTAACAGATTTTGATGTGAGAGGTATTTTTAGTTTCCTAGTGGCATGGACTATGTGAGTTGTCAGTTGTGTTTTTCTATTTTTAATAATAATTAGCTTGTTATAATATTCCTTCGAATACAACTGAAGAATTATAATACCCGTTTACCATTTGATTCTACGCCACGTGTGCATGTGAACTTTCCTTACAGAACGTGAGATGTGTATCGCTAGATTCGCTAGAGGTGGCTTGAGCGTTCACTTTCCTGCCAGGAAGCATTGCTGCCACTTTCACTCCATTCAAGATCAGTTCGTTCCGCCTAGCGCCTAGGCCAACAATAACTACCTACTTAGCTACTACCTAAGTACCTCTTTCTATTGTCTGTACTGTTAATTTTATCAAAAAGTTATCGGATTCGGGCACGGGTACCTCATTTTCGTTCGAGGAAAGTCAATGTTTGACGTTCTTTTGATTGTTAAGTCAAGAAGTGGAAGCCTTCGCCCACCTAGGGGACGGGCAGTACGAGAGATCCCATGCCACGACCACTCTGATAAGACTAAGAAGAAGTCTTATTATAACTATACCTAGGTACCTATTTACTGAAATTTATTGATATATAATTCTAGTTAAGGAATTTGTAAAAATTGGGAACTGGAATTGCAATAGTTAGTAGCTCAGATAAAACAGTATAAATTGTAGTAATATTATCACATGCGCGTTTCCACTACCGGAAGCTTTTTTAGATATCATCGTTATTATTTCTGTAAAAATATTAAATAAAAACGCAATCTTAATTACCTACGTTGTAGAGAGAAATCTGTCAGTGAATGTAATAAAGACTTAAGTGCCCATTAAACTCCTGTAAAGTGTAGGAGCCACCTTCAGTGACTGCTTTCTCCAAATGATTTCAGGCGCCATTTCTTCAAAGGTCGTCGACCGCTCTTATCTGGTGAGCCTGTGTGTGTGCACGTGGCGTGCGGTTGCGCCGGCTTCTACTTGCATTGTGAGATGCATATTATGCAATGATTGTTGATAACCAAAATCTTATGGTTGATCTTACGTTAGTTATTTTTAGAGATGTAATAAATTATCTTAGAAAACATTTACAATTTATTCCGTTATGGACGCTGAAAAGCTTGTTATTAACTATAAAATTATCCGAAAATCTTAGACAGAAATTAAGCGTGCGTGGAAGTATAGTAAAGTAGAGATTTACATTAATTTTACAAACCAAAACTCTATTAAAAAAAAAAGATACGGACGGCTTATATTTTTATAAATAATATAAAGCGCTGGGAATACGTTTTATTCGATTCATCGCAAAGTTTATATTTAGATGATTTCATTTCAGTTACATACCTCTTTAAAAAGTAAGCACACTTAAATTTAGTTTAAAAACTTCGTTTACACATATAATACGCATCGTGTGTTTGTCAGGTGGCCCGTCCCTATTCGTCTTAAGTAAATCATTGCTACGAGCTGGTATCCTTTGACAAATTTTATACTGAAGGGAGGGACGCCCAAATATTGGGTGAATAACCTCTTAATGGAGGAGGAGACATTTTATTTTTACCGTACCATTGCTAGTATCAAAGGCCTACGCTATTGAAAGAAGTGTTTTAATTAGATTTGGCCACCCAAGGCTTAGAAAGAAATTCGTTAACCTCGGCCAGGTTAGTAAATACATACCGATATTAGTACCTTAATGTACAGAAAATTAAAAAATATATACGACTGAGCTTTGACTGTTTGTTTTATTATATGCATTAAAACTAACGTGAGATTAATATAATAATATACGTAAAGGTTTAATGAGTTTAATTGATTGTTAGTTTCAATGATAATAAGAGAAATAATACGATATTTCAACGGGTCACTCACGTGCTGCAATGAGTAAAGAATTGAATTGAATTGCCACTCGCCTTGAAAATGATCCCCACATATTATGGCTCCGAAGCTGGTCGGCAATTCCCGACATATTGCAGCACATGAGTGACCCGTTGAAATATTCAGTATTGATTGTTTCTCTTATTATCAATGAAACTAACAATCAATAAAACTCTTCCCCTTTACGTTTATTATTATTTATAGATAGATAATCTACGACTTATCCTAACTTGCAATCAATATACAGTAATAACTTATTTTACAAAAACAAAAAGAAACACGTTTGGGACAGTTCCACACGTGTCGCATAGCCTATGATACCCGTGATAACCTAAGGAATCTAGGGATACGTCGAAAACAACACTCATTTTTTGTGCAGTCACGTAATTAAAAACCTAAACTACCACCAACTTTACTGTGAATGACAATGAAACCAATCTTATGTCAGTTACTGTTCTAAATTGTACGACCTCGACGACCTTTGAACTTGGGGAGTAACGTACCCTTGACTCGAGCAGTTGAGGTCCTTACCCTGCTATAATTAGAGTACGATAACAGAATATTTTTGTACCAGTACGAAGAATAAATAGTGACTTTGTGAAATTTGTGATTAGAAAAGGTTTGAATAATTGTTGGAATTATTACAAGAAAATTCCTAAGGAGGAAGTTTCTGTGAATTCTGAATTAGTGAGATACCTTTTCTGAATGCCCTAATAAGTTTATTTTTTTTTTAACCTCTCTCGTCTCACTGCTAGGCAAAGGTCTCCCCCATTTCCTTCCAAACCAGTCTATCCCTTGCGAACTGCATGGATATATTCCAAATAAGATTTCCCTGATTTCTGAATGAAGGTAGTTAAACCGCCCTCAACAAGTTTTGGTAATAAATACAAATTGTTTAAAATAAATCGTAAATGCAAACACAATCTCATTGGCGGTTTCCAATAATAGTTCCGTATCACGTGTCATGTCAATACTGATCTATGACATTATTGCACTTCTCAAAGTTCTCAAACCGTGCGCAAGCGTGCGCTATTGTATCTGTTTACGATTACAATAGTTTTCCGGTAGTTGCGGTGGTGTGCGCGGTGTGCGTGTGTGCGTGCAGGATCGCGTTACAGCTGAAACTCGGGGCGCCTGCCGAAAAGTGCGGTCGACGACCCGGTCAGGACCGCGGCCGTGTAGCGCGCTCGAACGGTTTACACACTTGGTCTAACGAGTTCGGATGGGCTGAAATGAAAGCTATTGATATTACGAAAAAATTGATTTTATTAATGTGAAACAACACCACAGCGGTTATTCAGGTACTTTCGATGTTTCATATCTGCCACATTATTATATTGAAGTGTTTTTTTCTTCTTTGTAGTAGACGTGTGTAACTCTTTACTGAGTCGACTCAGTGAGTCGTTTCTTCAAAGTGATACACTGAAGCGTATCTCGAATGTATACTAATAGTGTATCTGTATCATTCATTCGGCTCTTTCGGATCTCGGTCAATTTGAGGTATATGCGAATCGCGATCAACGAATCACTGCATCCACACACGAAACTTCACGAAAGAGTGAGATCGGGCGGTACGGTTTACCGAAAACAAAATAGTACACACGTAAAGTCATACATACATTTATACATAGACTAATAAGTTTTAGTTATTTAGGTAATATACTCACTGTAAGTCCTAAGCCTGTGAAAAGTATGAAGGGGAATTGATTTTATTTAAATGCTTAATTATAAAACTAATGTGTGCATATATTTTACTACCGTGTATTTTTTTTTAAATAAAATGTATGCATTAAACTAACAAAGGTCAATTTAAAGCTAATTGAGGAGTTATTTAATTGATGCGCAAGCAATTAAATTTCTGCTCTAGATACTTGAGTTTCGTTCGTTCAGTGAGTCAAATGATAATGATACGTTCCACTAATACGAATCTTTGGACTGATGCAGATACAAATGATAGAAATTTTGATTTTAGCTGCACTAAAAATCATGACTTCTATTGATAACATAACTTCAGAATAAAATACTTAATCGGTTAAGTTAACAAAATCGATAAATATCATATGTTTTCCTTAGACTGATATAATATTTGTTATTAAAGAAACTAGCATGGAAAATCACGCGCAGTACCTGCGTTGGCAACAATTTTTTTCACGCACACATGACGCAACGAGACCCCTGATATTAAGTCGCATCGTCATTTAATTTATTAATGTGAACCCAACAAATACATGAGAGCATATCAATTAATATAGAGTAACAAAACAAAATAATACTTGTTGTTGCCAACCGTTATCAATATACCGCAAGTGTCAAGAGCACGCGGGCGGCGCACAAGGCCCGGTGATATATTTGGTGACATTGAACTGCGTCCATTGCCAACGACCTCGCTCCTCCGAGTTTGCGTAATCGTGCGGAGTCCTGCGTAGTACAGACCTCATACAAACATTAACAAACACATGGTTTTCTCATCCGATGTGAGGTTATCGCTTTTGATTTGACCGTATAGTGAATCAGACTCAGATTATCTCACGGCTATTAATTTATTTATACTTTACCACTATTTTAGACTTACTTTATTATAGATAACTAGCTATAGCAGACGCCAGACTAAAACTTAAAAAATAATTGTATTGTCTATTGGCCTTATAAATGGCCAAATTTATTTTCATCTAAAAAGTCCCCAAGACAAGACCATATGGCTCGCACTATCAGCCAAGCATCTAATTCTATAAATTCTTACTCTAGAAGACCTAAATCCACAATCTCTACACCTATGTCAAAATGATTGGCCATTTCACTACGTCACGTAAGGTCAAAAACATATTAACGCTGTTAATACATTTTTTAGGTATATAACGAAATGGCCAAGCATAGTTGACTAAGGTGTAGAGTTTGTGAAATAAGGGCTTGTAGAGTTAGGGCGTATTGAGAAGCTTGACTCTACATGAGATTGACATGGTCGTCTTGGCTAAATTTTAAATGAAAAAGTTTTTGATGTTTCCTACAGTACAACCAATCATTGATTTTTTTTAAAAGGTTATTGACATATTTCAGTAGTACATAGTTCTTATAAAATAAAGTTTTTATCAATATAAAATTAAAATAAAATTTAGGTAGTCCTTTTCAATTTATTTAAATTTGTCAGTCATTTATAATCGGACTACGATATAAGAGTATAATTAATATTCTGTTCACGAGTGCAGTAGCTCTTGCTAAAGTGGTAGTCAAAGGAATGCTTTTACGTGTAAATAAAGTGAAGTGCAGTTACATCTGTCTTTCTCGTCAACACAACATCTACAAACACCTCACTCCCCGAACACCAGCTGATATTTGGAGGTGATATCCACTCATCTATAATAATGATTACTACAAAGCCACATATTTTGACTTAGGTGTAAGAGTTTGTGAGTAAAGAATTAGAAGATTAGCTCGCTTCTTTTCTCTTTTCTCGCTCGTTCTTGGGCGGTCCTTTTCCGGCACCAGCCAGCAGGGACCCATATTATGAAAAATACTCCACAAGCTGTTCTATTCCCAAATTGCTCTACCAAAGTTTTTTGAAATTCATAGTCATTTTATAATAGCTATAACTTTGATTATCCAGTAATAACAACGAGGGACGAATTCACAGACAATTTTTAGGTACCAAATTAACTCTAGGGACGAATTTACAATAACCCTATAAATTAACCTCTACTACCCTTATAGTTATAATACACAAGTAAATTAAAGCTTTGAGAATTCTGAAAACTATTTTCATCTGTTGGGACTCTACATATCTTAGCTAAGCTATTTTCATTCTACAGCGTATTGGCAAGTGAATATTGGTCGGGAATCCTAAAGCATTGTCATTGTCTCTGGTCTCTGCGAACGAGGTCAATGACATCTACCTTGTTTTGCTTGGATCTTCAAAAGGCGGAATTGGTGATTCAACGCCCAACGCCACACGTAATGAAATGAAAAGCGTATCATGTTGGGACAATGTTAAAAGCGCAATATTGCGAAACGCTGTGGATATTAAAAACTGCGAATTCGTCAAATGTCTCTGTCGAATTTTTTTGATCATTAATCGTCAGTTCGTGGGAAATTGCTTCAGGATTTCAGGCGTTGAGAAATGATAGGACCTGTTGAGAGTCCACGGAAATCAAGGAGCTCCATGTGTGTGCGGTGTGGTTCGCGTGAGGGAAGAGTCGGGCTGTGTTGCGGGTCCAACCGTTCCCGTTCCCGGCGGAAGGGTCCCGCAGGAGCGATCCAGGCGGGGTGTGTGCGGCACTGTGTCGGTCAGTCACCGCTGTGCCGGCGCGCCGTGCGCTCGTATGCTTGCGTCCCTGCCGCACCGCTATTGTTCCGACACCTTCTATGTTTATCTACTACCCTGGTACTTGCCTCCGTAGTACGAACTAGTGACGTGATCTTCTTTCCAGACTAGTGATATCCCAGTGGATTGTGACCGTTTATGTGTATGATAGTGGTGTAGTGAGAGGATTGTTATATCAAAGGATTTTGTTTGGGATGCTGCAAAGGACTCTACTGTGTTAAGATTTGCAGGTCTTTAAGTTTTTTTTACTAAATTAAAACTGAATAGTAGTCTTTTAAGTATAATTATTAATCATATGTAGTTATTGTAATACTTCTATTAAATACTGCTGTACTCTATGCGAAGAAAAGCTGAAGAAAAGCGTGGGCTTGAAAGTCTTGAAACATAATATTGAATCTCAATATTCGTAGAACGACTTTCACAGTTATTTTTAAGTAAATTAAATATTTACTTAATTATTATATATTTGCTCAGAATTTTCTTTAAATAAATGATATAAATAGAACAAACTAAAATTTTATATTTAACCCCCGACTCAAACGAGGGATTGAAGTTTAACATACGTTAATTTGTATGTATGATGTGCCGCCCATTTTCTAGTTGATGTCGGGGTCTAATTCTCTAAACTACCAAGACGGTTCTTTAGCGTAGCGACGACCAGCGAGATATTTTGCGATCAAATACTGTTATTGCGGAAGTTCTTATTGGGAATCCAGGATAAAAAAATTCAAGCTTATTATACTTCAGGAGGATCCTAGCTGCGTGTCGTCTATATATTCTTGCCCAGTTTTATTTAAGTCGATCCAACAGTTCAGGCATCAATGTGTGAAAGACATAAGAATCATGTACTTCTTGTAACGAGGTAGGGCATGGGGCTTACGATTTTTTTTATTTTTAAATATCTTCGTACACTACCAGGACAGTTGTCTCAGAGACAGCTTATTTTAAATCAAATAAGATATTAATTCAGTTATTTTATCAACAGCTCCAAAGCGTCTTACTTCGCTCCGGACTCCTAGAGATGAAGGAAAAAGGCTGAACGAATACAAACGCGGCACAAAAATAAAAATGTAAGTATTTTCAGTCATACATCATATTTTTTTCATGTTTCTGTAACTAAACTATGTACCTTCTTTGCACATCACTGGGAATTTTGGGAAAAAAGTCCCCGTTCATTTTTGTACTAATTTTCATTGAAAACCAACCAGTAAGTAGTTTCTGCGTGAAACAGAAATAAACATCAATTCTATTCCATAATTTTAACTTTTTTTTATTAGAGATTTGAGTGGCTTGATGGGGAGCATAGATAAGGTCTAGGGTAATACACGCAAACTCAAAATATGCCTATTCACTCTTGCCTTAAAAACCCCTAAATTTTATTTATCGGGATAAAGCGACGCGGGGAGAGAATTCCTTAGCGGTTCGCAAGATAAAGCACTTTAAATACTTAAATATAAAAATAGCAAAATGTAATCTTAAAAAGGAAAAATAAAAATAAAAGACGAATTGAAAAAAGGATCGGAGGTGTCAACAGCCGCCCGCCCATTGATAGGTCGCGCCCGCCCTCACTCTGCCTACATAGGCCAATAGGCCAGCCTGAACAAGCTACTTCAATTTAAATAATGGAGGTTTTTGCATCTTCTGTTCTTAATATATCGATAAAATCCCAGAAAATAGTAAATAACAATATTAATGAGCATTAAATAACATCTTATAGGAGTCTTTTTGAATCTCTTCAGTAAGGTAAGTTTTATCAGATTTTAGTTCAAAAACTGATGAAATTTACTTAACCCTTACCTTACTTTTAAGGTTACTCCAGTTATTTAATTAATTTAAAGAAATGTAAGATCAAACTTTTTTGCTGTCAATAAATCTAAATTTATGTATTACAGTAGTGATGGCAAAATCAAGTCAATGTATCGATTCAATTAATGTCAATAAACTGTTCTCAATCAGTTTGTCTTCCTTTAATTCTCGACGTCTGGATATTGTTTGATTTTCAGTAGCTAACAGCTTTTCTTTCTTGTCGATGGCTTAAATGGTGAACGAAATCTAGTGATTTTTATTTATGTGTATGAACTTTGGATTTTCCGTAGATAGTTTTCTTCTATTATAAATATTCCGATACATTCCAAAACCTTCTTGGGATGCATGAATATTTCAAATTTAAAATGACAATTATGTATCTTTTAATTAGAATCTCACGGCTTTCTCCTCCGTTGCATACCCTGTCGCCTGAGTCTAAACCGTTGCATATGAATCTGATTTTATCGAGAGATATACATACTATCATTTACAATATTTTAGTTCGGCCTTCAATCCTAGTCAAGGTGAAAAATATTTTTCTTTTAATCTGACATCTGTGTACTTTTATATTTCTTGAATAAATATTTCATGATACAACAAAACCTATTTTCGGAAAAGCTCAATTTTTACGGATTTACTTCAGAAATTAAATAGTTTACAGATTTTCATCATCATCGTTATTAGCCATTTTAATGTCCCCCCTTTTGGGGTACTAACCCTTTCTTATGAATGGATATCCATCCATCATCCATCAGATGAAGATATCCATCGGACAATCCATAGATTGTGCTGTTATGCAAAACCCCTCAATAGGCAATAATAAATATATATGTTTACCGGCTCTGTCACCTAGCTTCTAACATCTCATTATTTTATATAATTAGACATTTATTAACTCTAGTTGTCGCGTTAGTTTTAATAAATTTACTTTCTTTCTATACAGTACATAAGAAATTATTTGTAGACTTACAGCCTATGTTATGAAATAGGTGCTGTTGGTTAGGCTACCGCTTGTAAAGGAAATTAAGAAAATATATTCTTGGCGTAACAATATCACAGTATTTTTTGTCCAAAAATTTACCTTATTTTTAACTGTGCGTTGATTTTCCTATATTAGTCAGTCAGTAATAAATATGCAGATTATGTTGAAGTACTGAGAAGTGCATGTTCCCGATTTGAGAAATTAGTTGAGCTATAAATGTGTTCCAAAGTAAATTATTCCGTGAAGCTAGTTATTCTATATCTGCTCGCATGAGTCGTGTGCTGTGCGTAATTTTGTGGCGATATGTCATCTATTGCTAGGGTATTAGAAGAGAGAGTCGCGTGAATGATGTACCGCGGTTTATTGTTGCGGGAATAATGCACTGGCAGTAGTTTACGAGGTCTTTCACCGGCCACATTATATAGGTCAGCTAGATTAGCAACGCTGCTCCCCACTTTGTTACCATGTAAGTACTTGTTGTTTTTCTGATCTTGTTAAAGAGTGGTAAAGCCTATAGGTTGTTAGTTTTTATATGTATATACGAAGAATTAAGTAATTATTATATGAAATGCCATTTCTGAAACAGATTTCAAGTATTTAATATATATAATATACTAAATCATTCATAAGTGTAATCATGGATGTGATGGTACGCTTGAGATAAAAATTAAATTAATTAAAAAATAAACTTTTAGCAAATATACTGCAACTAGCTGGCGCCCGCGGCTTCGCTCGCGTTCGCTAATCCTTTCTTAGCGGATGCCTACGTCATAACATATACCTGCATGCCAAATTTCAGCCCGATCCGTCCAGTGGTTTGGGCTGTGCGTTGATAGATCACTATGCCAGTCAGTCACCTTTGAGTTATATATATATATATTTATTCACGAAAAATATTGGGAAGACGGATCGTTAAATTGAAATTTTCCCGAAAAAATTAGAGAATAGATTTCTTTACATCAACCAATAGTATACACACACATCATACAATTTGTTGTACACATCAAAATGTCACAGGAAGCGGGGACTTATCAAGCTATAAAATGTTGTGAAATTATCTTCTCAAGTTTACACCTATAACACAGCTTAAAAGTTTGATTGTATGAACGCGCTAATGTCTGGAACCATTAATCGGATTTGAAATATTTGTGTGTACTACGACAGATAAGATACTATGTAGTTACTACTACATTCTGAGAAAGGCTATCCAAAATCCTGAAATTCCCACGGGAGCAAAGCCTTGGGGCACAGTTGGTTATGAAAACCGGCAATATGTAATCTAAATATAAAGGTTTGCAATCGACTCTACGACCTATATATTAAAATGATTAACCTTTTGCGATTTAAATTTAGAGTTAACGTTATCACAAGCGTGATACTAGGTTAATGTTTTCCCCAGGCGTGGCCGTAAGGTCCACAGCGACCTCAATATGCCGACCATTGTTTCAACTGCTTATCGTGTTGCTCTACCATAAGTACTTAATTTACCATTTCCATGTCCCATATCTACGGTCATAATTTTCTTAGTTTTCTGATAAGTATATATTTACTTAAGTTTCATACCACAATTTACATACACGTTTAAAATTTTGAAATGCATAGTGTGTGTATAAATTTTAATGTGTATGTGTGAAGTAATTGAAATTATTTAATACTAAAAATGAAAACATATTTTATAGTGCCAAAAAGGGAATATAAAAATATGGGATGATAAAATTGTACCAGGACGACAGCAATCGAACGGAGTGCAGAGTTCACGTGCGGGCGGCGACCCCCGAATCTGGGGCGGCCTGAAGTCTGACGCCTTCGTAACGCCAATATTTCCACAATCAATCCTCTGCGTTGGATCTAGTGTCTACCCGGCCGATGATACCAGGGGACTCGTTTGACCCAATATAGTTTTCACTTAAATGAACTTAGGATGTTCAAGTTTCTTGATGCGAAAATATTTTTTTGTTATTTATAGCCCTGAGGACAATCTTTGCTGTTTATAAAGGAATAAGGTCAATAACGTTATTCCAAATTATTTAGTTTATTAATTGCGACTCTTGATGAATAGTTTTGTACTCGTATAGAGAAGACCGTAGAGAATAATATTATGTATTTATATCAGCATAATAAAGTCAAAATTAAACATATTTATTTAAGTTATTTGAGCCATCTTTAAGGGCTATAAATGTCCAGGAATTTAAACTTATCTGTATACGTTCAATTAAATAAAGGTTATTTATTAATACAGCAGCATCTTTCCGCGTACTATGCCATCACACTGCGATCGCCAACCCGCCTGCCAAGCGTGGCGATTACGGCAAAACCCCCACGGATAAAATCCTTGGGGGAGGCCTTTGTCCAGCAGTGGACGTCTTTAGGCTGAGAGAGAATGAGAATGAATTAATACGGTACCTACTTACCAGGGGTTTACACTGTAGAACTAATGTTACAGATACTAAAACAGCCTACTAATGTAGCATTCTTAAGTTCAGAGTTCCACATTTTCAAATGGATGTTTAATTTGCCATCGGAATTCATGAGCTTGGCAAAGATTCCTCGAGTCCACATCACGGGCGGGCCATCAGGGCCACGGCACGAGTCCCCGCCATGGGGTCAATGTCCGCCGATGGTATATAGGTCAAATAAAGGCGCCTACTCGTCTGTATTATGCCACCCTGCTACTTGCTTCGGGAATTTGGCTGAAACTTGTTCCTGCAAAACTGGAATGAAACAATTTAACTCTTCTTTTGTGCAGCGATGAACAACTATTCTTCGATTATCATAACCGGTTGTTTTGCAATAACTTATGAATTGCTCATAAATGCACGTTCACGGAAGGGGTCAATTGGACGTACGTATATAAAATAAAATCCTTTTTTTTTTTTAATAGCGTTGTCCAGTTCATCAGCATTAGAAAGCTGATTGTATAACTATTGTTCCCATGTAATTTCAGTAGCTATTCATGTTAACAATCAAGTTGTATCAAAATCAACTGAGGACAGATTGTAAAAGTCAATCAAGGGAATAGGATTTAAACTGGGGATTTAACTTGTCGATGGCGATGGGCTAGCAAACTGCCAATAGCGGTTAATGGAGATTCAGATAGCTGAAACTCGATTAAACCAATAAGCCCATTTATTCAGCTAAGCGTGGCCTTTGAGTCTCACGACTCTTGACTCTATCTCCCCGTAAGGGATAAAGACGTGATAATGAGGATAGTAAGAACCAAATAGGAAGGTAGCATAAATACCTTAAGTTGGATGTATTACCCTTAAATCAAATGCTTAGCAAGCTGCCACGCATGGGAGAACAGTGAGCACTTAACCTCATTTGTTGTTTAACTGCATTATAGGCCTACCGAGTTAGAAAGGCCGGATCGTCAGTGCATCTGTTTGGTGTTAGATGCGTTACAGATCAGGCGGATTATACTGGTGCATAGTGTTCGGCTGCTGCGCTTGGGCAAAAGGGAAAGTGTTGCTTCCTGCTCACATGCGGAAGCGTTGCTACGTAACATTTTGCGACGAAGCGTGTGTACAGATATTGATAAAAGTTATGTTTTAGTACAAAGAAGGTAAAATAGGCGTGCTTGCTATTTAATTTTGTTGTTATGTACCTTGCAAATTAGAAACGTCGGTAATCCGAATACCCAAATATTAATTCGAGAAAATTCATTTATTTATTTTCTAACCTAAACCGTAAAAGAAAAGGAAAAAATATCGATTAATGATAATTTTTATATTTTTTAAATAACCTTCCTATAAATTACTGCAAAAATTAATCCAGCAACCATAAATTAAAATTTTCCCGATCCAACATTTTCCGTCGGGACTTTCAACGGTACTTTCTACGAAAGTAATAAATCTTTTCACGCATATCTATCGAAGCCTAGACCGCTTTCGAGGTATGAAAAGCGAAATAGTCTCGCTTATGGTCGGGTGGGAGGGTCATCGCGCTCATCATCGGTTTTACTTTCGACTTCGACGGCGCGTCATGACTCTCACCGGCCGGAAACAAACCATCGCAAGCACCGCATCAGATCTGTAACGGTCTGAGATGCACTAATGCACGCTATCATATGAACTTCTTTATTTTCCCCGCGTAGTGTTTTTATTGCGGATGTTATGTATTTGTTTATGGCCGGTCCTTATATTTAAGGCTAGATTTTTATTGTTTTCTCGCCAGACTCATACGTAGTCTCTATATATGTTTGTCTATAGAAAAGAAGTGATAAATACATACTGTTATAAATAATTACATAATATTTCCCCATCAAGTTACCCAGATAAAGTTTAAAAAAGCCTTAAAAACGCAATATAATGTTAAAGACCAGTAAAATAGGCAGAAAAATATTTTTTACTTTTACTCAAGCAATTCTTTGCATGGAAGTAAAAAAATAATAATATTTTTCGTGAAAAATAAAATAATAAAAGATCAGTACAATATTCCTGGCAAACTTATTGCAGTTGCAATAATAACACAAAAATAGAATTCCATGATAATTGCAATAATAATTCAAGAACCTTGCTCTCAATACGTAAAATATGATCTTAAAGACAAATACCTGACCTATAAAGTCCAAGAGTTCAATTTATGTACCGTTAGTTGCTGTACCTGCCCAGTGGGCAATAAATAACAAAGCCAGCTTAAGGCAGTACAATTAGTCCTCACAGAATGGGCAAATGCTCTAGCTAGTGACAATCTCGTCCGTGATACACGGATGAATCTTGGGTTGGATAACAATAACTCTATAAATGGTATATTAACTGTGTCTTTCAATTGCACGATAAAATAACGAACTGGTTTGATTAAAATTAAATATTTGAAAAAAAAAAATGAGAGAAAAACAATAGCAAGTTTTATTTGATCTTTTCAATACTAGACATCTTGGAATCTGGACTCATACTCAGTACATACGTGGATTTGTCCGAAGACTTGCATTGGTCTCCAAAACAACCCCTCCTGACCCGTGGTCCAACCGCTATGTCCAACCAAATCGACTACATTAGTACAATAATATTAATTATCTAAACATAGAATGTTATAGATAGTTAGTGGTGCAACAACGCCGCTTTGTTGTGCATTAGCCTACCGGCGCGGGCGCAGCGCAGCGTGGCTCTTCCGCATTTGACTTGCACTTTCTCCCGCTGCACTCTGAATGCGCGCTGCAGAATTATATTGCATTAGGAAATCTAAACTACGTAACATTGCGGAGAGATCGGATGTTTTCACTCGTCATTAAACCTAGTTCACATTGGAGAATCATAAAATTGGCTATTTATGACTCCTGGGTTGTATGTGATCCATATAATCTGCAGATCCAAATGAGTTCATAGTGCATTCAACAATTAGCCTATAAATAGGATGCAAAAATTTTGCCATTATTTAGATAATGGTTAGTAGTAAAGCCTTGAGTTCATATGCTTTAGGACTTACTTACTTTATATATGTATATCTGCATGGTATAGAACATATTGAATAAGTAGATGAACCGAAATAGTTTCCAAAATATTTAAGGTCTCATTAAATTGAATAAGATCAGAGGTCAGAACTTTGATGCTTTCTCAGTTTTGCGTGAGAACATAGCCTTATTTATCCCTTTGAATGTTTAGACAAGAATGAACTTATTAGCTTGGTATCGAAATTGCATTCATTACCTTTCTCCGAACTGAGTACCCAATAATTGCAGTTTGCGTTGAAGGGATTGGTTGATTGTTCGAATCTCACTAATGCATGAAAGTGAAGTCTGTTTGCTTTCACGTGACTCATGACGGATCTTTTGACTTTGGGAAAACTGAGAAAAGATTGCGATTGACCATCCACTAGATTTTCCCTGCCTTGCATGCAACAGAAAGTTACAATATCCTTAATTTATTTTAAGTACGATGAGTTTACCATATATACTATACTTATGTATACTTACTATATTATGTACTCATGTTTAAAATTTAAATAAATAGGATTTCTATGATTAGGTGAATAATTCCGTTGTGTTCGAATCAGTTTTCTTGCAGAGCAAAATGGCCCTGAGGTACCGTTCGGCTAGCTGTGTTATAGTTATAAACTAATAATAACTAAATATAGACTGTAAAGTTAATGGTAGATTGCAATCAAATGAAAGTAGATTAATAAAAGTGCTATTGTAGATTGTTAGAAAGCTCTGTCCCGTCCATTGACTCTATCTAGATTTCTTCTTATTTAACATTTTCTATTCTCCTTCTAATAATTGTTTGTAAATCTTTTTTTTATTCTAGTCTTTACCCGTGACTTGGTCCGCGCGGAATTTACTTTTGTTAATATCTCAGATTCCCAGTGGCGTATCACAGTGAAATCTGCGCCAGTTTTACTTTCAGAAATACAATTGTGAAAATCGCATCAAATTTAATTTAATAATTGCGTGATGTGGGTTCAATTTATACAAAATATAGACAAAAATTTTAAATAGAATCCCAGAAAGGATTATTCCCATCTGGATTATTAAGTATTTGTTATTCAGTGCAGTAAAAGCACACTGATGTGTGTATTTACTATTTTTATCCACGACTTAATGGAGAAATGTGATTGCATTTAGAGTGAGAGGTTATAAAACGGTTTGATTGATATACGTTGTAAAAGATGTGATTCACAAGCAAGGAGTTTTCATAGGTGTTTCGTTAATCGTCGTGGATTTTCACGACCTTATTAAAGCAACGCTATTTAAACAACAACACTGGCTGGTATACCTATATTTAAAACAATTTGTTTAAATTTATATCTGAAGATTCAATACAAAGGATAGTTGTATAACAAACATTTTATTTACAGCTTTACAGTAAAACATTAATTAATAACTACAATCATTGTGATCGCTTGGCTCCATTAAGGGATGATTCTCATTAGAGCGAGCTGTGCCCGGGGCGGGCCGTGGACGTGGCCCGGACGGGGCACGGATTTAATCTGTTACATACATTTTGTATGAATCAATTTATATTACACAGTGCATTAACAGTGTCCCGTCCGGGCCCGCTCGACGCTCGTTTGCACCACGGTAGTTGCACGCTCGCGTCCCGCCCCATACATTCGGTGTAATATGAACAGTGCAGCACGGACAGGCCCCGGCCTGTCCCCGCCCCGCTCCGGGCACGGCCCGCTCTAATGAGAATCATCCCTAACTCGAGAGCCGACATTTCTTTACTTTGCTTTAGCATCGCTTGTACTGGAATAAATCAGGACTATTGCTTTTAGTTGAAGATCCTAGGCCTATAAGTTAGACCTTACTCATTTTCTCACGAATCACGTATTCTGGATAATTTCATGCCAGTAGGTAAAATCAGGGTGTACACGCCTAAAAATACTTCATGAATGGGCTGTATCGCGCATGAAGTACTTGGGATATAGATTAATCATCTTGAAACAACAACACTGTTTAATAATGAAGCAATAAGTTTCAAATACAATATCAGGCATCTCTAAATCGGCGATTGGCTCAAGCTAGCGCGATTCAGAACTCCGTACCTCTAGCTCTACATTATCCGACACATTTCATTTGTGATAAAATAAGTGAAGTTTTACAATCCCGGGCTCTTGGACCATTTAGCATCGTTTGACTTAGGATAAATCAAGACTCAAGTGCTCATTTACCTCTATCAGAGCGGGATCTCCGGGATTTTCTCGACAGAGCGGGCAGGCTTTAGCCAAAGCCGGCTTACCACTGTTAGTTTCGAATGCATTGCGAGCTGCTCGCCGGGCGTGTAGTGCATCTTCCATTGATCCAATGTGATATCAAACTCACGTTAGACTAATGTTTGTTTCATTTATGTACTATATTAAAGCGAATCATAATATAAATTTTATTTTGTCCGCCTACAATTCCAGTTTTGTGGGCTCTGATACTGAAATACTTAAAAATATTGTAGGCAGAAATTACTTGGCAATTTCGCGACATTTAAAATATTTCAGGGAAAAAAATAATTCTTTTCAAGCATCTTTTCCGTGAAAACGTGCTTTAGCGTTATTATGTGTAAATGTACGTATATTGACAGAAAATTCATACATCACGACTACCAAAAGGTCTAATTATAGATTCTTGTCATAGGCTAAATATATCTGAACCTCCATTTCACCAATAAGCCCACTTTCAGCATAGCGTGGCCTTCGATTCTCACGACTCCTGGCTCTGTCTACCCCATTAGGGTTAAAAACGTGGTACTGTATATCTAATTATAGACAGAATTACGCAGCAAAGGTCATTTCACACCTCAATGGTGGGAGCAACCCGGAAGAAGCGTTGCACGGGACGCGAGCGATGACACGGCGGGACGCAGACGCGCGCGAGACGATGACGTCACCGGAGCGCCGGCCGCCGCGGGTTCATCGCCACACCACCGCGCCGGCCAGGTGCGTTCACCGCACTATTCACTGTCATATTATTGTTTCCCATTTCCATGACTTTTCGTTTCCTATTTATAAAGGAAATCCTCCTCACCGATCCGCAGACAGAATCAATATCATTCATTTTGCAAGATGTTCATTATGCCAATTTCTTCAGATGTCACAAGGCATTCCCGGTCAGATGGTAAAGACTTTCTTCTTACTCAGACCATGGTCTGAGATAGAGATAGTAAGTCAAGGGTAGAGTTTCAATAGATTTAAATGATGATGATGATGAGTTGATTTTAATGTCTTCAAAATGAATTAATATTCCAGATCTCTAATTTCAATTCAATAATCGATATTCATCGAACATCTACACAGAAAAGAAAGCTTCCATTTTCGCTAAAAATTTCGGAAAAGCTTGCCTTATTCCAATTACGTCTTCTAGTACAAAAGGAAACGTCTGTATAAAAATTTTGATTTTTAGATGTAACAGAATGGATATATCTTTGCTGTTATATCAATAAATGATAAAGGACTTTACATATTTTCATACATTATATGAGAGAAAAGTTTATTTAAGTTTAAACTCTACTCAAACTTGCAGCTCCTTCAAAATGAAAAATAAATAAATAGGACGCTCAGTTCCAACATAATAAAACGCATTTATCAACGGTAGGTAATTGATTTGAATAATAAACGCATGGAAAACTGTGCGAGGCGTTATGTCCGCTAGAGTGAGACGGCATGACATCAGTGAGCTCCGCGCAGCTGTGCTAAGGACGGTCGTTGGCCCCGCGATCGTCCGCAAGTGAACTCCGAATCTCGTGTGCGTTTATTTATCGTGCACCTACCTTCGGTCAAACCGCAGTACACGCTCCACATTGTCTTCGTGATAAGTGACATTCGGATGCAGTTTCGACCACCCACATCAAGGTATTGTGTCACTCAAATTGATGTCTGGACGATCTTGTTTCAAATATACATTAAATAGTTAATACTTCTTGTGATATACGCTATTAGGTACCTATAACTTGATACAGAATGATAAGCAGATCAGTTGTATTATATCTACTTAGAAGATAGTAGTTGATACAATTCTCTCGGCATGAGAAAACTGCATGCATGATGCAATGTTAATGATATTACAATAATTATGTAAATGATAATGATATTGAATTATATTTTTATTTAAAATGAGTTCGCTTTTAGGAACACTAAATTCTCAACTGAATATTACTTTAATCTATTAAAATTGATACTAAATCATTTTACTTTATTTAAGAGTTTGAATGAGTAGAGCGATATATGGTATTTTTAAGCATAGAAATATAGTAAATCTAAGGCAACTAAAACTGATACCTAAATTAAATATACCTACACAGCGAAAGGGCGTTTATTGATATATTTTATCGTACACATATGGCACGTTACCCCTGCAAATATTTTTTTATCTGTTTGTGCTTGGATTTGTAATTTAAGTCCCTTCATCGAACCGTAGATAGTATTAGGTAGATGACCTTAAATTGACCATTACATTGAAATTACTATTTGACGAATCGCTTTACACGCGTAGGGTTACAAATACACTTATCGTTTCAAAATTGCCAAACGTGAATGTGAATATTGGTTATATGGCCAGTTTTATAAACTGTCCATGAAGAACACTACTCGTATACCATGAAATTCAACTACATTTGTCAAGAAATTATCGTCCCCAAGCTACTTATGCGATCCCCTCAAAAAATTATAGACATAACATCTTCAGAAATACTGTCCATGTTCACGTCAATTTAAATACAACAAGCCCAACATACTACGATCCTCGGTTCAACGCTCTACGATAAACTACGATTTTAAATACGCGTCGTCTATTTATGAATGTGACGTTTTAAAACAATAAAATTCATTGTTCATCGGTTCTAGAAGGGAATTCAATAGCATGCTATGTATTGACAATGTTGCATATCGTGAAAGAGTACATTCAAATCATAGAAGTAGAGATATGGTACTTCGATCACATTTTGTATGTGATCGAAAGTACGGTACCTACGATACGACAGATGTTTTGTAAGAGATAGGTACATATAATATTCTGGTTCAAATTACAATTTACCTTACAGTAATGGTTAAAACAAATTTTAAATATATTAGATTAATTACAGAATTGTATTGTATAATTCTGAAAGCTATAATCTACTAGCATCTCAGAACACCCACTGCTGTGAAGAAATTACACACTAAATTTCACAAAAAACTGCGCAGTAGTTGAGTCACTGTCATACAGACAGACACAAACTTATTTTGAATACATACCTAAGTAGAATTTGTTTTTTTTCTTTTTCATTTTGTTTGCTACGTATGTAAAAGTGTCTTTTGGTGTTTGTGAAGAACTAACTATACGGTATGTCTGCCGATCGTCCTAGTTCATACAAATGAAGGCATTAACATAAATATGATTGAATCATGCCAACCCTGAACTGTCATGGCCGCAGGTCAATGACTTGACATTGGTACCAGTCAGTGTGTTTATTAGGTTCGGAATTTAGGTAACGTCAGCGGTGATATCACCAACTGATTGTTCCACCGACGACGCACGTGTTACTATCATTATTACATAGGCATCAAATATGAAATAAAAAATTAAAGTAAAGAGAATTTAAATACGGCATTTTCTAAAGAAAGAAAGGTAAACCTTTCTTTGAATTGAATTCAAGGCTCTCATACATATATATAATCACGTCTTTATCCCTTATGGGGTAGACAGAGCCAAGAGTCGTGGGACTCGAAGGCTACGCTTATCTGAATAGTGGGCTTTCTGATGGAATGGAGATTCAGATATAGTGACAGGTTGCGAGCACATCGCCTATGAGCGGAGGAATCCCCAGTTTAAAGCCCTTTCCCTCGATTGACTTTTACAATTTGCGCGGGAAGAGAAACAGCTGGCACATTCTGTGTTTTTTCTTTTCTCCCAGACCATCATAAAAGGCTCTTATGATTTCAAGAACAGGACAGAGCGCTTATGGCATTATTTAATAAGGGCTATACGACCCTATAGCTATTACAGATAACAAAAAATCGCCGATTTCGTACACATAGCACGATTTGTTGACATTATCGCCATATTGCAATAATGTCCTCACCACCTGAGGTTACTGACCGATAAAACATTTTTTTATTATATCAACTGCTGCTATACCGTCGAATATATTTTTAGTTGATTTTTCATGCATGCATACATTTGTGTAAAATAGTAAGAGCGATGATAACAGAGAAAAATAGCGTCTTTAATATTTGCCTGCTTTGCGTATTGGTTCAACAATTCCTAATAAATGATCGATAAAATATATCTCATACAAATTTATAAAGCTAGCCCCCCAAATAAAGTTTTTTGTTTGTTGTACTAGCTATAAGTTCTAAAGTCCTTACTTTAGAATTTTTTTATTTATTTGTTTTATTTTATCTAGTGCAGACCGGTTCCATCGAACCTCGTGGTCGGGGTCTTATATTAATTCATGATTTTCTTTTCTATTTGTATTTCGTAACATTGGATCTTTACTCCCTGTTGCCAAGTCCAAGTGTATGGCGTTATAAACATTTCATAACATCGTCGCTTGTCATTAGCGTGTAAACAATGAAGTGATTGGTCGTTTATCGCTACATGTGGATATCGGGAGCCAGGAGTCATTGTCACGTCGCTGTGTACAGGCCATTGTGCCGTTTGTGTTTACCGGTCTTATCAACAACACTCGTCGGCCGGTGCCACTATCAAAGCTAAGCTATAATTGCTGTCTTTTGTCAAACGATATTTGACTAATGTTTCTGGTATGTATCTGTTATAACCTTGACCATAACGACAAAGTAGTTAAATAACGCTATGATTTTTAGTTCTTTTACTGATTAATATTTTGATACCAGCTTACGACGGGCTAAGTTTACTTAGGATTTATTTTACTTGTCAAGGAAAACAAAGAAGCCCAACTTGACGGGGTATTTTAGGAGTACCTGTAACCCCTATAGTTTCACGTTCATGTGGTGGCCCCGCAAGCCCATGTGTAAATATTGAAATTAATTCAATTTTGTGTGCACAATATTAGTAATTTTGTTTTTTGTTGTTTATAGTAGCATTGCTATAGTGTTAAGAATTTCAAATATCGGAATTTATTTCACTTTAATTGTTTTTGCATACATCGAGAAATTAAACGAGTAATTTTATTTTTAAAAAATTAAAGATATCATTTAGTTTTATTTTAGAGTAGATTTTGTTTGGAATGTAAGTTCAACTAAAATGTTATCTAAAATATATATTTTTATAAACTAGAATATACTTGCTTACTATTTTACTCAGATTTACCCATGTTATAAAATATATGAAGGGAGAATGATAAAAAACTTACCAAAATAATTATACCGTAACTTCATAGTTCTAACATAGCATCGCGTATCTTTCAGTATAGCTTGGTGTTTACGACAGCGAGTTCAAGTTCGGACGAGCGACAATGAACTTGCCCGGCCGTGACTCATGCATGCCGAGCCATCAGTTACGAAACCATAAGCAGTGCATCTGTGCGAATGCAACTAACATGCAACCAAGACACCCGACACTCACTATTGTCCATATTACGACCAAAGCACGATTTAGCTATTTTTATCCAACGTCTGAATAAAAATACATTTTCTGTTGCAGTTATTTTTATTTTGAGCATATTCTGAATTTTTAATTATTTATTTATTTAAAATTGACAAGTTAATTTTATACTTTGTTGCCCTGAATTACAAAAATTAAAAAATAGCGGTAGAGTCAACCATTATTCTGATCTCTACGTGTCAACAATTACACCAAAAAGATTCAAGCAGATTTGATTTATTGACTATATTTTTCATTCATATACGAAAGACGATTAAAATGTAAGTACAATAAAATGTACAATTCGAGTACTCGTGCAACAATCATTGTACTTTGATGGCGTGGTACCTATTTAGTTTCCGACCGTTCCCATCGTCTCTATATTGCTACACTTCAGCTGCCAGCTGATCTCAGAGTAATTCAATACATATTTTAAACGCGATTAACACAATGTTATGACAATCTATCGTACGATTACCTACACATACTAACTCCACGTATGCGCCTCGGAGGAAGCTGAGACAAAATATTATTGTTGCAGCCAGCGACAACAATAATATCGCAGATAATGTTATCAAACAAGAGCTCGAGTTCGTTATGGCCGTGACATTGGATACCCCGGTGATATCACCCTGTCCTGATTCCACTTTGCCAAGGTTTCAAACTATCTTGCTACTTATATTTAAATCTATCGTCCATTTACATCCTCCGTCCGTTAAAAAAAGAGAACCCTCAATATTGGGTATTAATTGCTCTTGTTTTAGAAATATTACGCCCTGCAACTAGAGGCTAATCTACTAAATAGGTAACTAGTTACTTTTGTAGTTATGATGGATTATACAAAAATATCCTTTAATATAGTGAGTTAAAATACTATAAGAACGGACGTTTTAGTACATTTTCCAATTGGAAAAATTCATATATTGGATATTCAAGACCTGGAGACATACTATAGCAACAATCTAATACTAAAAATTCCTGAATATATCGTATCCTTTCTGTTGCACCACCCACGTCAAGGTCGTAGCAAATGCACAGAACTTTCTTGCACCGCATTTGTATCAAGGTTTATTATAATCAACATTGAGTCCACTCTACTTTTACGAGTATTTCATGTAAGTACAATTGTCTTGATTTTATTTCTAGGTCCCGTAGATCAGAAGGATTCCTTATATATAGGAACACTTCTATTTCTAATGAAATATCGGTGCGCGATTCTGATTCGCTTGCATTGGCAAAGTAGGACTATTGCATATACTTGGATCTCAAATTTTTTGATAGGGATACTATCAAAAATTATATTTCAAGGATATTTATGCTTTTGAACTAATTTTCGTTTAATATCATAAATTAAATAATATCTGGCTATGGAACATCCGTGAATGGACCGGGTTTTTCGCCCAGTTAAGGATAAGGACTTAAATATGCTTAAGATCACAGACCTTCACTTGTTGAAGAGTAGAATAAAATTATGGAAATAAAAAGTAATTTTACAATTAATTAAATAAATTATCTCGTCGACATCCGCACGTCGATAATATCTCAATCTCAACAATACTTAGATCTAACTACTAAATCAGCCATGTTCTTTTGATCATTGAGCATCGTTGCCCTTGACTCATTATGTGGTCATTACCAGTTCCGGATACCGATAACATTGTTTAGTAAATTGATAGCGAATGAGTACCAAGTATCCAGCATTCATCGGCTTTTCATTACTAATGTAGAGCAGTCTATTCAGACTAAATTAAAGCCTACTCTGTGTCAAAATACTATGATTAAGTATGAATTCGACGAAAAATTAGAAAATTACATTGACAATTTTTTGTTTCATCTAATCCGATCGAATAATTTTAAAGTCTCTTAAATTAAATCCATTCAGGCCTTCAAAAAAAGGAAATTATAAACAGATTCTGTATCAGTCAAATACGTCTGGTGCATTTCGAAATTAAAGATTTTCTCATTGATAACGCCTGCTATATTAATCACTTGTGCAATTTGAAACTCAGCCCGAAGATCTCCGAAGAACGCCGACAGTTCCCGAAGGAATGACAAGCGAACGCTTTCCAAAGGAACGCGGAAAACGCCGGGCACATGTTGAAAATACGAGTGGGCATTGACCCCGACCGCCTCGGCTGAATCCACAGCTGTTGCTGAATCTAGCCCGGTGCATCTCGTGATGCGCTTATTTATCATCGCCTCGCCTAGCATGTTTGATCTATTTGACTTGTGATTAAATCTATTTGGCATGTACCAGTTTTCTCAATTCTTGGCTCGGCAATAGAAATTTTTACATAGGTAGATGGTAAAGAAGTAAAATGATAAAAATGCTCTGGTTTGATTTATTTACTCTGATAATTTATAAATAAGAGATTTTGATAAATATATTTGAGTAAAACTATTGCATAAAGTAGACATTTCACCATTAGCTATGCATAATAACTGTGTTGTCGGCTTGTTGGCAAATCTGCTAGTAATTTTATTGGGTTCAAAATATTGAAGAATAGTTCATCAATATTTTTATATATTGATGGTTTATATGTAAAAAAATCAAAACATGACTATTTTATATCTGCGTTCAACTGCAACTGCACCCTGCCCTGTCGCAATCCTGTCGGTAAAGTATTTTCTACGTCTGCCTTTTGCCGGCGATCGATTTATCTCCTTATACGACTCTAGATGCTTTTCTTTTATCTATAAGTGTCCTTAGATATTTTATTGACTTTAACTTAAGTATTGAAAGATCGCATTCCTAGAAAGTACCTTATATAAAGATTATAGCAGGAGCGGAGCGTAAACACTACCGGATGGTAATTCTAAATCTGAATAAAACCAAAACATTAACAAGACCATCATCACCCAAAAATGTGTCCACTTTCCTGCTTGCTCGTCTCCGGGATGTGATTTATCGTACAAAATTTAAAGGCAATTAAGTTTGACGCCGTTTTAAATGGAGCGGCGGATGTGTCCAAAGTCTTGACAAATTTATTTAAAAAGACGTTTTGAAAAAACTAAACATTTGCTTTTCACCGCATGTGGTGAAAATGATAAGGATATACAGTATACACTTTCCAACAAAACAGATATAAGTAGACTAGTGAAATTTTGACTCTTCGTTTCGAACTTTCAATGTTACATAAATCTATTTGTTAATCTTAAAAAATGTTTAATTATTACTAAAGTACTCTCATATAGAAATAAGATATGGTGAAAAAATTCCATGCGAGCAGGACTTGAACCCGCGACCAGGTATAGTGGGTATTGGTGTTAGGTGACGCATGCCTAATGCGTTTCAATAGAAATTGGATATGGTGAAGATTTTCGATGTGCAGGATTGAAATGCGATAGCTCAGTTGGAAGAGCAAGGTCGTATAAAGACCTGGTCGCGGGTTCAAGTCCTGCTCGCATGGAATTTTTTCACCATATCTTATTTCTATATGAGAGTACTTTAGTACTAATATTGCATCTGAGATGCTCAAAAATCCAAAAAAAATAAATGTTTAATTATTTCTATTTTTTAATAAATTCTTGTTAGTTATTGTTTGAAATCTATCGAGGTTAAATGAAACTACGTAATGCTTAAAATATGATGCTACTCGTATCTCGTAATCATGATCGCTCCTTTCGTTTATTGTATAATCTTAATTGTAATCGAAGCCGTAACCGAAATTTTTCAAAAACACATTACCTTTCGAGGTCTCAATAAATGTCGCGATCATTTTGTTGATATTTTTTATTTTGTGATTAATGGCCCGACGAAAGACCACATCCACTCTTAAATTGCACTCGTCGGGTAACATTAAACGTAATCCCAAATTAAAAAGATGCCGAATGCACACTTAGTCATCGCTTTAACTGCCGCATTGGTTTTTCTTTTCTTTTTAAATATTTTTTAATATATGTAGAGTTACAAACGATTTGTAAATAGAGAAATTGTCTCGCTAAATAGTTTTGGTTCTGTTAAGTCATAAACTTAACTCTACATTTTTTTAACAATAAACGAGTATGTATCTATGTCTGTACAAAGTAGATATTTCAGAAAATATGTAAGAGTAATTTTTATTTTTGAAACTATTGTCTGTCTGTCTGTCTATATTGTCTGTAACGCATCATGTAAAAACTACTGAATGAAAAATTATGCAATTTTGTGAAAATTGCAATTTCAAAGTCTAATCTAACTTAAAATCTGGCACATGCTTCTTTTTAATACCCACTGCTTAGAACTTGATCTCCGAATGAATTGGAGCTTCTAGAGCCAGTTGATTATACAAAAAGTTGAGTAAGAGAATGTCACTTTAGGATGTATTAAAAATATGCAACATTTTTAATCTCAAAAGCGCCGGTTCACAAATGCATTGCAAATTAACAAATGGTTTTAATCATCGGCTTCCAGTAATGGCTCTGCGCCTAATTCACTCGGAGTGGAATGATTTGTGTCGCACTCGCATCTCGATTGCATTAGCGCCGATTTGCTGCCCAATCCCACTCGCTGCCCATTCATTTTCATTCATTCAGTGTTGTGATTCGGCTTACTGAAGCTAATTTTCCAGGAAGTATTGAAATATTGAAAAGATATTATTTTGGATAATAAGCCCTGATTTTGTAAAGTGATTGAGCAACCCTATATGCACAAATACTAATACGAATTAAATTATAATACTTTCTAACAAGTGTCTAGTTTAATCATTCTGCTCTCTTTAGGTAGAATTCTGTTTAATAAAGAGTAATTTTGCAGATGGATTTAGGGAGCTTACAAATTATGACATTTTGTAGCTAAGAGTAACCTTGATGTAAAATAGGTTTATATAACGTACGTCTTTACGAAAAATAAATTTTGCTCTTCTTCAGAATTAAAGTTTATAGATTTATTCACGCTACATTGCAGTCATTGTAATAATCATCAATTTATATTCAGTAGGACACTCTATTTTGAATGTATATTAGGTAGTCATTCCGGTGGTTATCTTATGTGATAATGTTCTCGTCAGTACCGAGTAACGACTCTATCCTTTTATTTTTGTAAATTTCATATCAAATAATGTTGTTCTTCATTAATGCTTGCGAATTTTATGAAGTTTGCGATAAAAGTACACTATGTTAGTATTTCGGTAGAGCGCACCGGAAAAGGAAGCGCTAAGGAAGGTCATTGAACCACGCTTTGAGTCAATGTCAGCGGCGGCGAGGCGTGGGTCCAAGATTCGGCAAGAACAAGGGTGCGTTCACTGGTACGGGGTAGCAGGGTGCAACTGTCGCAGGGTAACGACCGCTGCGGGGTCGTCGGCCGGCGCCACGCGGCCGTGCGACCGGGCCATCCGATTGATTGGAGCGGGATGGCATTACCTCTTCGAACCCTCACGTTATAACTACCCCCAATCATAATGGGGGAAATAACACTTTGTTCCGTAACAGATAAGGTGTGATTCGGTTTGCCTCGTTTATCTCGGTTAAGGCTTTTAGAGATCGGCCGTGTGGAGGTCGCTAACGCACACAGGCGAGTTAAGGGAAGTAGTTTTGCTCAAAATATTGATTTTTCCGCGGGTATTGCGGGCCGCGTGGTGTGCGCCGTGCGCGTGTGTGCGTTTGCGTGCGCGCGTGTGCGTGTTCGTCTATTTTGGGTAGAGCACGTGGTCGTGGTTGTTGCTTGTTGACATGCGTTTTTATTTTTATGGCGGCTTCGCGGCTTGATCAGTTAATTACGTCACGATTGTCGCTTATTTATGTCCTACGTACACGTGGATTTAAATACTAGGTATTCGAACTAGTAGCCTTTTTTTGAAGAATTGATTTAATAGATCATAAGGTCAGTCGCTGCGTACCTAAGCAAACACTCATCTCAAGCAAATTCCAATTGAACCAATTCAGTTGCTTACAAAAAAAATCTAGGTTCACTGGACCTGAGAAAGACCTGAGAAGTCCTCCCATACATAATGCATGTAGATAGATGCTTATGTATTTCTATAAGAACGGGTTTTATTCGATGAACAAACACAAACACAAGTAGCTATAGCTACCGGAGCACACAGGTTTGGGCTCACGCACACACACTTACACCGTTACCCTTGATTTTGCCAGCTCAAGGTCTCTACCCTCCTTCGGGACCTCTCACACCCCTGCAATTTTATATAAAGCTATCCCTCTCTCGAGTGCGGACAATCCCGAATTTGGACGACCAGGAGCTGGGGTCGGTGACCTCCAGCAACATACGTATTAGTAAATAAACACTGATGTAAGATGTTATCCAAATCCTAACCAATTAATTACAAACGCGAAAGTGAGTTTGCTACGCTTTCGCGGCTTAACTAGTAATCGATCATTAATAACATTTTACTACCTACTGCTACACATTGCAAAATACTGGTCCAAAGAGATTAACTTAGATTAAATAAAATAAAGAATTTGTAGTAAATACTTACTCAAAATTATATGAACTTTTCCTTGCCAATATCTCAGTACTTAATTAATGCATTCTTTCATTATGAATCCAAACTCAGTCTTTATCAGGACTCAATCAGTGCTTCTAAGGGCTTCCACACACAAGGACTGCTAAGAGGACTATCGGCCCTTCCGTCCGAATGCCTGGCCAAACCGCCATACAATAATTATGATAATGAAAGGAATATTGTGACTAAAATATTTGTATTTACGTCCGACAATGCTCCTAAAATCGTAAATTACACACCTGAGGAGTTAAAGTGCATGAAATACTATATCATATGTACAAGCATCACTCATAATATGGTCCAGCTAGATTTATTTAATTCATACTCATTATCATCCACAGCCTTCCGTGACCCACTGCATGCTAGGTATAGGTCTCCTTCCGTCTACGCCAACCTTCTCTGTCTTGGACCCTTAGACGAAGTCAGATTTTAATATCGAAATCGAAGTTCGCAGACGCTAAAATGTATGGGATGACATAAGGTAATGCTAAATCACGTAGTCGATCGCCATCGTCATCGCAAATTCATAGAGAAAACGATTCGAAACCATAGATAGAGTAACGAACTGTTTTATCGCTTACTTCCATACATTTGACGTTCGCTTTCGCTTTGATGACGGAAGAAAATTGTTTTTGTCATCTGTCGAAACGATTACGAACTTGGATATCGTATCGCTACGAATCAAATGAAACTTTAGCTAAACCTGCTGGGCCATCCAACTCCAGTTGTTGCCAGCAATATTCTTAACATCGTCGGCCTATCTAGCTCATACTCCCTCAGAGTGTATTTTGATATATCTGTACTTTTTTAGGTAAACTTGGTCCTTTAGAACACTCGGATTGAAATAGCGCGCAGTGCTTTCAATTCGATGAAAAAAGTCCTTTGCAGTCGTAATATTAATATCACTTTACGTACTCGTCTGATTCACTGTTTTAGCAGCTGATAATGATGGGCAAAGTCGCTTAAAAGAGAAAGGTCAGAAGACGGAAAACGTCTTGGTTGCGTAACATCCGAGAGTGGACCGGGATAGCGAATGCTGCTGAGCTTTTCCCCAGAGCTAAGGACAAGAAGGACTTGAGCATGTTAATCGCTAACCTTCACTAGTTGGAGAGGCACCTATAGAAAAAGAAGAAGAAGGTCCTTTAGAATAATTTCATCAGGTATCTCTCAATCTATAATCACTAATAGAATAGGATATTACTAGTAGAAAGGATATTCCTTCGGCTTCATATTTATCTTCTATGTTTATTAGAAAATTGAAATAGGTTATTTCGCAAAGGTGTTATAATATAACCATTACCGACAGAGTAGATGCATGTCGGTTGACATAATAGTGATGCAGATCCATTTGAGCGCTTAGGAATTCTTGTTTATGGTTTTAATCAGTGTAAATGAATCAGAGCCGAAGTGTCGTGTTGCCATTTCAATATTGTGCATATAATGTTTGTATATACCATTACAAGTACATTTTAAAAAATCTTCTGGTGAATAAGTCACTTAACTTAATCCACCATATTTATTGTATACTGGGCACGCACAGGGTAGGCTCACTTACAATGAAAATAATTTAGAAGTATGTAGGTACGTGTCTATGATAGAATTAGTAATAGTAGATATCGATTATTTTTTATCATTTGCAAGCAATTCATCCCTGGACATGACCTTTTTGTCCATTTTTATCCGTGACTTAAAGAAAATAGCTTAGCAGAGAAGTTACGCGTCTGCCACATGACTATTATTTCGAAGTTCGATGCCACGTAAAGTTGACTATGGGCCCATACGAAAAGAAAAATAAATAGTCATGACAATCGTACAACACAATTTTAATTTGATTTCTGATGCATACGAGACAAGCTTAACTCTCAACTCTATTATTGGAAAATCTGTTTTGATGACAAAAACTAATTATGAAACAAAACAAACAGCAGAACGGGTGGTATTACGCTTCAGAGCGCTTGATTACTGGTGGTGGAGGGTAGGGTGTCCCCGACCTACCCCCCAGGACCTACGGCAACGCTGCATCGATGCACCGCCGCATCTAGATATCTAGACATTCAGCTCGTCTGGATAGAACACCCACTCACACTAATACAACGGTACAGACGATGTGGCAACACTAAAATGCATGTGTTAGTGACATTGCAAGCTATACGTATCATGTTTTGCATTGTTGGAATATTGTTTATATCTTTGGGATGCACCAATTTGTTTTGTTGATGAGGGCGGGGAACTATTGTTGTTCGTGACTCTCTTGCATTTCTTTCTTGTGCATATTGGATTAATAAAACCAGCAAAATAGAATTCATTTGATAAATTTGGTGGAAATTCTGGAAAATTCGTGATAATGTAGTTAAATTTCGTTCTATTCATCAATTTTTTTTACTAGGGTTTTTTTTTTATTCCGTCGTTTCGTCACACAGTCTGTCACAAACATGTATTTACAATGCTAGTATTTCGGCAGACTAACCTTCAAAATGTGTCGATAGTATTTAAATGCTAATTAAAAAGATGTATGTTAAAGTCAAAACCTTAAAAGTAAGTTATTAATCACTAATTTGTTGTACACTTTTTATTCCTTACATAGTCTACTTGAAGTTAATATGCATATAAATTGCCTAGGAGGTTAACAATTTAACTTGCTTGTATCCTACTTGAAACCGACGAACCGCGAGAAATATAAACATACGTACGTTGACAAATATCGTTGCAAACCTTCATCCTATAGGTATAAAAGTCTAGACCTATCCCAACAAATCTCAGTGCACCCGCACTGGCCGCTGTGTGCCTAGCTCTCTCGTATGCACTAACTGCACACAGACGCAATGTAATATTTACGTGAAGTCCAATTATACGATCGGGGTGGAGGGTGGCATTTTATACGCCGATATATATTTTGATTCGCGTTTGGATGCATTTTACTGATTTTATAAATTGAGGCACTTGAATTCCATGAACACATTTTGTAATAATTATTACTTGAAGTAAATTTTAATTCAATGTTTAAACTTTAAACTATTTTTTTAAAGAGGTAATAAAACTTACCTATATTAGACCGCGTGATACTGTGCCTCTACGAATCTCGTAGCCATCTGCTACGAATCTACGGCTGTGCTACGACACTATTTTTGCGTAAAATTATCATTTCTATGATGCGCTAAATCTTGAAAATTATATATTTTTAAATAATGACTTTTCGTTATTATTTATTCAATGGCATTTTTTATCAGCTTTATTAAAACCAATTTTTATTAACGACCAAAAATATGAATTTACAGTACAATTTTCGCAGTTTTACGTAGGATCAACCTTATATAAAACTTCTAAATTACAGAAGTTTTGACAAATACTACATTATTAGTGAATTAATAAAAATTATACAGAGAAATTGTTTTTTCTTTCAGCAAAAAATTATCGTTGTACCGCGCCACCTCTCGTCGAGTAGCGGTACTATTGCCATTTCACTTAAGTTTCGGTAGAGGGCGACAGTGTTTTTAACGGGCTATTATTATTATTTTATGATTTATTTATAAACCTAAACAGATATTGATAGAAATTATATGATGACATAATAAAAGAATGATACATTTTCTCGAAAACTACATAAATTGAATTGGTTCACATGTTGCTTGTGATCTCACTCAGTGAAAGCTTTCACATTTTACACTCATCTCTATCAAAGAATATCTTTATTTAGTCGCAAATTACAATTGACAAAAATGCCTACAACTACAATACGTCGAATGAGTAATATTCTAAAATATTCACCCAATAACATCTGTTTACCAGTTAACATTTATTTTTGCATTGTCGAAACTAAAACGCGTTCTTAGAACCAAGCTATGGATAGGAGACCGACTAGCGACGTACCGAAAGATGACTAATTATTTTCGGGCAATTTGCCAGAATTTAATGCGAATATAAGACGATGACTTTGCACCGCGCAAATAAATTTCTAAAGGTTAATTTTAATAGCTTATGAGTTCATATTAAAATTATATTTCTTTTTATCTCTATAAGTATAGGAAAGTATAGATGTTTCGGTAAAAATTAACGCGATTAGGAGTGACTTCCAACGGGCCCGGCGGGCCCTGATTTTGCGTTGACGGGGCCGTTGGAAAATAAAATTTACCAACGGCCCCGGCGTGTTTTTTAAATGGGACGGATAGCATAAAAAATTTAAAGCATACGCTCCGGTAGTGTTTAAAGGGGGGGAAATTGTGTATTATTTTGTAGACCTTAAATATGAAATGAAATTAAAAAAGATGTATGTATGTGTTTGTATGTATTTTTAAGGTCGACTGTTAGATAATGCTTCTGCATTAAGTCCACCACGCTCCGGTAGTGTTTAAAGGGGGGGGGCCTTTAAACACTACCGGAGCGTATGCTATAATTATTTTATGCTATCGGTCCCATTTATAAAACACACCGGGGCCGTTGGTAATTTATTTTTTCCAACGGCCCCGTCAACGCAAAATCCGTGACCGCCGGGGCCGTTAGAATTTTTTTTTCCAACGGCCCCGTCACCGGGGCAGGCCCGCCGGGGCCGTTGGAAGTCACTCGCGATTAGAACCTCTTAAGGCGAGCTCGTACCCCACATTCGAAATAATTGTAATTTTTCATGAAGAAATTTACCTAATTAGAGTTTATTTACGAAGTGGAAAAATAATACAGGATATAGATTATGATCTCTATTAAGGTTTGAATCGTGTACTTTTTAATAAAAATACATATTTTCGGCTTAATTAATTCATAAAGACACCGAAAATTTAGAAAATATTTCAGCTTTCAAGTCATGAAACTTAAAACTTTCAACGATAACATATATATATTTTTATGTAATTAGTTTATATATATGCTATATTAAAGTCTTAATCGAGCACTTTTGTTTTAAAACTAATATTTTTAAAGATATTTGAGAAATAGTTGCTAAATCGGTACAAAATCTGTTCGATCCTGCCAACGAAAGTAGAACATTGTGTTGTGCAAAAAACAATCTTATTGTAACGCGCACACGGCGTGGTTAAGCGCATATGAATTCTGTTTTTTGCAGCCCAGGTTGGACCTCGTCTTAATCCCATATCGAAGTGTGTAAATAATAATCTTTATGCGTCAGCATGTGTTACGAATGTATTGCACATTACCGTCACAGTTCAATTTTTATACAAAATAAAAAATATAAAATAAAATAAAATTAAAAAAGAAAATATATAAAAAAAAAAAAAAACGTATCTTGTATTAACACTTTACTGGACAGTAAACTGCAATAGCAGTAACAACAAAAAAACGTCCATTGCGTCTCCTTTACTCTCTGGAAAAGTATTAACGTAAAGTAATCTCAAATTCGCTAGACTTGAATTAAATTCTTATCAACACATTAATTTTAAAGAATATTAATAAAATATAGACCTATGTCCAGCAGTGGGACAATAAAGGTTAAAAAATAATAATAAAATATACTCTTAACAGGAAACCTCTTTTATTTAGTACAATTGTTTTAACTTCACTATTTTTGGATAGCAGAATGTAGATTACCAGAAAGAGTATCAATCGTCGACACCTGCTTCCTCGTCGGCCGTTATCTGGCAGCGGGATCGCGTGAGGCAACCCGCGCGATCTATCAAGATAACCCAATTTCTATGGGAAGTGTGCGCAAGGGATTTGCCCACAAAATACTGAAATTATCCATACACTTTCTACATGGTCTGGTATTGCCCGTTTATTTAGAAACAATGAGTTATACATACTGTGAATTACATATGTTTTATAGGTTCAATTTTACAAATATCCAACCAATACTCACAAAAATTACAATTATTAGTAGTAAAGATCTATCATCGTATCGTTTATAAGTTGTTGGTCTTCCGTATAAATAAATTACAAAATAAAGTCCAGGTGGTACAGTGAAATAGGTTACTATCTCACTAGTACTGAATATTTTGATATTCAGTCGAATATCTTAGAACAAAATATCATATACTAGCTTTTGCCTGCGGCTTCGCCCGCGTGAATTTCCCACGGAAAAAGTGCTTTTTCCCGGAATGAAAGCTACACTGTGTCCTTCTCAGTACTTCCAACTATGTGCATGCAAAATTTCAGGAAGATTGGTTCTGTAGATAAAACGTGATGAGATAACAAACAAACAAACAAATAAATAAATAAACAAACTCACTTTCGCATTTATACTATCAGTTAGGATTAGGATCCCATTTAATATCTGGACGCAGTAATATAAATATCGAAAAGTTTTTAATAAATAAGTGCCATCGTTCTATACCGTCATTATTTTGTGCTTGAGCAAAAGCAAACATTGCACACTATAGTTGTTGTGCTGACTCCTCGTCGTTGCAATCAGATAATGTTATGTAACTTACGTCGTCGTCAGCTTTGCTTCAAAGTAAATAGTTTTGATATCCCAACTAGTAAAACTGGAGAGATAGTAAATTACTTATCAAAACATTTCTTCTTTTCTGAATATCTTACACAAAGCCGGATTTACCTAAAAAAAATATTATGATCTATTTTGGCCTGTCGGAAATCAAATTGGAGACCTCAGAGAGAATCATTTCATTTTATTTCACTGCACCACGGAGGTCGTTATTAAATCAATGAGATCTTTGATATCTACATTAAGTGTTATATTGGAGAAAATAACCGAATTTTTACTTACTTTATTTATATTTATTCGTTTATTTTCTCCAATATAACACTTACATAACTAAAAAAAGTTATACTAATCATAGCATACAAGAAGAAATACTTATATAACTGTATAGTTATATTGGAGACTGGACGGCAGGGCCTGTCATGACATTATCCTAATGATTGCCAAGATGATTCACTTCGAGAGGCGGAGATAAATTTTTACCAGTTTTTATTAATTTGAATATATAAATCAATCGTAATATTTTGTAGTGATATATTCTATTTAAACCTATGTAAGCGTTTCGTATCTAACTTAATCAATTCATAGTCAACAAGTAGGACTTTTTACCAGCGCAGCGCTAGATTGACTTTGTACTGGTATATTAGTTCGTTGGTACTGCCGCAACTTAAGCCATAAACATAAAATAATTCAGTCAGACGTCCATTGTCATGATAACAATTCATAATTTTACAGATTTTCCGGCCATATTTTAACAAAGTTTAATAATTGCGCGCAATATGCTGATACCGTCGGTATCGAAATTTGGGGCTCGGCTATTGAGGCTACTCGAGTTCACGCGGGGTTCTAGGTCACGCTGTCGCAACCGACGGTTTTGGACGCCGCCGCCACTCTTATCTCGTATCTAGATAGGCTTATAGCGTATCAGGAGCGGTGTATACTTGCACAAATTATTAAATTTGATACGCCCTTGTTTTCACTTTTGTATAATCTATATATGTCTATCTATATACATATATTAAATTTGATGCTGACTGACTGAATCACCGTAGAGGTTCTTGTTACAGCGTAAGTGAGAGAGAACAAAGGAAGGAATTTTGGAAATTCCATCCCTAAGGGGTTTAAATAGGTAAAAAACAAAATTCACGCGGGTGAATTTGAGAACATAACTTATTATTTTATAAAAATAATAAACAAATTTTACAGGGACAAAAATAGGATTTTGTTATCGTGAGTCCACTGTTTATAATTTAATTAACGTAAGTCTTGTTTGACAACCTTGCATCGAAAATCCTGGTCCATTTTCATTAAGAGGATCGATCCTAAGTGATCCCAGATATGGTCTGGTGGAATAAACAATAAGATGCAATTCTGAACCAAATTTATGCAAGCATAGTCAGGCAGAAATGCTAGTGATATGATATGGATCATTTTGTAAATGATCCATAACCTCCTTACAGAACATTGGCCTAGACAGTTCCTGAATTGGTAAATAAATTTATCAACGCCGATTTAATTATACAATAACAGATAGTGGTGAAGACATTTAGAGTAGGTTATTGTTATTTGAAACATGTTTTGTACGATTGTTACTTTGAATGTTATCTTGGTGTTCTAATTTATTCTTAAGATATGGCTAAATATTTGCGCTGTGTCCTCGTTATTGAATTTTTAATTTAACCACTTCCTGATATTTTTGTCGCATAGAAACGGTTTCTAATTTACTTCAATATGAAATAGTATTGCGGATAGTCGATGGACGATGTGTAAAGTTGGCAATGCACTCAAGGATAATAGTGAAAACTTTCCTTTTCTCACGACCTTGACTAGTCTACTTGAATCGTATATTGATCTAATAACAAATGTATGCCACTGGTAATCCATACTAATATTATAAATGCGAAAGTTTGGATGTGAGTTTGTGAGGATGTTTGTTACTCAATCACGCAAAATCTACTGGACGGATTTCGATGAAATTTGGTACAGAGGTAGATAATGACCTGGAATAGCACATAGGCTACTTTTTATTCCGGGAAAAAGCACTGTTCCCGTGAGAAATTCACGCGGGCGAAGCCGCGGGCAAAAGCTAGTTGTTTATATGTTTTCACATAAAATCGTTATTTATTTATTCACTAGCTTTTGCCCGCGGCTTCGCCCGCGTGAATTTCCCACGGGAACAGTGCTTTTTCCCGGGATAAAAAGTAGCCTATGTGCTATTCCAGGTCATTATCTACCTCTGTACCAAATTTCATCGAAATCCGTCCAGTAGATTTTGCGTGATTGAGTAACAAACATCCTCACAAACTCACAAACTCACAAATTCACAAACTCACAAACTCACATCCAAACATTCGCATTTATAATATTAGTATGGATTACATTTTAACTACTTAACTATAAAAAATGAAATGCCACAATGAATGAATCAATTTAATAAACATCTACTAAACTACTTATTTATAAAGTAGCATTATATATTTTTTTTTATTTAGCTAATAGGTCCCACCGCTGGGCTAAAGCCTCCCCCTTATCTCTCCAACTACCTCTATCGCTCGCTGCATATATATAAATACGCAAATTAATTGTTTTAAATACAATTCGTCATATAATACACACATATTTTTATAACTTTGAAATGACTTTTTACCTATAACTGTTAGTAATACCAGCAGCTAATCCTAGAGCGTAGATAGAAATAGATAAGTTGTATATGTGTGAACTGCACTTGTAGTTATGTGTGCAATAAATACTTTGTGTATCCCTCTCTTTCCTCCTCGACATTTCACTGATAGCTATGGCCTCGTCTAGTCGCATCTAATGCTGGCATTAGTCTGTTTAGACGGCGTTAGACTGGCAAGTAACTTGCACTACTACTGGTATGAGCGCTTTATTAACTTTGTTAGTTAGAACTTCTGTCGAATTCATTTTAAGGATAAAGCGAAGGGCTGTTCATTAAACAATTTCCGCTGGATGGCGTTGATAGCAACATTTTCCGTTTTTATTTTTTTGTTGCGTTGTTGCAGTACTTATAGGCGAACATTTTGAATTGGCGAGCGGGAAACATACTCTTTTATTTATTTTATGGCCTACGATTTTATTTCAGTCAACATAATGAAAAAAAAGCTTTAGAATAGAATCTGCCATGAATCTTCGTATCTCTACACTCACTCACACTACGACGAGAGCTTTCAAAATGACATTAAATATGGCGCAAAGCATTGTTATAAATTTAAAAATACGCTACTAGATGGCACTTATTTAAAAAGAGTGTCTAACTACAATAATGCCAATCGGACTGGCTGGCAGCATAAGAAAAAAGAAAAATAAATTAAAAAAATTCAAAGAGCGAAAAATAACCTATAATTTCTTCTTGTCATTGTCATATTTTGTAAGAAAGCAAACAAATATATTTATGAGAATTAATACCTATATAGTTCAAGTTCGTATCAATTCGACTCAGAAAGTCAGCAACGAAAAAGTTCTCCAGCGCGTTGCAATGTCTAGACTGTTGTTGCAAACTGTCAAAAAGCGCAAAGTTAAATATTTGGAACACGTTTTACGACACGACAGATATCAGCTGCTTCAACTTATTATGATGGGCAAAATAGAAGGCAAGATACGTGCTGAAAGACACAAAAAATCATGGCTGAGTAATATACGCGAGTGGACCGGAGTCACCAGGGTTGAGGAGCCGTTTTGCATAGCGGCGAACAGAGAAGAGTTTGCGAAACTGACGGCCGCCTCCAGTAACGGAGAGGCACTACAAGAAGAAGAACTTCAAGTTCAATAGTGCAAAATCATAATTAGTAATAAACTGTAATTTAATTAGTTCACGAACAACATAATGCAAATACCTATCTACCAATAGTTTCAGCAGTTTGAATTTCACCACCTCTTAGTTTCCCAACACAAATCTATCAATAGTTCGAACACCCATTTTCTCAAATCAATCTAACTTGATACCATGACTGGTAGCAGGAAATATCACCGCAGACGTCATGGTCATAATGTACTTTTGCCTATTGCATTGTATGACTAGGTTTATATTTTTTTTAAATAAAACTAAATGCTATACCTACACATTTTTGACTTTTATTTTTAGTAATGAAATGATCTTTTCCGAACTTTTATTTATTAAAGAAAACAAAAAAAGATTATAGTTATTCCTTTCCCACATAAATTGTTATATATTGCAGTCATTATTCTGTGCACGATGACTCCTTCATTGCTTGGAACGATGGATGATGATGATACATTCTTCATCACGACAAACCTCCGTTACAGTTTTTGTATTTGTATTACAGAATTATTGTATAAAGAAACACTTGTGCTGTGCATTTCCTGCCACATAATTATTGTCCCTGGAACAAATTGTGATAATAAGTATCTACAAACAGTTACAATAAATAAATGCCAAACTTTAATTCTGTTACAATGCGGTGATATATACGTGTGTGATATATTTATGTCTTTGCATTTTTAATGTATTATTCAATAAGACTTTAACTTACTTACGTCAAATCGGTATATCGTTTCAAATCTCCAAGCACTCGCTTCCTAGTCTTTGGTGGGCCAAAATATACCTACATGCCTCTGATATCTCTTCCTATCAGATCTAGTAGCCAATATTCTTTAATATTATCAATAAATAATAACGTACGTACGTAACGTAACACACCTAGCTGAAAAAATCTATTGCAAAAAAAGAAACTTCCATACAACAATACAACACGGCGCGGCGACGGCGTCGTCCGAGATAGATAGATATGTACTTATGTAGTGTAGACTTATATCGATACCACCACGAATATCGATATCTTTTATTATTGATATAAATTATTAATATCGTTTTTAAATATGCAAAAATAAATTTGCAAATAATAAATGCGTATTTTATGCATAAAGTGACGAAAGTAATACACAGGTACCTTTAGTTACATTTTAATTGATAATTTGTTAATACTTATCCGAAGCTGATCGATTAGCTTCCGCACTGCCAACGGTCAATACATACTTAATCACACAATGAAATGTATTTTAATCATGAAAGTAATAAGCACTTATTTAAATAAAATGAAGAAAATCGGAAAAAAATAATTAAAATAAATCACAGAGCCAATACCTATCGATACTTCAAAATATCGATAATTCGTGCCCTAGAAGTTATAGGATTAAATTAGACGTTCAGAAAATATGTTGTGAAATTCAAACTAAAAACTAAAAAATAATTTATCAGTAATATTTGTTTACTTTAATACTAAATATAAATGTATGCACAAATTACTATACTTTCTTTTTTGTTAATGAATACTTGTATAATACCTACCTAGACCTACTATAATTTATTTTGATAAATGTATTTCCAAAAATAAATTGTTTTAGTTTCAGAACGAACTCATATTGATAGAAAGAAATATCTTTTGTTGTTTTATCATACGTCAATGTTTTGGGTTAACAAAAAAGCAGCGTTGCCATATTTTCACCTCGCACAGAACGGCAACTACACGCAAGCGAGCTGGCTGGATTTCTGTCTGAGATGAATTTGCACAAATATTTCCAATCCAGTCATATGCGTAATGGCAAGCTTGTAATAATAAATCTAGGGTTCAGTACGAATTTTTATGTTGTTTTTTTAATGGTGAAATTTAAATTTGATAACTGGGACTTTTGGATATGAAGACAGGGATAACTGAATATGACATCTTGACATCTGGATGTGAAGACCTAGGTGTCTGGTCATGTGCATATTAAATGCTGGACAGCTGAATATGAAGACCAAAGCTTTAGGAGATGATCTCATGAACATCTGGAAATGAAGACCTGGACATCACCTGGTGATGTCCAGGTCTTCAGCTCCACATGCCCAGGTCTTCATTTCCAGATGTCCATGAGATCATCTCCTACATATGAATTTGAAGACGTGTGGGAATGAAGAAATTTGAAGACATAAAGTCCAGATTTCCAGGGGATAGGTCCTGGATAGCCTGGATAGATAGCCTGTGTTTATATCCAAAAGTCCCAGTAATCAAATTTAAATTTCACCATAAAAAATCTTTCATAAAAATATGATTGAACCCTAAATTGAATTTAATATTGAAACTTGCTATTTTATAATTTTTTAGCATTTCATGATTTTCTTTTGTTTTTCACGTACAGCCGATGGCGCTGTCAAGGCAAGCAACATCGAGGTAGCATGCATTTAGGTCTCAAAGTGCTTTTATATAAATAGTAGTAGTCAGTAGTTTGTAATAAATCTGCTAGACGTCGCCCCTAAATGTCACAAAATATTACGCACACATCAACAAGAATCTCAATTTTTGTCGTATTTTAAATGCCGTTTTTCTCGTAAATTATTATACATTACTTTGTTAAATTCAACATGAGAGCACAATTACTTCATAAGAATTGGAAATTCGATTTTATTATGAGAATCATTAACGAAGTTTAGAGCATTGCTGTAGAACAAAATGTATGGACAGCCAAAGCTTGGCTTTCACCTTAAATGTCAAAATGCGTTGAATGTGTGAGTCGCCACTATCCAGCTAAACGTGGCCTTCATGTATCACTTCTCTGAGCTTGTCTAACTAGATTCAGTATTTGTAGTAGTTTGATTGAATTTGATTGAAATGCTTAGTAATAAAGTCTAGCTTAGTGTGTAAGAACGATTACAGTACAGACTAGCTTTTGCCCGCGGCTTCGCTCGCGTTAATCGTTTCTTAGCAGATGTCTACGTCATAACATTTACCTGCATGCCAAATTTCAGCCCGATCCATCCAGTGGTTTGGACTATGCGTTGATAGATCACTATGTCAGTCAGTCAGTCACCTTTGAGTTATATATATATATATATAGAATATGTTATGATAAATTTCCAAATAAATTCCGATTTAGTGGGTTACTTACTCGCATTATTGGTGTCGAAAAATGGTTTGTATGAACAGATGTTTCGTTATAAACAGATTTTTTACGGTCATTGGCACGGTTAGGGTTATGCGGAAACCATTACACTCTTTGTCGACCGTGTAATTTATATTTGTTTTTTTATTTGTTTCAGGTGAGTACATTTTTGGAACGGCTAAGGGGTATGCGAGTGCTCCCATTTATTTTTTAAGATATTATTAGTATTATTTGAACCAATTTCTTTTAGTAAGTAATTTAGAAAAAAAAAAAATTAAATTGTAGAATCCATATAGCCAAATATCTACATTTTTGTCACATATACTTAATTTATATATACTTATTTATCCTATAGAAATGAATCATTAATTAACAATATTTCTACATTAAAAATGTCTGCGCAATAGACTGTTTAAAAGAGCAGATCGAGGGTCTACGAAATCGTAGCATTGCTACGAGCGTAGCTATTACGTGCTACGAATATTTTACAGACCTCTTTTTTTGTCTCATCATTATAATATTCCAATATTGACCATCAATATTGGTGTAGTTAATTAATGAATTTATTTATAGGCATAAAATGTTGCCATAGTGCAAAAAATCGTGTGAAAATGATAAAATACGGAGTTGTAGCTCTACATTATGCCGCCAAAATATGGATCGGTCTATCCAATGATGGTATTTAAATACTATGATATGATGTCGGTGGTGATGATATGGTTATGGTTATTATTTTTTTATTCTTCCTAATTATTCCTGTTCAGTTTATACACAAATATAACTAAGACAAGTATCTGATAAGCCCCTAATCAGCAAACTCATCTTTAAACTGCAAGCTACTCGTACCACTGCTGAGAAATTTCAGATCAAATTTCACAGCAACCGAACTACTAACATCAAATGAGTGTCTTAAAATAATCATCTAATCCAGCGTCAAGTACTGGCTCAAGTGCGCTGGCACAGCAAACGCTCCTAATGTCCCTGTAGCGAGTGTTGACTGAGGCGGAGTGTTGACCGGTATGTAGGTTACACCGCGCGAACCGACGAACCCCCCCTTGCACACCGCACCCCCCCGCCAGCCCTGCTCACTCCGCACCACGCAAGTACCCATGATCCGTGCACTTTTCAACAAGAAAATGTCAAATGCACTCTTCAGTAGAGAAACTTCAGGACTGGTGGCTTTGTTTTTGGATGCTTTGTTTGTCTAGCAGGTGACCTAGTCTAGTCATCATACTAAATCGCATATTTGCGTATTTGAATATTGAATAAATTTTAAATAAATGTTATTTTGTCTTTATGTTATTTATGTCTTTTTTAATTCGTCAATGTGAAAAAAAATCTGTACAATATTTCAATGCTCTTATTTTAACTTGTCACAGGAGTCTACCCACTGATCGCCTGAAATTCGTGTGTTGAATAAAGTCAGATAAAAAAAATTGCATAATCATCTCATTCAAATGTTGCATTACGGCAAAGTGCAGTAGCCTTACACCAATACGAGTAATTAGTGACAGCGTGAAATCCCCTCACTCAATCTTCGGCGCAAACGCAGCGAGCAACTGCCACCATCCGGACTATTATTGGTTGGATCTAAGCATTATATTTATATCAACCCGTGGTCACTGGGGCAAGATCGCTCGCTTCTTTACACTCGCAATAAAAATCGTCCAAGTTCGAGCACGAGACCGTGGCCTGTGAACGTTCTACATTTTTGCGAAAAAGATCCGCTTCAAGATCACAGCTATTTCGCGTGATTTATGAAATCATTTGTTTGTTTATAAACAAAATTAAATAACTGAAACTGTTTGAATTGATTGCTTCACTTTTGCTACTACTATTACTACTGCTCTTTTTTCGCATTTTAGTTGGACGTACTCGCTCAGTTCTATGTTTATCCTATTTAAGGATTTCTGTGTGGAATTTTCTATAAGTTTATAAAAATATTCTAATGTACAAACGTACATTAGAATATTTTTATAAACTTATAGAAAATTCCACATCAAGCAACTGCAAGCTAGTAAGTGTTAAAATATCTGGTGCTTCCGGCATATCTCTAAAATAATACTGGGTCATGTGACTCATATAGGAGTCTGATATCCATACCAGGAATAAACCAGAGTGCGCCTAGAGAATAAAGTTTTTGTTGGTTGTTCTTCATTTAGGTGTTGCTCATTATCACTTACCTTCAAAAGATAAAGCCAAAAATAGAGATAAAAGGAGTGACCATCAAATTAGGAGATCGACAACCGGCCGTGACTCGTGTTTACACTACAATCGAACTGCTGAAGGATTTCTGTGATAAGTTGACACAGATCTTAGATTTTGTGGTGGTGACCTACAAATTGTAACTAAGCTCACATTTTTACGTATACGGTATTGTTTTTAAGTTGAATAAAAATTATTTGAACGAGCAGGTTACTCCTTGTCATATTTTTGTTAGACTAGATTTTGAATAAAAATAAAATTATTCTAAATGAAATGTGAACAAACGTTAAATAAAAATAAATTTTCTTAGCCGATACTAAAAATGGGCTCTTTTTGCACACAAACGAAGCCCTTTGAATGTGTTCTAGTGAAAGTGCGTTAACAATTTCCAAGGTTCCTGCGGTGCATTGCGTTGCCATAGAAATAGAATTTGCGGGTACGTTTAACTTTCCATTTTAGCTGCCGTTAATTAGGAAGTCAATTGATAATTCTTGTAAAACTTTGGAATGAGGTCAACCAAGTTTACTAAACGGCAGTACAATGATCTCTCCTCATTACTTTAAAATTGCCGCTAAAGTGAAAACAAAGATTTACTTTCTACGGTACGAGCGAAATGTGGTTCGGTATCTGCGATCATAGATCATCATTTGTAGAGATGAAATTCACATTGCTTGAGTTCAATAAACGAGAGACCTTTACACTATTTCTTTACTGAATGTAAAGGTAATTTTGTTATGATTGAACTGATTCTTTTTTTAATATGGATCGTCTTTTTGTTCCTCAAATATAATTATTATATACTTTCTACAGTTATTCTATCCATTCGCCACTTAACGCACCCATTCATATCGACCACTGTGAACTTATTTTAACGAATGCGGATGTTTCGTAAGAGACGAGGCGCGCCACAACTTGCCACTCATTTCATTCGACTGACAATAACTTGGTTAACTTTCATTAGATGAATTACAATGAACCTGCACAATGCTAATGCTTATTGATGGGATATTGTTACATTCATAGGTTTGATGAAAAGACCGATTGATGAGATGATGACTGATGAGTCCTTGTTTGGGTGATATTTTCGAATTTAAATTGGTGTGGAATCAGCTAATTACATGTGTATAAAGGTGCATCTTTCTTTTTTCTGAGATTCGTGAATATCCAGATTCCTTTAGAAATTCCCATAGAAATCTGATTAATATTATAATAGGTACCTATTTTGATTTCTATGGGAAATCTTATCCAGACCATGACCAAATGACTAATGAGTTAAAGACATCTTAATTTCATATTTGCCGTATATTCTATCAAGGAAAGAATATCACTCATCTTTTAAAGTACAGTTCCCGATGTACTTTAACACGAGCGAAAACGCGGATTTATTACTCATCACGTCGTGACTCAACTGCTTCGCGGATTCTGATGAAATTTGGCATACAGATAGGATATGACCTAAATTGATTTATTAATTAAATTAGTCAATATTTTTTTTATCATACCAAAGGCATGTAATTGTTAGAGGGTTTTAACGTACTAACTTCGTCTATATGCGCTTCGTCAGCATATCTGACTTGTTTCATCATGATCTGCAGCCAGAGACTGCATGAGGTCAGGTCGTGGACCTTAATGTACCTAATATACTTACTAGACTGACCATGGTAAGTATTTTGTTATATTTTGTAAACGTCCATAATTTAACTACTGCAAATGGAAGATGCACTCAATGTTATGAATTATTTTAAAAGTATAAACAACAATATTTTGAAAGTATCAATTATAGGAGTAAAACATGTAATACGGGAAGTCATTAGTCATGTTTGTTGAAACCGGCATCAACCTATAAACGATATTTAAGTCGAGGCAAGCGACATAGATCTTGATTCTTGAACCCATCTTCTACGAAACTTTTTTTTGTATTGGCATCACACGCGTCCGGAGTCAAAATTGTGGTTTGGTCCAAGTTCCACATCCTGGAGCGATTTGTTGAATTTTATGATTACAAACCTTACAATAATTTCATTCTGGATTTCTTTCAAACCTGATGTGCTATTGGAATTTGAATCCTAAAATATACTTACTTATTCATTTCTTTTTAGTAGCTAATAAGTCTTTCACGGTAATATATAACGGATTTCTTTCACGGATAATCTCCTTCACTTCTATTGTATATTTTTTGTAATATACGCAACTATTTGCTTAACATAGATATTATTCATGAGTATTAGATCGATCTAAAAATTAGTTAATCCGGTCTGATCCCCAAAATCTGATACCCTAGTGGATCCGTTTTATTTTAATTATTTTCTATTCCGTCAGAATGTACCCTATGTCCTTCTCCGTATTTTTGACTATGCAAAATTTCAGGAAGATTGGTTTAGTAGATAAAGCGTGAAGAGGTAACAAATAAACGAACAATCAAACAAACTCACTTTCACATTTATAATATTAGTTAGGATTAGGATATCAAAATTATTGAAACAGTTTCTATGATATTAAGCGTGACGTGACGAAAAATTACTTTAATGTTTTTAAAAACAGTTACATCTCCTTAGATGAAGTTCGGGGATGTATACTCGATTATAAATTACTTACTTTGAATAAAGTAGTCGTAGACATTGGCGTAAAAGAGTTGGCAGCCGGATGTACATACGTACCTAGCTCTTTCGAGATTAAAACGGTTTACAGATATTATATTTGATCCAGGTTTTGATTATATCCGCTTGGAAAAAAATTAAAAAATAAAGTTGTTGCAGCATAGATGAAGGTTGGAAAATCTGTTCTCCTCAACCGCGCAATAACTGAATAATGTAATGCGTTACGCGTTTACATTTTAGTTTTAACAGAATCCCGTATTTTACTGAAAATTCAAATTGGTTCAGTAAATTTACGTAGGTACTCATATTTTTAACCCGCGAGCACTCGCGCTATGAGCATTTCCCTCACGCTGATTTTAAAATTCGCGGTATTTCGTCAAAATTGTGCGAACGCGCCTCGTTTTCGCTATAGCTGAGTTTTGTTAGTCCCCCGACCCCCTCGTAACAGCTATACCCCCGCAGAGCGTCCCAGTCCATCGAGGGAGGGGGTTTGTCCGGCCAGGTCGCGGAACGCGGCATTTTGCTCATCGCGCGATTATCGGCGTAAGTACATATTTATTTATTATTTTTTCACTTGAATGTTGTAAATTTAATAATATAAATGTTTTTTTGTTAGTATTTTATTAAATAATTGTAAATAATTATTGTGGTTAGCAGTTTATTTATAAAATTGAACATTTTTCCAGATGAATAAGCAACAACAAACTATTTTGTGGCACGAGGAAGACTATTATTTTTAGATACTAAAATTAGACCTAAACCTAGTAGTATGTTCTGTTTCAACAAAAGTAAGGTTTGGGTATCTTATGTACCAAACAAAAAAAAAACAAAAAATGTCCTAACCGAATATTGAGATTGACCCAGATAGCGAAAACTAGAAATAAACACATTTTATAACAAAACTAAAGGAGGGGTGGATGTGGTTGACTTCTTGACAGGCTCAAAGAAGAGTATTCTGTGGTTCGGGTGTCTTGCAGATGGCCGCTGAGGTTTTTTTTTCTATATTAAATATAGCTAGCCAAATTATATATAAAGAAAATACAAATATTTTGATCACCCGATATCTAAAAAAAAGCTAGCTCTTGAGCTTACTCAACCCCAAATTCAGAGGAGATCCACCATGCAGAACCTCTCACATCCTCTTCAGCTAATTATAAACCGATTTACAAACGAACCTGGGGTTTCAGGGTTACAGAAACCTGATGAAATTTGCACGATTTGTCCGAGACGAAAAAATCGCAAAACAAAAAAGACATGTTTTAACTGCAAAAAAAAATTATGTACAGAACATGCTATTACTTTGTGCAGTATATGCAAAGTTAGTACATATGATGAAGATTAATGCCAAGCTGTCTTCTATGTTTTTTTAAAGAAGTTTTTTTTTATTATTATTTTTTTCCAGAAGTTCGTTCAACTATTAGAAATTTTGTTCCTATGTTTGTTATTAAAAAAAATAAGTTTAAATAATGTTAGAAACTTTAAATAAATATTTTACTTGATTCTTTATGATTGTTTTATTATAATATGGTCATTAAATAATACATAACTTATGTCCTATATACAAATAATCTGTTTACAAAACGTGAGCGAAATACTCTATGCGCGAGTACTCGTGTAACTTTCAAGGGCGCGAGTTCTCCCGGGTTAAAATAATAATCGCGAGGTCTAAGTTCGCGGCGAACCACTAGTAAATAATATCTCAAGAACAATTTGTTGAACAAGGTTGAAATAAAAAATAGTTTATTATATGATTTGCACATTATGAGATAGATGGAGCTAATTTTACTATTTAGTTCCACTGACACTCCCTAGGAGTTTAGATCTGGGGGGGTCGGGGGTGAAATCTGACATTCTTACTTCGGTGAAACCCGCTGTCGTCCCGTGACTTGCGCCACTCGCTCGCGGTCGGCGGCCGGCCTAGTTTCGCGCTAGGAATAGGCGCCGCCCCCGCCGCGTGCCCTGTACAAGCCAAGTACTCGCTCGTTAAAGGACACACACCGACAAGCACGCACACGTGCCCACACATGTATTATTGCGATAGCAAACGGCTGAAATTTTTATTTGACTTTTCAAATATTTATTCAGACCCACTGCTGCACTTTCATTGCAACAAAAAGCACGGGCTCAGAGCCCGTTGGCGTTTGGAGTTATCTTAACCTCCCTAGCTATTAATATGTCGAGTAAAGTCGACAAAAATACCTTTTTCCGGTCCACTTACTTAGTGAGTCAACCATTGCAGCATCTATGACTTCTCAAACGCCATCAAACATGTGACCGCATGAGCACTAAATAACATAGCATCGTAAAACTGCGCAAGCGTTCAAAATAAAGAGTATTCAGATAGATATCATGTGTATGAACTAATTTATGTTTATATCCACTTGATTGTGTGACTTCTATTTGAAATCGAAAAATATGTTCGTCGTCTCTACAATATTTGTTCATGAATTGACCTTGAAGAAGAAGTTTTTGAAATTCTATGTAAATAAGCAGTGTTATATTCGTGTTTAAAACCTGACTGAATTTCTATAACTCACTTATGGACTATCTTTAATTTGTGGCATGCGTTGCATCACAAATGCCTACACGTATAATACGAGTATGAATTATGACTGCGTTGGTGCATCTAGGGTTGTCACTTGACTGACGTCCAATTAATATAACAGATTCGAAAGTGAAGTTTATTTATTTATTGCACTTTCATGCTTTACCTGTCATCATTGTATTTTGTACACTCATTTATCAAGAACATAGATAGTGTTTTTCATCCAAAATAGATACAAAAAAGGTACGAGGCGGCTGTTTTTATTTTTGTTTAATTTATCGTTTAAAATTTTTCATTGCCCTAGTTACGACGAAATAATAGCCACTTAGTTTCTAGTGTTACATAAAAATCATGTTTCATATATTTATACTGACTTTGTTTATTATGTTATAACACTTATAACCTTGAGGAAAGCCGGCTGAATTTATTATGCTTTCTACAAAATTAATCTGTCAAATTCATCAAGGTACTTTCACCGATTGTGAATTAATTTTGACATGCAATTCTTCTGATTTTGACACGTTAATTTATCATTATAGCGTTTCAACTTGTAATATTATATAACAATACTTCACGAATATTTTTGATTTGGAACTGACCTTCTCTACCTCACTAGTTGTTTTTTTTTTTAGTAGTTGATCTGATGACCAGGGGTCCGATTCCACTAATTACAAAAGGCGATATCGTGTTTCAATTGTGTCTCAAGAGTCAAAGAAATTGAAATAAAGGGACAAGATACTGTAAGACTTCTTTGTTATATTACGATTTCTTTGGCTTTTGATACACAACCACAACTGAGGTACGACATCTACGTTTGCAATTTGTAGAATCAAGGGCCTGATGACACATTTAATCGCAAATCCAACTGTTACCAAAATTAATCTTTTTGTCAAGATTTTTAGGCTTTTAGTAAAAAGCCTAAAAATCTTGACAAAAAGAAAAAGAAAAAAAAAATTGCTAAAATTGCCAAGGGCATAAGTAGCTAGTAAGCTACTTATGCCCTTGGCAATTTTAGGAGCCTTTTAGCATCGGCACGGGGAGAGTGAAAAGTCAAGCATTTTTTTCGATTTGGTAGTTTCAGATATTCGCACATTCATTTCGCATTCCTGGCAGCAGTATGCAATTAGAAAATGTATGTATTTGCAATTTGCTTAAGTAAATAAATTAGTATTTAATAGTCATATAAAACTTTATGTGTTTGTCTACCCTAAGGCGACTGCACGTCGAATGCTGTTATAGAGCAGTCCTTCGGCTACAGTAGCCTGTGTGTGCGTCTTGGGTACTATTTGCTAGCACACATACACACTGCATATGCTAGTGTAGGACTAGAGCTCATATACATCACACGCACACATAGGCAACTTTGTCTAGGCACAGTCATGTAATGAGCTAAAAATATTTGCAATTTCCTTTCGACTGCATACTGCGTTGACTGCACTGCACTTTGTTAGTAATTAGTTTTGTAGATGGGTATTAAGTTGCGACATATTTATGTTACTAGGTAGTTCCTTTTACTGTTTATGCTATAATCTCAAAAGCTTTTCATTTCTTTAATAGAAATAATGTAATGAATATTTATCTTCTTCCTTGCCAGTGCAAAAACAATAAGTCATCTTATAAACGTTGTTTACATTTCTTACATTTTTCATAAGAATTCAAAACAATAAAACACAGTTACGAAATCTGAATGAGCGGAAAATTCCAGGAAAAATCCTGCAAATTCCAAGGGATTTCAAATTGGAACGCTCAAAAACTCCCGAAAGATCTGCGTGGTCCGAGATCCGCCCGTCTAACCCAGATTCCGTCGACTCCCATGGAGCATTACGATCAATACATGGTGTGACCCGTAAAAAGTCTATAGGGGTACATAGACGAGGTCTGTTCCTCGTGTAACGTGAACTTCGACCTGGGTTTTGGAGGTCATTAACATTTGTGCGGTCGGGTCGCGGATCTGGGTCGGTGCGTCGCCTGCAGCGTTGCTATAACAACGCGCCGCCGCGCCGCCGAAAACGACGCCGACGCCCAAACCCCGCCATTGTTTAGATAAAATTTGAGGTTATTTCTGGCGTTTCGTAACTCTATATTTGCGTACATGTGGTCTGTTTAATTGCCAATGTCGGTTTTAGAATTAGGTTACCAGATTTAGGAAGGAGAAAAAACCAACGTAGATATTTTTATATTCGATTAAAATATTTTATGTCGCCCTTAAAATTTAAGGTATATGAAGTCTGTTGCAAGCGGAAGCCGAGATTTCCTATGTTTTGGATGTTCCAAAGTCAATTTTTATAATCACATAGGTCAGATGTATTTGCAGAGTTTACAAATATTGTAACTAAATATTATTTTACAATAACTATAGTAATTGTCCCTCTCGGGTCGCTTTCCCTTGTCACCCAGGAGATTTCCATAAATAATAAAGTGGGATGGCTCAAGTAACCAATGGAAGGGTCGTTACCTTGGTTACAAGTGAGCCTTAGCAAAGGGTTAAAACAATCAGCGGTGCTAATATAACAGGCTGAGCCCGGACGCACGACCCCAATAGATACTGCGACAACTGTTGAGTTTGTAACATTTCTTATTAATTTGTTTTTAATGAAACCTTTAACAGATACTCAATACTTTATTACATTCAATATGTAATTTGATTAAAACTAACGTGAGTAATAGTCATAATGATTACTAAGTCATAAGTCATAATAGTCAGTAACAGTCATAAGGATACTCAGACGTTAAATAAAATCATTATCAACCTAATGTACTTTAATGTAAAGACATTTGTACTTACCTATTACTTAAAATTTAATGAAAGGATCTGTGAATCCATAAATTGTATTGATATTGGTACCACCTCATTATTAATTGGAAATCCTGATAAAAGATATTCCCAAGGTAAAACAATAATAAAAATTGAGAGATTTTTTATGACTTGCTTGATTAATTTATGTCCATGTACTATCTCTAAGAAAGGAAAGTCAAGAAGGGCATTTATAGACGAAATTAAAGAAAAGATAGAGGTCGTGTCGTACAGAGAGGTCAAATCGATGGCAGAAGAGAGGCATATATAGAAATTACTCCACCGACATGAACGAAGTTTCTAAATTAATTGATTCTATACAAATCACGCTTTCTAGTACTAAGAGTTTTTTAACCAACTGCTGATCGATGAACGGAATTGGCATAAATCACAAAGTATCAGCGCGCGGTCATATCATATCAATCGAACTATAAAACGGTCTCGTCATTAAAAAATCATTTTGGTCAATTAAACTGACAAAATTGTGGCAGCTCCACAGTCATCTGTGGCGCTCTATATCTACGCTCACATGCGCGTGCTTGCGTCACTGTCCCGATGCTAGAGGGACCTGAAAATAGGTCAAATGGGGGCCGATGCTGAACCACTGTCAGAGTCATTCTATAACTATATAGCTATGTTGTGTCCATCTTTACATTACGAAGTCCGGACGACACGTGGAAAATATTTGAGCGACCTTCGCGTTTCTGTATTGGAGTATTAATGGATTGGGCGTATTTACTTTTTCATTTTGTTTTTCATATCCTTGAACATAGAAGTTACGGTTTTCTTGCTAATATTTTAAATAATGTTAACCCAGAAAAATCTGCGTTTTTCAAATTAAAATGTCTATGGATTTTCTTCGTACTCTACAACTCTATATACCCTTTAAAAATAAACAGACTTGCGATAATTTCCTCAAATAAATAACCTTGTATTTTCTTATACATATATGAGCAATTAGGCAGTTTATTTATGATACATATTGATATGGATCATCACCAGTCCAATTAAAGATTACAATGGATACAGAACATACAAACACATAGAAAAAATGCTGACTATACTAGAAAACATTATATATGTTACTGCTTTGGGGCAGTCATGTGAAAAATGAACCATTTCGATCTTAGAAAGTAACGTAAATAAACAATGCTTGCCATCTCGTTCCCAGTTTGTTCCAGTTACTTCCATCCGAACTACAAACGTCCAATTTGCAATTTAAATTATAAACTGCAAGCCAAATTCGTACAAATGGATTGCCTCCAACGTTCACTGTCGAGATAATATAAAAATAAATGAGTAATCTATTTTGAGTGTGCTGGAGCTGGCCTTAATTGCCTTATGCTATCCCACTAATCGAGTTCATCTCATGATTAAATTAAAATACCGTACCTAGATAATGGTTTATATTAGATGCCCACCGCAAAGAGGGATTATATAACTTTATGTCTATGGCAAAAGTAAATAACTAAAAGTTAAATAAATTAATGCTGATTTTGAGCTACGCTACAAAACCTGACATTTCATAGAAGTAATAACATCAAACTGAATGATTTCCGCGTGTAAGAAATATGTATAAGCATGCTTCACTCCGACATTTTAAAACTTTATCTTTGTGCTTTGTCTGATCACAGTAAACATTTTATGATAAAATAACCTACAAACAAGCTGACAAAACACCCAATTACTGCACAGACTATAGGAATGATAAAAACATATGTACCTACATAACTTACACAATTCTTGTAATAAATAAAGCTTTATACATACATACATAGAATCACGTCTTTATCCCTTACGGGGTAGACAGAGCCAAGAGTCGTGAGACTCGAAGGCCACGCTTAGCTGAATAGTGGGCTCTCTGATGGAATGGAGATTCAGGTATAGTGACAGGTTGCTAGCCCATCGCCTAAAGCTTTATTATTATTTATTTATTATTAGAAGATGAAAAATGGATATCACTGGATTGGATTGGAGACTAACTGAAGTATAAATCCTGTTCTGAAACCTGAAAAAAATTTTATGATTGTGACAAATTTAGTAAATATACACCCAGTAAATAAAATATGTATAAATACAAACGATTCTGATATGAATGCAGGCGATTCAGAATTCTGAGGGCCCCTGACATTGGGCTGTGACCTCAAGCCGCCTTTTGGCAGTCGCTTTGCCTTGGCATTGCAGGCCTGCGCTCAACTTGCTCAAAATTTATACAAGTAATTATTGACTGGCGGCCTTTGCCTTTCGTGTATTTTAAGTTTACAGTCAGTATCGTCTATGTATAAATAAACTTTATATATAGAATTGGCTCGCTGGTTCTGCTTTGTTCCTTGCGTTTTCAGCCGATGTCACAAAAGGATACTACGTATCCATCTACTAGTAAAAAAAAGAGTTAGTCCAATACGCAAGTTCTAAATTAATTAGTCTAAATCATAACCTAAAATTTACTAAAAGAAAATTAAAGCAGACCACATTCATCACGTGATCATTTAATAAATCTAAATATTTCTTAATCATTTAAGATTGAGCAAAAAAAGAAAAATCGTCTTATTTTATCGCCCTACATGACATATATTTGCATATTCATCTTTTTTCACTTCTCATGCTCTGAAAGTGCTTATTTGTGCAGGATATAGGCTGCACAAAATCGAGTTTTGTGCACAAGGGCATTAACGTATCTACTCATAAATGTATCTATATTAAGGCAAAGAAAATGAGCCATACAACCAAACACAATAAGAAGTTCATAGGTAGAATTTGTTATTTTATAGTATTTACTTTAATTTATTTGCCTTACGTGTTTTTTAAGACATAAATAATATTAAAATTATTAATTAATTTAAGAAAATTATTATTACAAAACTAATTTAATAGTAGGCTGTATAGGTCTGCAGCCCAAGCCTAATATCAATGTCGTAAGATGTAAAAAAGTATAGCGGCGGGAAACAGCTCGTGTTTTTTCGTGCGTTTACTGTTTTATTTCCTTGCAATCGAAGTGAAAAGCAGAGTTTATAACTCGTCCACAAAACGATTTTTATCCTCGACATTACTATGAGCCCTCGCCTTCGGCTCGGGCTGGTAAAAGTCTCGGATAAAAATGGTTCGTTTTGTGCACTTATTGTAAAATCTACTATTAAGGGCCAGATTCTGTCCCTAATTCATATCTTTCTATGTTGGATTATATATTGAAGATTTTTCTCTACATACCTTGAGCAATTAATTATTGCTCCTTAATAGAAGAAATATTTAAATTCGTGATAATAGTCCATTAGAAAGTTATTTCGAATGGACTATTTTAGCTCGAATTTGCACTTTCTAATCCAATAACATTTGTTGAATAGAGAAAGTCAAACTAAGACAATGTAATCTGTAAATGCGCATTAGAGATAGTGAACTATCTATTTCTTCATGCATAAATAAATGCTACTATTGAAAATAGCAACTTCGTCGTTAAAGGTTATGCTAATTAAATATGAGCGGCCAAATTATTTTTTCTCTATCTTTGATTGCTGGTGTATCGAGTATGAAATACGTTAATCTATCGCTGTTGCTTGCATGCTCTAATCTTATAAATTTTATGTAAATATAATTTAGGATAATACTCAATAAACGAAGGAAGACAAACATTCTCGTACGCCAAAATATAACAAATATTATAAATTCTACAATCACGGTATTAACTCCGACTCAACTATTGATTACGTTTAAATGTCAAAAGAGTAGGGGTGGGGATAACTCCGATCAGATTTTTCTCTCATAGCGGCTCCTGGTGACAGTTAACATGAATCATTTTGCAATCATGCAAATTAGGAGTGGATGGAGGACCTTTGACGTTTTATGCCCATAGAAAATTAGCAATTCTAAATGAAGCGCTGGATGCACCCCATGGTATAGCGCGTGCGCGGCGCCCCAGTTCCAACCTGGAGGTCAGGAGTTCGTTCCCCGATATGTATTGATCGGCCCCGACGGCGGAAGTGGGACTCCGGTGCAGCGGACATACTTAGTGCAGATAATACCTCCAGGTATGCCAGGGTTGCCACCCAGCAGTTATCCGGTTATTGATCGATCACTTAATTGAGTTACAAATTAGATTACTCTAGGGCAGCGCAGGACCGGTCGTTATGGAAATCCTTGGGGGAGGCCTTTGTCCAGCAGAGGACGTCTTTCGGCTGAGAGAGAGACAGAAATCTGAGATACCCCACATCTAGATGATACGATGTCCTGCGCAAGATTGCTGGGATCGATCGCATATGTTAAATACCAGCATTATATAGTTGGTATCAACTACGATCTTGTAATCTGGTTACTCTTGACACTGACATAAAATAACTGGGCTAAAAGCTAAAAGGAAAACCATAGCAAAGCGATTTCCAAGAACGCAACTTGAGGTAATTAACAATAGTGAAATACAGTAAAAATATTTTTTTAGTAATTTTATGATGATCCCTTTATAAATGAATCCCTTATTTTTTTTCTACGTCCCTTATTTTCTTCTCCAGCATTATTTTCTACAGAGCCACAAGTCCCAAATCCATTAGTTTGCCTACATTGCCATTACTTATAAGCACTTAACCAGGCATTTCTTATTTAAGAAATCATAAAATTGATGATAGAATCTAGCAGAAATCCGAGCGCCGACGTGAAGTAATAGTGTTTGCTGCTGTATTTGATTCGACGAATACAAATCCAGGACCTCATTCCCGGTCATGGAAACAATGTTATTTATGACTAGCTGTCGCCCGCGGCTTCGCCCGCGTGAGTTTCGCTTAGATGAAAAGTATTTTTGTGTTTCAAACAGTTTCAGATGTTTCGGATCTTCGATTTTTATACGTCTACAGAAAATACTCATCAGGTTGAACGATTTTTGTTAAGGCGCCATTTCCATATATGTTATAGTGTAGCTGGTCTCTTGCAGTTCTTCATCAGATGTTCCAGATCTTCAATTTTTATACGTCATCAGAAAATGCTCATCAGGTTGAACGACTTTTGTTAAGGCACCATTTCCATAATTCTTATAGTTTAGCTGTTCTGTTATGGTTCTTCATCAGGTGTTCCAGTTTTCAAAATGAATTATAGCCTACTAGCTTTTGCCCGCGGCTTCGCCCGCGTGAATTTCCCACTTGAACAGTGCTTTTTCCCGGGATAAAAAGTAGCCTATGTGCTATTCCAGGTCATTATCTACCTCTGTACCAAATTTCATCGAAATACGTCCAGTAGATTTTGCGTGATTGAGTAACAAACATCCTCACAAACTCACAAACTCACAAATTCACAAACTCACAAACTCACATCCAAACTTTCGCATTTATAATATTAGTATGGATATGTTGCCCAGGCTTAATAGCTATACAACAAAAAAAGTTTCATTCAAATCCGTCCAGTAGTTTTTGCGTGAAACGCGTACATACATACAGACAGACAGACAGACAGACAAGAAATTCCAAAAAATTTTTTTTGCTTTCTATTGTTCTTTTTAGATGTCCCTCTATCCATTTTAGTCAAAAATACTAAATGTACAGACAAAATATTTTTACTGTTTTATTATATGTATAGATTTGACATTTGCATATCAAGGATGATGGTAGAATCGCAAAGGTAGAATGATGGAAACTTAACTTTCGCCTTCGCTTGCGTCGAGTCCTCTCCTCTTACTAAAATCTACTTGTTTTTTTGTTTTAAATGTTATATATAGTATCAACTCTTTCAATGGGATACAAATGAATTTCAATGATTCCTAAAAAGAAGAAATATAATAAATATTGTACACATCTCCGTTATAATTAGAAGAAACTCAGTTATATCGCTATCTTGAGGGGTGTTATCATCGCAGTGTAAGTAGGCCCCTTAGGTGGGTCAATGACGGTCGTTCACCGCTGCACCCGCACGTGTTGGCCTCGCATCCCTCTCCCTCCCCCATTTCAATCCATACCCCTCCTCACCCCCCAAATTGTCGTAACCTCTCATGTCATAAACAATTTTGAAATTATAACAAGGCTAGTCAATTGTCATATAGTTACAAAATTAGAGTCCCTTTTAAGATCTCTGAATAAATGTTATAAGAATCGTTTTATCGAGAAGTTTGTGCAGAATCCAGTTGGTATATCTCTACAAAGACAAAGAACAAAAAATAATTACGATAAATTACAATTTGACTCGTTGGCGTAGAATAGTTTATTATATTTAAACTAGCTGTACCCCGGGTCTTTACTGCCGTGGTAATTTCAGAATAAAGGCTATCCTATCTGTCAATTTGGACCAAATTACGCAGTGTGCCAAATTTCATCAAGATCGATTGAGTAGTGTTGGAATTTATTGTGAACGAACACGACACGTAATTTTTATATAATTAAATTTATTGATACTCGTTTTTTGTTTCAAATATTAATTCTTTTTCATGGCGTGGACGTTTTAACTGCCCCTTAAATAATACTGATTCTCAACTCATTTCATGAATTCGGATAACTTTCATTTCGTGAATCAATTCATATATGTAAATAGACTATTACTCGTTAACCGACAACTCGTGAGCCGACGTATCAGTGATAGATAGGCTTACTTTTAATTTGATTGATATGAATGAATATATTTATATCCAATCTGCACCAAATTACAGCATTTGAGTAAATGTATTTACATTTACTCAAATGCTGTAATTTGGTGAGCTTAATAAGCCGCAGAGAGAAAGGAGAGGTATTCCTCTGAGAGCACCGATTCGAATAGGTCCGACATCTATAGCACCTAAGCTATTCCATTAGAAGCACTGATCAATATTTTTTAATAACATTTTTTATATTGTTGTATGAAAACTGCAAGTGGAAAAGCTGGGTACTATCGGTGCACTGAGAGGATTGGAAATCTATTGTTGAGTTCGGAACATGATTTTAATTAAAAATAATAAATCTCTCAAAGTATTTCCGCACAATTTTCTTGTATGAGGTAAAAAAAAATCTAGGTGAGTATTTAAAACTTTATTTATAAGGTTAGTAAATATGAGGGTATATTAATACTTATATTTGGCCGTTAAACATGCATGAGATAGTATACAGTTACTTTATGTATATTCATTTTTGTCACCTGGCGATGGCACCTGAACTCGCGCTTGAGCTCGAACTGGCACCGCTACAGCTACAAAAATTGGTATTAAAAATGGTACTTACAAGGTGCCAACTCGCGCTCGCTTCGTGCGCGAGTTTCACAGGCACCAGGTGACGATTAATCTATTTTTTTGCTACTTTTGTGACAATTAAATTATTACAAGATAAACATCAGCCTGTTTCGTATTGAGTTTCATTTCATTTAAATTTAAGAACATTGATCGTTCTTGTCGGTGGAATTTTTTCCATCTCTCCTATCCTCGGCCATTGTTTTGACCTCCTTGTATGACACAACTTTTGCCTTCTCCCTTATTTGGTCTATATAAGCCCTTCTTGGCTTTCCTCTTCCTTTTCTAGCTTCTATTTTCCCTTCTAATTTAGATTGTGGAGAAAAATAAAGAATTTTGAATATCAGGTTTTTAGTCAAATCGTCATGTCGTACAAAATGGCCGAACATCTTTCCACATCTATGTTTAACTTATAATAACGTTATTTTTTCATTAACAAGGTCTAGTGCTAGACCTTGTATTGAGTTTATCCTCTTATATTTTATTGATACCTCTTTCGGTCTCCGCTTCGTTCGCATGAATGTATAAAATAAAATAAATAATTATTTCCACAAATAATGGTAGCTGTTACGAAGAATTATCTAAAGTTTAGGTAATAATCTCTTGGAATATTAGACTTATTTATACTAGAGCCAGAATTTACTCTCCTAAAAAGTTTATGGAAAATAATGTTAACCCAAATAAGCCTGAAACTATTTTTTCCCTAAAAAATTAGCTGGATGAATAAAGCGTGAAAGGGTTACCAAGAAACCTAACTTTTGCATGGGAAGAAATATATTCAAAGATTTTAGTACTGTATTTCGGTCAATTTATTTACAAAAAATTATAATTTAATCGTACCTAACTCAAAAAAGGTTTTATTGCTTGTAAAGATAGTTAAACAATTACAAAATTTATTTATTTCACTATTTCAGTGCTTATTTATTAAGCGCTCTACGGCTCTACCTAATAAATTCATCGTTGGTGGACGTGACGCAAAACACTCGTGTATTATTTATTCACTATATTATATCTATATATTATACATAACAGTTTCAATGCCATATTCCCGGAGATCTCTATATTTATCAGTCTGGCGTCGCCGGCGCGGGGCGCGGGGCGGGAGGGGAAACACTACCGCGCAGGTACTATAGGTAGGTCAATGACGTTCGTTCACCCGATGCAGGCTTCGCGCACCTAGAAACTAGGGCGGCTATATAGCACCCTTCAACCATGTACTGCATTTAAACATCCCCCTATGTATCGATTTCAGTACTTCTTTTTACGCTCGAGCGTCCACCTTTGATCCTTTTAACCCGTTTTAAGATGAAAGGGTGTGTTCACACGGACACGTTTTTGTGTTAATTTAAAAAGTGCGAAGGTCAGGTTTTTTCAACGTTATTTTACAACGAGAGCAAGAGCTCAATGCCGTAGCGATGAGCGTTTGTAGCGCTTACGTTTGTCATGTTATCCAGATCCAGACTTTATAATGTTTGATTTGTTTATCTCTAGTAACATTTTTCATTGGCTTTTCAGAATGTAATGTAGAAAGGCAACTTAAAAATGTTTAAAACACTAACTAGGTATAGGTACTTATAGCATGATCAGGCCCGATTCCTACTTTGTTGAAAAAAGTTCACGTACCTATGTAAAAAAATATATTATATTTTCACTTTTTTATATCATATGTATGTAGATGTCCTGCGTTATCCAGTACATAATAGTCACCCACAATATCGTGAGTTGCTATCGTGTCGGATAACCTTCGCGTTAGTATTCAAACCTATTATTTACTAAAAATACCTAATTACAAATCAGTTATCACATAAACAGGTTTATTGTCGAACACCGCTGGCTCACTGATAAATTATAATTGCTTGGCCGTGAATGATCAGTTGAGAATGCAGTCAATATTATCAGTTGCTCAAGTTATTGTATTAGCAAAGAATAAGCGAAACTCAACAAATGTTTTCATGCAAATACACATGATAAAAGATATTACAAAGATCTCTGGATGTCCGTCTGTGGCATGGTAGCTCCTTAACAGATAAATAACCATGCTCAAAATAGGGTGAACGAATTGCCCCATATTTTTTTCCGTATCTAAGAATTGATTCACTAAACCATGCTATGACCACTAGACCACTATTCAGTAGACCACTGAGTTATGGCCATTTTGCTTTGCTGCAGCACACTAATTTGTATGTAATTTATAATTAGTTTAAGCCGTTGTTTATTAATGTTTTAGTGTCTGTGGCAATTAAAATAAACTTATTCTATTATATGGTGTAAGAAGCGCATTTGTATTTAATTAATTTGAGATACCTATTCAATAAGACAATAGCTGAACTACTAAGTACAATTATGGCTTTTCTTGTTATTTTATTTTTAATCTCCCAAAAATATTGATTAGTCAACTTCGTTAAAGATCGAACGCCGCTACTTTATAATTTTCAGTATTCTGTCTTTAGCATTTTGCTGATTTTTTCAAGATCTATCTTAAAGTTATTCTAAACAAGCTGTATTATTGCTGTCAGAGTGGATTTAACATCAATTTTAAAAAGATTCAGATTTACGTTTATTGTCACTGTACTATCATGTATTGTCCATATTAATTTGAACCTGCTTGTATTGCTCCTCCTACTCATCTATGAACAACATATCCAACGAACTGCAATAAAGTCTTGAAAACAATCCAATAATAGTTCTTATCAGGAATTAGAACGTTACATAAGGTCACATGCAGACTGACGTTGGTTATAAACCTATTGCATCGATCGAGTACAAAGTGCAATAAGTACCAAAGAGTACTGGAGCCTTCGCCCATGTACTTGTAAAAGTAGATAGAATGTCTAAGTCAGCCAGGCCAGTGCGAGCCAAGGCTAGGTTGCACAACGTCGCCAAAGGATTTTATGCCCTATTCCTTCCACGCTATGGTAAAGTGCAGATTGTAGATGTATCTCAATGACGTTCGTTGACTCGAGCGTTCGATGTCGGCGCAGTGCTGTTTTCCTTCTCCGTTTTCATGCATTGATATTAGAAACTATTGAAGCTGTTTAATATAAAATTAGAGAAAAAAAAGTCTTACTGTAATAACGAGTAGAGACGCATAATTGTCTCTAAAATTTTAAAACAAATATTAAATTTTAGAACATCAGGAAATTAAAACTCTACGTTTACTTAAATATTTTTCATTTTTGCTCTACCTGCACATATAGTTGGCTTTAATCATAAAACTGTTATGTTCAATTAAACAGTTTAACTATTTTTTTTGTAGTATATTTCCACAACATTTAAAAATAAGCCTACATGTAGGAGGTTGGGTACCTCATTACAATAAATTATGAAGACTATAAGTTCATAATCACCCCCGCACTTATGAAAACGAGTCAAAATCATGAATACTGAAAACGTGAACGTAAGTGTTGGGCAGACGTGTAAAAATTAGTGGTATTTGGGTTTTAAGACCATGGAGCTCCAAGGTCACCTAGTATGAGCGATTCCGTGTTCGCTCTTCATGTCGAAACACATAGTTATTTTAAACGGCAGAAGGTATGTTCCATTTGTCGTCTTGAACATTACATGCAACACCAGCCAACGTAGACCCGCAGCGCCTCTCTGCGTAACTATCGACCAACGGGAGGAGTCAGTCGAATTTGCGTGAAGCGTCATAGGTCAACATAGACTGGTCGATCCTTAGGTGAGCTGGCTCGGAGCTAGGGTTGACTCTTGTCAATCCTAGTTCTATCTTCTCTAAGAGGCTAGATCTAGATTCATAGAACTCATCTCAGAATTATTTACTTACTTGCCCTGGTAATCCCCTGTCCTGCATGGACTTCAAATGCGTCAAATGCGGCGCGATGCAACGCCATGTTTCACGCGACAATGGTAACATTACACACTACAATGCTGCCAACATAGGCCACAAGTATGTACGACTGTCACATTTGACATTGTAGCATAGCGCGCCGCTGCGCTCCTTTGTCGCATTTGACATTTGAAGCATTCTGCCGTCAACCTAGGACGCCTAGGAAGAGTTAACTGAAAGTGGCCTAGTGTGCTATCGTCTTAGTTTTTAAATTTAGTGATTTCTAAATCTACAAATAGATTATTTGCATTAAATGGACATATGTCTTCGTATATAAGAAAAAAATTAAGGGCCCGATATGGCCCCCAGTCCATGTTTTGTATATTCGTGCTGACAACCCTACTCAGAGCTCGTGACCCAATTTCGCAGCTGCTGGTTTCAGCAGCGCTCGGGGCGCCGCGGGGGGGTCGCGGGCGCGGGCGGCGGGCGCGTGTCAATGCCGTTCGTTGACTCCGAAGCAGCGGCACCGGCGCGGCCTCCGCCTTACATAACCATCGACAATGAGCGCTCGCCGAATGCGTGTGATGTACCTACCATGTACTCGAATAGTCGTCGACCACAGCGGATGTCGAACGTTCTCATTTTCACCAACCATTTTCACTGTATTCCTCAAAATTTTCCATTATATTCTCAGTTACTGGATGTCTTTTCATTGAAATTATTGCGCTACTGAATAATCATGCATTTATTGATTGAAGATTAAATTAAATATCATATATAATTGTACTTAAATAGATATTTAGGTACTGTAAGGTTAAAAAATATTTTTAACGACTCACACAAAAGATTTTTTAAAGGAAAATAAAGTAGTTGAGAAGTTTGATGTAACGATATATACCACACATGAATCTAAGCAACACAGCGAACATCCGGAGGGTGCAAACTTGAATGGAAGGGGTGGTCATTATGAAGAGCATCGCTGTAGGATGGTTTCAGCAGGGGCGCAACAATGGCCGCATGAGGGCGGGCGGCGCGGCCCGAAAGTGAAAGATCAGCGATGCACGGGCGTGGGAGGGGGCGGGCGAGGGGTGCGCGGCGGGCGGCAGGTCGCGAGCGACGCCGCGCGCCGCCGCTAGCTCGCCGAGTGCAGCGCGCCGCAGCCTCACGCAAACAAAACTTTAGTTACTAACCTACTTCCGTGCGGGCGCCAACTGCGAACGCCACTCTCGTCGCCGCTGTGCGTGTACCATTACCACTACTACGGTCCTATATGACACGTTTCGGTGATGAACTGTTCTATGAAAACGATTGAGTAGCCTACGACGTCAGTGTCAGTAACTCTGAATGGACGCAAACACTTTAAGTCTGACCGGCCGGCAAGGGCTGAACAAAATGTTTTATGGTGAGATGACGATGTGTACGTCTTGTACAAGCTTTTAAATGTTTACTGTATTTTCTTTCACGTTGGCATGCACTTCGCAGTCTCGTCGTTTCATTCATTCGTTTATTTATTATTAGCCGGACACGCACACACCGCACGTAAACATGTGTTTATCTAAATAACATTAATTTATAGATCACTCATTACATTACGTCTTTATTATTGACAATTTATCTTTGAAAGAACTTCGCAAAGAACTATTTTTATTAAGTAGGTACACAATAATTTGAGCCCATATTTTATCGCAAAGTAAGGTTGGATGGACTCAAAATCTATTAAAAAAATAATGATAAATTTAATTTATTTGCATTAGCATTTATAATTTTTATTTTGTTATTTCGCAACAATGTATTTATTAAAAGCATATTTTTGCTAGCAAAGTTATTATTGTTCAAAATCTTGCTCACTTTTTTACGTTATATTTTTTTACTTTGTTAGTATTTAGTATATTATTTATTGTCGCAAAAATATTTAATGTTATTTAGACTGTGTAACGTTTTCTTCTGTGTTTTCTTTAAGATAAGCTAATGAAAAATCACATTATGTAGCGACAAGTTTTCAGCGCCATGTTGAATTTATCTAGCAAACTGCAGACGGAGGCGCCCTCTGTCGACATTAGATGGACTGTTTTATTGACAAACGTTGCTTTTCTCCATTTGTTTATTTTGATGTCGTGGCTGATTCCTAAAACTTCAATGAGTTCTCGGAGTATAGAGAGAGTCTTACTAATTTACAGGTACTCGTGCAAAATAATGTTACTAACACATAAAACAAGCGTATCTATTAAAGATACGCTCTTTTATGAAAATTTCAAAATTGTTATGTTTAGGGACATATAACATAATTTCCTACAAATAATAATTCGTCTCTTGTTTTTCTTTTAATCTTGGATCACTAATTAGATTAAGATCTTATCTATCTCCTGTAAAGTGCAGAATTATTAGACCAATAGTTGGCAAATAAATAAATATGAAAACATGAATTTCGAGAATTTCTGTTATTAGTTTCAATCAACAAAGTGTATTTCCAATCATACGACGGCACGGATGACCCGATGACCTCTCGTTCATATTTTATACACCGACATCATCAAGTATTGTCATTATAAGTACTTATTGCTCTGTCCAAATTACAACAGCTGCAGAGCTGTATCTCTATTATAGAAATTTATGACTTTCTGAAATTAGTCTATTTTCGTAGTTCTAGTATTTATATGAAATATGGAAATAAATAGTAATTTAAATTTGTTTACGCTACTTGTAGTTAAAACGCGAATGGGAATTATGTAGAGTCAAAATTATTGCAGAGTGGAAAATATCCCTTAAAATTAAATAGTCTGTTTAAAAAATTGAATAGTTTAATCAAAGACTATTCGAAATAACAATAATATCAATCATAAATTAAATTAATTATAAATTAGAATAGGACACAACAATACAAAATCCATAGTATTTTACTTTACTATCTTAGCTGAAATTTAATTAATTGAACAACAGCTTATGTAAATAAATAAAATGGTCATTATATTATTTATACTATATGAAAAAAAAATAATAGCTTTTTTATCAAAAACAATATAATTAAAAAAAAGTTGATTGACATCGACCAGGTTCTGGATAAAATTTAGATAAAATTATATAAATAAAAAACATTTTTTTTAAACGACTACACACAAAGGACTTTGTTCAAAGTGTATGGGGGCTTGGCTTACTGTGGACAGTTCGTTCAATAAATAATAGTATTATCATTCATCATAATTAATTTCAAATAGATTTTCCGAATATATATTGGTGTATGAATATCTATAATTAAAATATACCATTTAGTAAGTATTTTTTGCGTTTCCGATACTCAAATGAAAGATGTCGGCCTTCACGAGTGTTCTGGGATGCCATTATCTAAAATAATATTACATTTAAGTAGTATATTTTTTATTCTTTGATGAAAGATTGGATTAATTAGGTAATTTTTTAGCATATATTTTAGTTTCATTTATTAAGTACAGTCATATCTTTTCATATTTATATTTTTGAATGAAGAATTATGTATTGTGACACGGAGTTGATTTAAACAAGTATTTACACTTTTATTTACTCATTTATTAAGAGTAAACATGAAAAGAACAAATAATTATAGCGGACCGCGAAGAGAGCGTGTCGCCGGCCGTTGTCAACTGATTGTTCGTAATCGGTGTGCGGGGAAGGGGGGAAAAAGTGCGTTCCGTTTACAAATTTTAAAATTATGAGGTGCGTTACATACTCCCCCTTTTGATCTTACTAGTGTCCTCACGGATGATCAAACCACTCACATACACGATGAAACCATAAAAACACAAAATATGTAACAGCTAAACGCGGAGAAGCCGTTTAAACATATAAACTGTCAAAACAAATTATGTGGACGCTTTACGCGGTCGTCCACGTTTACGCTTAGGCATCACTGGCTCATGCTGATCACCCTCACGAGCATGATAGCGACGCAAATCCGACACGTGATACTTGCCAAACGCCTCTGCGGGCTTGTCGCAATGTGACACGAGGTAAGTCGTCGGGCTCACCTTCTTGAAGATCCGGTAAGGCCCGTCTCGTTTTGGCACAAATTTAGAACTGACACCTTTATCAGCGTTACTAAGCACATGACTTCGTAAGAGCACCAGGTCTCCAGGTACGTATTCTCCACCTTCCTGTCGAGTCTGATCTTTAACTGCCTTCCGCTGATCCTGACTATGTTCAATTTTCTCCTTAGCAGTTCTCAAAGTATCAGCGAGCTTTAGCAGATACGGAGTAACTTGGGGAACATAGTTTTCGGCTTCGATAATAGCACGGAGATCGCTTCGAGCATCGATGGGAGCGCGGAGTTCACGAGCAAATGTCAGGTAAGCTGGTGTCTGACCGGTACTGTTGGTCAGCGACGAATTGAGAGCAAATCGGATGAATGGCAAAGACTCTGACCACGACCGATGATCTCCCTCCACAAGGATGGCTAATTGAGTCTTGAGGTCACGGTTACGACGTTCAACTGGATTAGCCTCCGGATGGTAAAGTGGAACAAGGTTCTGTTTGACTCCTAAGACGAACATAGCTTGCTGCATCACGTCTGCAATGAATTGGACTCCATTATCAGAGATAAGCCGTCTAGGCACCCCGAAACGAAGAAAAACTTCTCCAATCAGAACTTTGGCGCAAGCTTCTGCCGTAGCCTCTACAAGAGCAAACACCTCTACCCATTTGCTGGCTGTGTCTTCCACTATTAAGATCCATCTCTCGCCATTAGGTCCTTTTGGAAGGGGCCCAAACAAATCGATGGCGAGGACTTCAAAACGTTGCGCTGGCACAGGCGTCTGGATAAGACCAGTAGGCTTTTGGTTGGATGGCTTGTAGCGCTGGCACTCGATGCATGTCTTAAGGTAGTCTTCCACATAACGACGCATTCCAGGGAAGTAAAATCGTTGAGCAATACGGTGTAAAGTCCTCTCTATCCCACCATGACCGGAAGTGGCAGCGTCGTGACATTCAGCCATAACCTCCTTACGTAGGCTTGCAGGAACGACTAGCTGCGGTTCTTCAACTTCAAGGTCAGCATAACGGTACAGTACTCCCTTACTCAGGTGATAACCTCTATCTGTCCATCTTTTCACAGCAACTTCCTCTTTTCCTTCCAGCTCCTTAATGATTTTTGACACCTCAGGGTCGGCGAGTTGTCCTTCACGGAGCGTCGTAGCGTCCCATCGTGGTATCTCGACGAAGACAGTGCATACTCCACAGTTATCACGAGTCTCGTCTTCACACGGCGGACGGCTTAGCGTGTCGGCCATTAAATTCTTACCCGGAGTGTAATCCACCTTCAAGTTAAAGGACTGCAGCTTCATGGCCCATCGCACGAGTCTACCAGACGGTGACTTAAGTGTCAGCAGCCATTTGAGAGGCTGGTGGTCACTTGCAACGTGAACTTCATGTCCATCGATGTATCCGCGGAACTTTTCAACTGCCCAGACAACAGCGAGTGCTTCACGCTCCGTGGTGGAGTAATTGCGCTCCGGAGGCGTCAGAAGACGGCTAGCATACTCGATGGGATGCTCTTCACGAGGTGACTCCCCCTGGAGTAAAGCCGCGCCGATCGCGTAGTTGCTGGCGTCAGTCCGAAGTATAAAAGGGCGATTATAATCAGGCTGGGTAAGTATCGGTGCAGAGGTAAGTAATCTTTTCAGTTCTTTAAACGCTTCCATCTGCTCTCCTTCCCACTTCCAAGGTTGATCTTTCTTCGTGAGGAGAGTAAGCGGCTGGGCAACCTTCGAGAAATCCGGGACGAACTTCCTGAACCAGGAGCATGTCTGTAGAAAGGTTTTCAGGTGCTTCAGTGAGGTAGGTTCCTTCATATCAGCAATGGCAGCAACCTTGTCAGGATCTGGTGCCACTCCATCAGATGTGATGACGTGCCCAAGGTACTTAACACGGTCGCGAGCAAACACACACTTGGTACGTTTGGCTCGAAGACAGAAGAGTCGGAGGCGGTCGAACACGGCGCGCAGATCTTGCAGGTGCTGCTCGAAGGTCGCTGATATCACGATCAGATCATCGATGTACCCGAGGATAGTAACGTCCTTGAGAGAAGCTCCGGAGCGAAATCTGTCAATCAACCTTTGGAAAGTTGCGGGAGCGTTCCGCAAACCGAAGGGCATGCGCTTAAATCGGTAAAGACCAAAAGGCGTGACAAACGCAGTCTTGTCACGGTCCTCCTCCTTAACAGACACTTGCCAAAATCCAGATTGCAGGTCAATGGTACTCATGTAGCAGCTCTTGCCTGTGTACTGCAGCAGGTCATCAATGACAGGTAACGGATATGAGTCACTCTTCGTAACTGCGTTCATAAGGCGGTAATCGACACAAAAGCGATAGGTACCATCAGGCTTAGGGACCATGATACCAGGAGCAGCCCACGCAGACTCGCATTCCTCAATAACGTCCTGCTGTAACATTATGTCGAGTTGAGCCTTCATGACTTCCTTCTTACTAGGCGTTAAACGGTAAGGAGGCACCGCAATGGGCGGATGATCGCCCGTTTCTATGCGATGCTCTGCAAAAGGCGTAGGAGGTCCTCCCACTTCTCTGAAGATATCTTCGTATGAGTGCAACAACTCCGCGAGCTCATCTCTCTCCGTAGGTGAAAGCATAAGTCCCTCATTAGGCCTCAACACATCCGCAGAAGCGCAGCCAACGTAGGTACGAGTCGACTCGCATCGCAAGGGGTGAATGACCTGAGGATGATCAGCTGTGAACCAGGAGTTAGCGGGTAAGTCCAGCACAATACGAGATTTACGTAAAAAGTCAATTCCTAAAAGTGTATCATTGTTAATCGCGTCAGGTAAAATTATAAACGTAGTAGGTATAATCAAATTAATCAATTTAACATCGACATCCGCGAGTTTAACTGTTAAGTTGCGTATTTGACCATCCGCGAGTTTAACATTGAGCGAACTTCGTCGAAAAGAATGACCCTGCTTTTGGAGCAACGCGTACAAACTTGAACCTGCAACGCTACGCTTAGCGGCAGTATCTACTAAGCCAGTACCGCGAAAACCGTATATCTCTATACCGAGTATAGGACGACCGATATCGGCACCGCAAGTTTCCGTTGACGACGCGTGACACAGCTCCGATCGCTTTACATTTTTATTAAAACTATCGACAACAAGGGGTACATCACTATTTGACCCGGCGCCAGTGTGTGACAAACTATCGTTTGACTGTGTCACAACACTATTTGTTCGTAGTATACTCCTCGAAGTCGTAGGTACAACAACACATGAACGATTATTATTACACGACAATTTTAAGAAGTCGTCGTTGCCCGCCAAATTTGAATTTGAGTTACGTAAATCAATAAATTTTTCGGTTTCTCGAAATTCAACTTTATTCGAGTTTGGCGGTAACGACTGCTTAGTATTATTACATAAACTACTATCTACAATGTCGTTAGACAAAAAATCGCACGCATAGAATGAGTCCTTACTATTATTACACGTTTCGCACTGAGCTCGGATAACACCGTTAGCTCCACAACCATAACGCTTCACCGATTCGACTTTATTTTTAATTTTCGGGCACTCCGAACGATTATGGCCACTTTTACGACAATAAACACAGAAAAGTTTACCTTTTTGTCCTTGCGTGCCGTCGGGCACCGTCGATGTACTCACGGACGGGTTAGCCGTTGGGACACACGAAGTTGTCGGTCTCGAGGCAGCCTCTGCCGCCGAGGAGGACGCGGCGCGACTAGCGAAGGCGGGCGCGACCTTCGCGCCGCCGCCAGCCGTCGTGCTCGGAGTGCGCGCAGCTTGCGCGCTCGCGGTGCGCGCGGGTGGCGCGCTCGACGCGGGCGGGTGCGCGCGGGGTGCCACGTGCGCCTGCACGGGCACGCTCGCGCACGTCGATGCACTAGCTTCCGCGAGAGTCTCCTCTATTGACCTCGACTTTTCTACGAGCATGTCTAAGCTGTCGCAAGCTTCTCTAGGTAACCTCTTCCTTATAGCGCGGCTCATAAGACCGTATACCATATCGATTTGCATACGCTCTTCAACCTTATATGGTAACCACGCGAAGTGAGCCCGAATACGCGCAATGAAAGTCTCTGCGCGCTCAGTACCTTGATCTCTGCTGAATATTTCTCGAAATATCTTATGAGGTGGGCGCGGCACCCCGAACATAGAACGTAGGCGCGCTAGCGCATCACTCCAGCTGGTGATCGAAGATTTCACACCTCGGAACCACACTGCAGCTTCTCCCTCTAGCAGGATAGGTAAACCTCTTAACGCATGTTCGTCACTTATGTTGGTGCACTCTTTATATATTTCTACGGCATCTAGAAATGCCTCTAAGACTGCTGGATCACTGTCACCGCGGTAACGAGCTGTGCACTTTGCGAAATTACCGCTGCCGCCGCCGAGCGACGCCATCGCGGGCGCGGGGCTTTGCGCGGGGGCCGGAGAGGGAGTGTGCGCGCCGGGGCCGGGGCTCTGCACTGCCACCAGGGCTTCGACGAGCTGGCGGTTGGACTCCGCCTGAGCTCGGGCAAACGCTTCGACCAACGAGGACAAGCGCTCCTCGATCCTCAGCAAACCTGTATCCGCAACTTCTTCTTCACTGTTTTGTGCACTTCTACGACGCCTAGACATAGTGACACAGTACAAGTCTAAAAATAGAAACACAAACAAACACTTCACTGCAAGAAAACGTGAACGAACATGTAGAAAACTTTAGGTATGTCCGCCGAAAAACCGACGCGCGGCAAACTCGCGTGAGGTAGGTATATGGCGTGATTCGTGCCCAGGAGTTGGGCGTCCACTGTGACACGGAGTTGATTTAAACAAGTATTTACACTTTTATTTACTCATTTATTAAGAGTAAACATGAAAAGAACAAATAATTATAGCGGACCGCGAAGAGAGCGTGTCGCCGGCCGTTGTCAACTGATTGTTCGTAATCGGTGTGCGGGGAAGGGGGGAAAAAGTGCGTTCCGTTTACAAATTTTAAAATTATGAGGTGCGTTACAGTATTTATTTTAATTTTTACTCAAATAAATCAATATTGCATTTTCTTTACCTGGTAACACTCGATTCTTCAGCGTGGCTTGATTTTGACGTTGACCGGTTGTCGTCGGTCGACATTGAAACTTAGATACTTGTCAACAACTGACAACGTCAAAATCAAGCCGCGCCCAAGAATCGAGTGTCACCAATATTGAATTATTTAAGTAAAAATTAAAATAAATACATAATTCTTCATTCTAAAATATAAAAATGAAGTGATATGAGTATACGTAATAAATAAAACTAATATATTATGCTACAAAAATACCTAATTAATCCAATCTTTCATCAAAGAATAAAAAATATACTAGTTAAATGTAATATTATTTTAGATAATGGCATCCCAGAACACTCGTGAAGGCCGACATCTTTGATTTGAGTATCGAAAACGCAAAAAATACTTACTAAATAGTATATTTTAATTATAGATATTCATACTCCAATATATATTCGGAAAATCTATTTGATATTAATTATGATGAATGATAATACTATTATTTATTAAACGAACTGTCCGCAGTAAGCCGGCGATGAACAATGTCTTTTAATATTTGCTTGTTTCAAAGTAGAGTAATTGTGTCCATGGAAGTATGTAATGAGTTTTTATATCAGCTTATATTTAGCTCCTATGACATGTTTATTTTCAGAACTGAGAAACGTATGAGTTCACTTGGTACTAGCGGTTCTAGCACTGAACTGAGTGCGTACATTACACATGTGTGCGTTGATTGAAGTATTGAGCTAGTGTGTTTTTTGTCGAAAACTCGCACACTTGTTTACAGTGTGGAGTCTCAACAAAAACTAGGTCGGTTCAGTGACCTATATGTTTATCTAACGATTGTGTGCGGCGCGAATACGGCCATACACTGTCTTATCACTCGCCTATCACTGCGTTCGAGTTTTCGTTTAGTTAGGTTATCTCGCAACCTGTCTCCTGCACTATGCGTGCGCGCACGGATAATTATAAAGTGCTGTGTCGCAATCTGGCATTGATTTTCATGTTTGCTGATGATATTAACGTACCCGCTGTGATTGAATAGGGCTTGTACCTTCGGTTTTGTGTCGGTATTTTCAAATGACCTTTGCAATAGACGGAATACCTTGACTTGGTAACTGGTAGAGTCAATATGATACAATACGATAAGGGTTTTACAAGCTACTGCCTTCTTAAAGAAAAATTATAATTAAATCCAACAACAAAATATGTTTAGAGTTGTTACAGCGGAATGCTTCAATATTTCTTATATTAAGACAAATCATAGAGTGTTCAGGTATTTTTACTTTTTCAACATTTATTAAAATAGTAAATAAAATCTTACAAAGTAAACAACAACCAGTTGATAAATCCATAACGTTGACTCACTCTTAATATTAAAAGTTAAAAATAAAGATACATTTACTTAAATATATGGTACTTTCCTCAGGTACTTTCTCTCACCGCGAACCTCTTTAGCAGATAGTATCTTTTTGACATGTTCACTTCCGAAAGATATATCACGATAACTGGTATTTTTTTAATTCAAGCTTAAAGTATTAGGTATTATAGTATATTTTGGTATAAACAAGGTTCCAAAAGATTACTCCATATTTCTCTGTCAATCTCGTAGAAAGTGACTACCGCTTGAAAATAAAACTTTTGTCATTACATTACATTTTGTTGGTGACTAAATAATCTGGTTTAAAATACATTTCCGATTTCTGTAAAGGAAACGTATACCTAATCTGAATCAATATCTGATGAATCCTATTACTAAACCTCGTTTGTTATTGTTAGATTTAGATACAATTCGTATATTAACATATTCCATTGACTAAAACCGAAAACTCCGGTTTTCATTCAGTACCTAATCGCGCATTTTATATGATTTATATATTTAAAACTAGCTGCTGCCCGCGGCTTCGCCCGCGTGAGTTTCCTTAGATGAAAAATCTTTTTGTGTTCCAAACTGTAGTAACCTAAACTCCAGTACTCAAAATTTCAGCTATTTGGTTATCCCGTGTCCCGCGGGAATATATTAGGTACTCGTAGTACAGTCGCGGTGTTAAAATGAATCAAAAGTGATATTTCATTCAATAAACGATCTTCGTCTGCTCGTTATCTACAATTTCCCGTGTACCACCACTACCACCCAGAGTCCCTCTTTATCCTATCCCGTGTCCTGTCTATTTATACGTCAGTAGAAAATGCTCATCAGGTTGAACGACTTTTGCTAAGGCCCCATTTCCATTTTTTATAGAGTAGCTGGTCTCTTGGAGTTCTTCATCATATGTTGCATAAACTTAAATTTTTATACGTCAGCAGAAAATGCTCATCAGGTTAAACGACTTTTTTTGCTAAGACGCCATTTCCATATACATATGTAATAGTGTAGCTGGTCCCTTGGAATTCTTCATCAGATGATCCTGATCTTCGATTTTTATACGTCAACAGAAAATGCTTATCAGATTGATAAACTTTTCCAAAGGTACCATTTCCAGATTTCTTATAGTTTAGCTGTTCTGTTAAGGTTCTTCATCAGGTGTTCCAGTTTTCAAAATCACTTATAGCCTATATGTTGCCCAGGCTTAATAGCTATACAACAAAAAAAGTTCTATCAAATCCGTCCAGCAGATATTGCGTGAAACGCGTACATACATATACAGATGGACAGACAGACAAAAAATTCCAAAAAAATGTTTTTGCTTTCTGTTATTCTTTTTAAGTGTCCCTCTATCCATTTCAGTCAAAAATACTAAATGTACTGTACAGACAAAATATCTTTACTGTTTTATTATTATCCCACGACCCCTAAGCGCGAAGTAGAAATCACCAAAATTGCGCAGCGCCATCTATTGAAAATATTGAGAAATAATTTCAGCTTACATTTCTCATTTTATCAACGCCATCTATTGGATATTATTTTGCTTGGCACAATCAGTAGATGACCGGAAATTTGCAAATAAATTTATTAAAAAAAAAGTAAGAAATTAATTCTAGAAAACAAATAAAAAACGAAAACAGAAAATTATTGTTAGTGGCAGGATTCGATCCAGCTACTTCCAGCTACTTTTTGAAATATTTCCTTACTAAAATATTTAAAAAAATATAGAATTCTAAAAAACTAATACAAAACGCAAAAAAAAATTGAAAAAAAAAGTCACATCTGGCAGGATTCGAACCCTGTACTTAAAAAAATAATCCGCGGCCTCTACCAATAGGCCAACATGCATTGCTTGTGACTGGCGAAATTTCAAATGGGATTTGTCTAAAGGTACGCAAATTCACCCCTTTTTTTGGACTGTAGGGTTGAAATTGTGAACAACCCTTTCTTATGTGGGCAGTATATTGTATAATGAAGACGCTAACCAAATTTCACTTTTATAGCTTTTATAGTTTCGGTTTTGTGATGATAAATTAGTTTACCTCCCCTTATTTACCCCTTTAGAGGTTGAATTTCAAAAAACGCTGAAACACGCCATTGGTTATTTTTGTTGAGAAGCAATCTTGCCAAGTTTCAAGTAAATCAGTGAAGATTTTAATTTTTTTTCATACAAACTTTGCCCTCAATTTTAACCCCCTTAGGGGTCTGATTTTGAAAAATCCTTTCTTATCTGAGCACTACGTATTAACATAAAACTTCGGTCCAAATTTCAAGTTTATAGCTTTTATGGTTTAGGCTGGGCGTTGATTTATCAAACACCCTTGTTCTTTTATATATATAGATAGATAGATAGATAGTTTGAACGGGTTTCCTACACAAATGATACAGATTCCAGCAATCTTTCCTTTTTTAAGTAAACCTACTCGAATCTTGTTGATTGATATAAACGTTAATCTTGCAGTTGCATTCAACACGATTGCGATTTGTGACCACAATCATGCAAATTGCAAAAATCTTATAAAGCCATGCCGTCAGCTTGTGCAGCAATTATATACAGCAACCTAAGCTGGTTACCTTCAAACGCTCCGAGCTATCGCCCTTCATTTTCGTTAGCGGCGTCCACACTCCGAGGTGAACGTCGATCTCAACTCAATTCATCACATCCCTCCATCTCATTCTCACTCGTCATAATCACATGCAACTGAGCGAGACGCATTAGCCAGTTAGACATTGTTAGTAGTTAGACTAACACGCACTGAGGTCGCTTTGACAAAAGTCTATGTGTCAACGAACGGTGGCAATGCAAGGTGACGCATTGTGGCTAGGAATTTATTAACGTAATAATGCACTGATGCTACCTGCGTATTCACGTTGAAAAATACATTTATACACGAACGTAACGCTTACATAAATATAACGGACTCGTTGACGCTCTTGCAAGTAAAAACTAGTAAAGCGCGTGTTGGCGCTACAAGGGTTCCTTACCATTAAACTCTTAAATCTATTTCTGTAAAATCAAATAAATATCTAGCCTGTTCACACAAATAAAACATTTAACCTGTTCTTCGTGATAAATGTAGATAATAAATAGGTCATCTGCGGTTAGATTCTTTTTTAGTAGATAAAAAAGTATATCTGAAACATCGTCAACATTTATGAAGATAGGTGATGCAAGGTGTTTTCATGACATAACTTAGTATAATTTCAATTCAAATACATAAAAGATATTGTATCTTAATTTAGAATACTGAATTAACTTACCATAATACGAAGTGTGTCACAACACTACGTTTGTTATTCCACATAAGTATTTTCTACTTTCAGATATTCTCGAATGTTATTCTGAATAGGGGCTAACTATATTAAATGCAGCGTTAACTTGAAACAAGTGCTAATCAAGTATCAGTTTTACCCAAATCAATAATAATTTCTTAATATGTGCAAAAACTAGTCACAAATATAACAATGGTACTAATAAAACCATGATGGAGTATGAAAAGTTACACAACTAAGTGGTTAGTTCGCTATCCCATTATACTTGAATGTCAAACTGGGACCAGTCGGGATATGGGTTCGGCTCGGCCTAGTTTCAATTTGAAGAGCGACAGGAAAGCGGTTACGTATTATGATATGACTGTAATTTATGAACTCGCGCAACAACATACTCATACGAAGGACTCTAGAGGATAGAGCGCGCCTGTTGTTCAACATTTTTGAATATTTACTTCTAAAAAAACCTCATAAATATTTTAGAAAAAAAAACACTGTGTCTGAGTACTATAAGCTCAAACAATCATTTATTTTTCTGAAACCTAAATTTAATCAGACAAATTTTCTTCATCATGAAACGATACAGCAGTTATAATACTAGTAAACAATAGGAAAAAACTAAAACTAACTGAAAATAAACTAAAACTAACTAGAAAATAACTCGTGAAAATTAAAAATTACATTTTTTTAGACAAATATAAAATCTTCCTCATTTAAATACAAGCAATTTATTCAATTAGTCACAATTTAGATAGCCAATTAAAAATATTCTCCTCAGCCCCACGAATGGCGATGAATGGCACAAATGAGGAATACAGTCATTGTTTGGAAATCCGAAATATCGTCTTTTCCGCCAATTCTAATTTTGTATTCTGCGCATGTGGTTTGTCTGTTCGGATATGGATATTATTAATGATAATTTTTCTTCATCCATTAATTGCTGCGCTAATATTTTGTGTAGAACATTATTAACTATTACGACCAAACTGATAACATTTACAACCCTGAACTATTGAACAATATGGTATGACACATATACAATAACTACTTCACCAACCTACGCTTTTTAACATTGATTGTAAATTGCGTGGTGTTGATATACTCGTACAATGTCTTAAAATATAAAGTGGACATAAATGCAGTTTATGCCTCAAGATGTCAGGTTTCTATCAATCAAACCGGCGGATACAGTAGGCGATCCCACGCAACGTCGGCCATGTTTCCAAGAACTAGGGATGTTAATACCTAATTCAATCTTGCTAATTAATCTATGCTGACATAAAAGACCAAAGACAAACTGTTAGCATGCAGTTCTTCAAAGACTACCTACCCCACGAGGTAGGTAGTCTTTGCTGTTCTTGGACCATTGTCACATGTACATACGTTAACAGTACACAATAAGTATCATCAAAATCAGCTATTTTAATTTCCCCACTGCTGGGGCACTGGCTTTCCTTACTGATGGATACATGTTATGTATTGTTGCATTATCATCTTCTGGGTTGCAGGAAGTCTACTGGGAATCTGTGGCATGGGATGGGCATGTCCAAAGGTTTACTATTTGTGGCTTAAAAAACTTATTTTATTTCCTTTGAGTCACTATTTGATAATAAATTCACTTTAAAAATAAGATAAAAAAACAACATAATTCGCTTGGTGTTGCACTAAATCATTTGTTCCGTTTTCAACGTAAACTTCGTTTACTTTTCAATTCGAATTTCGCGCGCGTTATCGACGCACTTGTCAATCATCATGATTCGTCGTGCTGCAGGCGATTTAGCCAATGGAGCGCCCGGATTACCGCCGGCGCATGTACTATCCTACCGGCGTCTTGGAATACAGCGCCATAGGCTGGTGGCAGAACCAGTAAACTATTCTGAGTCTGGACGTTGAATCGAAGGCGCGCGCGCACCAAACATTACATCTTTTTTACTCAATTATCCTAATCAAACTTCAAGTGCTCAACAGTGTTTTTGGAACTTTATAATCGTGTGTGGCTGGCCGGCTAGGTGTCTAAAGGAAGAACTATTCGTGAGGAATCGTGCTCGAGGCCTGCCTACGTGGTAAGTGATCTGTGCATTGTTTCTATTGTCTAAATCGTCTGTAACGCATATTAACGGCGAATGCTCCCAGCATTCGATCCAATGTGGTGATTGACAGTGTACAAGTGCTATTTATCGAGTCAATTTAGCCACATTTTTTGGTGCCGAAACCCGGGAACTTTGGATACCTACCTTCAGTCTGCCGCCAAATACCAATTCGATTTAGTAATTGCTACTTCATTTACCGTATTCCACGCTTATTATACTTACTAGTACAGCTAAAACGAATAAACATAACATTTTGTTTCAATTACTAATCGGAAAACAAGTCTTTGTTCCATTTTGTTTTGTTGAGTACCTTACCTACCGTTTATCGATTTAAGATGGCTTCCATCAGTTTCTAGAATATTTGTTGAAAATAAATTCTTTTGTCGTTTTATACTTATTAGCATAAAATTATCTACCGTTTTACCGTTCGCAATAATACAATATTGCAAATCCACCTTCTCATAATTTTATGTTGATAGTTCGTTATAACTCGACTACTTTTTTCCAACCGTTCAACGTTTCCTCTTGATATTTATTTATCGAAAATTTATTTCGTTTCAAATTACGAAATATTTTTTATCGTGACGTTGTATCGTTTATCGTATCATATTTTCAACGAATTTTGGTGCGTTCACATTTTCATTATTACCGTTTTAGGTTAAAAATCATAGTTTTTTGTTTTTACAAAAAAACTGATTTTTATTTTTTTTATTTACCGTACATTAACGAATATCGCAAACCGTTTTTAGTGTTCCTAACGCTCATTTAATTCATCCTTATCAATTTAATTTATTTCAATTTAAAACTCAGGTGACCGAGGTGACAATATTACCTGTTGTCGTGTAATACCGCCCCAGTGATTCTCGTCGATTCTTGTGAACGCGGTCTCGCTGAAGACGTTCGCAACTAAACTTTTTATCGAATCCGAATATTTGTTGCTATCAGGTTTTATTGTTTTGATATTAATTATGTCTTTACTATCAAGGCGTAAATCTAAACCTACTATTAAAAAGGGTATCGAAAATACGTACACTATTAATAATTTGCCCAGTTTGCGACGTAAACGAACTATAGCATATAATCGCTTAACGAAGGCTTTGGAAGTAGGTACCTTAGCCAATACCGATGAATCACAAGTAGGGTTATTTCTTTCATATTGTCATGAAATAAAAACGATTGCTGATAGTTTTCATGACTCCCATTTTATTATTTTGGACCTTCTTAAGGATGATGCCGATGAGGAGGACGATGAACTTCAGGATCGATTTGACGAATTGTATTTTCAAGTGTTGGCAATTCAACGAAAATTTGAACAACGTTCATCTCAACAAGCTGACACTTCGAAACATAATTCATTGACCGGTTCGCACAGTGGAAATATGCGGTTACCAAAAATTTCGTTGCCAACTTTTTCCGGTGCTATCAAGGAATGGCCTGAGTTCATTGCAACTTATAACGCGTTGATACATGATTCTACCTCCTTATGTAATATTGAGAAATTTCACTATCTCGTGTCAGTTTTAAGTGGTGATGCTTTATCGTTCATTAGAACTTTTCCTGTTGCAAGTGAACATTATTTAAGTGCGTACGAGGCTCTCAAGTCCCGTTATGAAGATAAACGCGAATTAGCGTTTACGTGCTGGCGTGATATCTTGGACGTTAGTTTAAAGACTTCGAACGCTCAAGATTTTCGACGCGCCTTAGACACGATCGATGAGAACTTAACAATTTTAAAAACTTTAAAATTACCTACCGATAAATGGGATTTTGTTCTTTGTTATAATGTTCTGGCCAAACTCGATACCAAATTAAGACGCGAGTTTGAGGAAAAACATACCGATATTGAGCTTCCACAGTATAACCATTTAAGGGCATTCTTACACTCTAAAGGTGAAGCATTAATTCGCGACACGCACTTTTCGAATGTTACCAATAAAACCGCTAACGTTTCAAAGGACACACCGGGAACTTCACAGAAGTTCAAGCGACATAACGTCACGCATTCGCTTGTCGCTCCCACCGTCACTACTCATAAAAATGTTGGTGATAAACAACAAGCGAAACCTGCTCACAATTCGAGCACTCCGATTCGTAAATGTGCCTACTGTCGCAATGAACATCACATCTCGGCCTGTAATGATTTTTTGGCAAAATCAATAGATGAGCGCATGGCTGTGGCCACTGAAAAGAAATGGTGCTACAATTGTCTTAACGCATCCCATTCAGTGCGAGAGTGCACATCAATGTTTTCATGTCGACAATGTAGACGTAAACACCACACTTTGCTACATAAGGAGTCGGCGGCAAGCTCGGCGACCTTAGTGGCTAAGGATTCGTTGACTCAGTCTGATCCAACCGTAACCACAACCGTGTTACTGGCAACAGCTCTAGTCCAGATTCGTGATGCTTCTGGTGAATTTCATACATTTCGCGCGTTATTTGACACCGGCAGTCAAAACAATTTTCTCACGGCTCACGCCGCTCAACGATTAAATCTAAAACCTATAACTGGTAATATCAACGTTTATGGGTTAGGGGGCAGCCCTGCCTCAGTCAGTGGCTTTGTTACATGCGACATTGGCACCAACTGTAACGTAAAGTTTCGTCTGGGAATGCTCGTCATACCGAGCATTTGCGGAGATCAACCGATAGCAAGGCTAAATACGAAAGGATGGGAGGAGGTCAAAACACTACCGCTAGCTGATCCTGGTTTTGACATCCCCGGTCCGATCGACGTCTTGTTAGGTGCCGACGTCTTTGCTGAGTCACTTCTCGAACAACGTCTGAAGGGTAACGCCTCTCAACCGCGAGCTTTCAACTCAGTCTTCGGCTGGCTTCTTCTTGGGAAGTCCAGACTCGCATCGTCCAGTCTACTAGGAGTAGCCCCTTCTACCGTAGACGATAGTTTAAACAAAATTGTTCAACGTTTCTGGGAAATCGATAACGTTCCACAATCTTCCCGATTGACCCCAGAAGAGCAACGCTGTGAAAATAGTTTTCTCAGTAATCACTACCGTGACGAGACAGGTAGATATGTAGTTTGTCTCCCCTTCAAGGACGACGAGGAGCCAATCTTTGAAGGTTCTCGAGAGATAGCCTTACGACGCTTTCATGCCATTGAAAGGCGTCTGTATCGCGATCACAATTTAAACCAACAATACGTGGAGTTCATGACTGACTATATCGACAGTGGTCACATGACTCTGGTACCTGCCAAGCAAATGGGTCAAGGCAAGTATTATATACCGCACCATTGTGTGCTACGTCCCGACAGCGCTACAACGAAGCTTCGCGTTGTATTCGACGCCTCGGCTAAAGATGCAACTTCCAAATCGCTAAACGACTCGCTGCTGACGGGACCGAAGCTACAATCAAATATCGTAGAGATCCTTCTTCATTTCCGTGAGCACGCAATTGTCTTCATGGCAGACGTGCGCCAAATGTACCGTCAAATCAACCTAGCTCCTCAACATCGTGATTATCAACGTATTCTCTGGCGAGCTCACCCAGATGAGCCTCTTCAAGAGTACGTATTAAATACCGTAACGTACGGAGTGTCTTCCGCTCCATTCCTGGCGTGCCGCTCTATTCAGCAACTGGCCAACGATGAGGGTCACAAGTACCCAAAGGCCAAAACCGTTTTAACTTCCGACATATACGTTGATGACGTCATATCCGGAAGCTCATCGCTGAAGGACGCCAGAGAAATCAAAACTCAACTCATCGCTCTTTTCGGTCTTGGCTCGTTTGAGCTCCGAAAATGGGTGAGTAACCGACCCGAGCTACTTAGCGATCTTCCCGCGGAGGCGTGTCTTTCAGAAGCAATCACTTTTACCGAAACTGAAGACACAACTATCAAGGTTCTGGGCCTTAAGTGGGAGCCTGCTTCGGATTCGTTCGTCTTTACCGTTAATCCATCTAATCAACCGTGCACCAAGCGAACGATTTTGAGTGAGGTTGCCAGAATTTTCGATCCTCTGGGTTTTCTATCTCCTTTGACAATTCATGCCAAATGTCTTATTCAAAAGCTTTGGATTCTAGGTCTTTCATGGGATGATAAGCCCCCACCGGAAATTATCTCTCAATGGGAAAAGTTCTCTGAACAGCTTCCTCAAGTTAGGAATCTTAAAATTCCACGTAAATACGCTACCGATAGCGCTCAATCATATCAACTGCATGGATTTTGTGACAGCTCCGAAGCAGCATATGGCGCCGTTATATACCTGCGTGTTATCGAGTCTGACGGCTCCGTTCGCGTCTTTCTCGTATGTGCAAAGGCTCGTGTAGCTCCTTTAAAACGTCAATCGTTACCTCGCTTAGAGCTGTGTGGTGCAGTTTTGCTTACAGACCTTATCAAATTTGTCAAGGACACGCTGCGGATTCCTGTCCATGACACTTATCTGTGGTGTGATTCCACCGTTACCTTATCCTGGTTGCGAGCTCCTTCTTCTCGCTGGGTGACATTCGTTGCAAACCGCGTAAGTCACATTCAAGATATCGTACCGACCGAGTGCTGGAGGCACGTACCATCTGTCACAAATCCTGCAGATGTTTGTTCGCGTGGGCAATTGCCTCACGATTTGCTAAACAATGCCCTATGGTGGGCGGGCCCAGAATGGTTGTCTCAACCACAGTCTGAGTGGCCAATCGATACATCGAAAAATCGTTCAAACGACGACAATGCGGTGCTCTCTGAGCAGCGTCGCACCACAGTTCTCGTTTCGGATCAAATCGAAAGCGTAAACCAAACTTCTATAATTGATCGACTATTCGAAAAATATTCTTCTTTAGATAAAATCTGTCGCATTATCGCTTACGTTCGCAGGTTTTGTAATAACATGCGTAACACTGTTCCGCGATCAGATAATCTTTTCGTAACGGACGCTGAGCGTCATCGTGCGTTACTAATTATCGTGAAACATTTCCAACAACGTTGTTTTTCGGATGTCATATCCAAATTACAATCAAAGATACAGTTACCTCGTAGTTTTCGTAAACTAAACCCGTTTTTGGACGAGCAGGGTATACTCAGAGTAGGCGGGCGCCTAGCGCACTCCGATCTTGACTTCGAACAGAAGTATCCCGCATTATTGCCCAAAAAGAGTGTTCTTACATCCGCTGTAATCGAATCTATTCATCGAAACAATTTTCATCCCGGTCTGAACACAACCAACTATCTGATCTTACAACAGTTTTGGATACTTGCGGCAAAGCATGCTGTACGTCATCATCTTTCAAGATGCATAAGATGCTACCGTCTTAAACCGAAACCTTTGCAACCCTTTATGAGCGACCTTCCGGCCTTTCGTGTCAATCAGGCAAAGCCTTTCTCTGTCGTAGGTGTCGATCTAGGAGGGCCTTTTCGAATTAAGCTCGGGCTTCATCGTGGTGCTAAAATCGATAAAGCGTACTTGTGTTTATTCGTATGCTTGAGTACAAAAGCAGTGCACCTTGAGGTGGTTTCTACTTTATCGACTGACGGCTTCATCGCGGCATTGCGTCGCTTCGTTTCTCGTCGTGGCCGCTGCAATGTTATTCACTCTGACTGCGGTACGAATTTCGTTGGTGCAAGTTCACAACTAGCATCATGTATCGAACAAGCCTCTCATGCGGAAAAAATAGATTTTAAACGTAGCGTACCTTCTGCTCCCCACTTCGGAGGGGTGTGGGAAATCCAAATCAAAGCCGCAAAGAGTCATTTGTACCGTATTGTTGGCGATCAGGTCTTAACGTTTGAAGAGCTTACCACACTCTTCGCTCAGATCGAATCAATTTTAAATTCGCGGCCTTTGTGTCCATTGAGCTCGGATCCTAACGATTTGAACGTTCTTACGCCCGGTCATTTTTTAACGCTAGAACCTCTTACAGCAGTTCCTGATTTCGACTACAAGGACGTAAAAATCAATCGACTGAATCGATGGCAACTTATCCAATCTTTTCAACAACAATTTTGGAAACGCTGGAAAAATGAATATTTACATGGGTTAACTCAGCGAGCAAAATGGACCACGGACTCAACACCGTTAACTGTAAACTCAATCGTACTTATAAAAGAGGACAATCGGCCTCCTCTTCAATGGGCATTAGGACGAGTTGTTTCTTTGCATCCTGGCCCTGATGGGGTAGTTAGAGTCGCAACCATTAGAACAGCCAGAGATCACTCGCTTAAGAGACCTTTGGTCAAACTATGTCCTCTACCATCCGTATAATCGTTATAACTTAGCATTTCTTAGCTTTTAAGTTTAGGATAGTAACTTAAACATATTTATCGTTAATTACCGTTTCTTATTCTTACTCTGGGAAAATCCCATTGGTATTTTGGTGGGCGGAATGTTCCGTTTTCAACGTAAACTTCGTTTACTTTTCAATTCGAATTTCGCGCGCGTTATCGACGCACTTGTCAATCATCATGATTCGTCGTGCTGCAGGCGATTTAGCCAATGGAGCGCCCGGATTACCGCCGGCGCATGTACTATCCTACCGGCGTCTTGGAATACAGCGCCATAGGCTGGTGGCAGAACCAGTAAACTATTCTGAGTCTGGACGTTGAATCGAAGGCGCGCGCGCACCAAACATTACATCTTTTTTACTCAATTATCCTAATCAAACTTCAAGTGCTCAACAGTGTTTTTGGAACTTTATAATCGTGTGTGGCTGGCCGGCTAGGTGTCTAAAGGAAGAACTATTCGTGAGGAATCGTGCTCGAGGCCTGCCTACGTGGTAAGTGATCTGTGCATTGTTTCTATTGTCTAAATCGTCTGTAACGCATATTAACGGCGAATGCTCCCAGCATTCGATCCAATGTGGTGATTGACAGTGTACAAGTGCTATTTATCGAGTCAATTTAGCCACATCATTACTTATTAATTTAAATCATCAATTACCCAGCTAAAGAAAAAAATTGACTTGCAGCGGTGATTATTTTAATGACATAATGATCTCATGTGTAGACCTCTCAGAAGATTAAAATATCAGTAATTTGAGAATAGACTTCCACGAGTTCCCACTGGTGTCAACTCAGTAAAAATGAGTTCCTAGATTTTTCAGGAAGTTGCCAGTTTTACTAAAACTGTGCTGAAACATTGCTAAATGTCCCAAAATGTATGGAGCATCGGTTGTCAAAAAGTTGCCAAAATGTATGAAACATCATTTTTTTTAGTTCCTAAACATGTTTTTTTTAATATGTTTCAAAAATAGCTAGACCTAGCTATAAATTTGCAAAGTTGGAAACGGTACCCACTCCTTGTTCCGTATCGACAAAAGCATTAATTTAGAAGTGTTAATGAATAAATCACGAGTTACAAGACAATCGCAGACAATAGTCGTAATCGGACTAATCTCAGTCGCAGTGTTTCCCACGCAGAGCCGGGCGGACAGCCTTGTAGCCCAAACCTTCGTGACTGTACGGGAGTCATGGACAACTCTGAGAGTTACAGCTCATTGACTAGAGTCAATGAGCTGTAAAAGAAATTAACATAGATGTTAATTTCTTTAATATTCAGTATTTCAATCGGTCAATATTTTTTCTTACAAAGCTTCGGTATCTGTCTGTCTGTTGATATTGTTAAATTTTATTATTACCAAATTCATAAGTTGAAATTGTAGAGCTCAATTATATATAAAAAAAAATTAATATGATCTCTCTCTATAATCGATCTTATTTTAAAAGAAAAATAACGATAGGTGAAATTAATTTTATAAATTATAATAAAGAGATAATTCATAATTTTTCATATACAGAAAGATACAGAATCACGTCTTTATCCCTTCCGGGGTAGACAGAGCCAAGAGTCGTGAGACTCGAAGGCCACGCTTAGCTGAATAGTGAATAGTTTCATATAACTTATAAATAATATACAAACTTACTTTTCTCAGAGTAAGTATTCTCATTTAACGCTGCAAGATACTAACTTATCACAATATTTTTTCAAATTATATAGGAACAGTCTTTTGTAGTACAAAGCAAAAAAACCGTGTTTTGCTTGTCTAGTATAACTAGCATGTACGCTGAACACTTGTACATCAATACTGCAGCTAATGGCTGAGAGTATTCATCTAGCCTTGCAGTTGAACCTTTGTGACAATGTAACGCGAGTCATGGACGATGCTTGTAATGAGCTTATGAGCGCCATAAATGTACATTTACAGGGGGTTTGATTTTAAACAAAGATAAATTGTACATATGTTATGATATTCTTAAGACATATTTCCTAAACATTCCCATCGCGATGAGAAGTTATTTAAGTTTGAAATTGATCTTATTGCTTATTAATGTAACTTGTTTTCTGCGGTAAACATTTTCATGCATGATCCAGTCAGTATTATGTTTAGAATAAGTAGTCCAAAATTCTGGTTATTATAACTATTGCTCTGTTAAATAATTTCATCAAAGGTGAACACTTATAATAGATCAAACTAAAACTAAATCTGATACATTCTTATGAGAAGTGAGCGCAACAGCACTATAAATAGATACCTGACCTTTCGCTCATTGGATGCGTCAGCCAAAGTTACATGATGTGACGTTACCCACACAACAGTACATTGTGGTGTGCGTGAACAAAATGTAAGTACTTGTTCAGCGGGCGTCGAAAGAGAAAGTGGTCAGGGTCTCGATGATGCTCACCTCCTACAAGTGCATCACTAGACATTTCACTGATATCGATAAACCCCGGAAAATAAACAAGCTTTTCAAACCACGACCGTGACTCTTACGACCCCAGTTTTTACTTTCACCAAGATTATCTTGTTGATGGACCAGCGTAGAAAGTATAACTAATGAGCCATGCATTTATTGTTATGCAAGAACTCAAGTAACATGGTATTTCAAGCAAATGAAAGTTGATGTTAATTTTTCTGACATATTCTAAAAATAATGTTAAAGTTATCAAATCAAAGAAATATTAATTAAATTAATTAAAGAATATAGTTGGCAGAACGATCAACATAGAACAACAGTTTTGGAAGTAAATCTGCGAGGTATTTTAAATCAAAGTCACGGATACCGGTTATTCGATACATGTCAAACAGGGAAATAAAACAGCGCTATGGAAGCTAAACGTGACTACCTTACGGGAAATACCGTAAGCGCCGTAACGACTTACACAGAGTACCGTTGCAGTGCCCGGCGGTGGTGCAGGCGCCGCGTCGCTAGACAAACCACTCTCCATTTCGATCGGACTCTTTCATCTCGCTCTATCGACCGGCTATCGGCCTTTCTTTTCGAAGACAATGACCCTTCTTACCATTTACTCGTATTTCAGTCTTTTTATTGGAACAATTATAGCGGGCATTTGCAACAATTTTACAACTAAGAAATTAACATAAAATAACAAGAACTTTCTCAAAGAAAGGTAGCTCTCTCTTTACTGATATAACCTTCCCAGTCTCGCTGATATGTAAAACTGATCCTACTGAAATGATTGCGGATATTCAGCCAATTGCGATGTTCAGCTAACCTAAAAACTTTATGGAGCCGGCGCCCACACATGAATGACATCACCGTTTGGTAAAAGATTTTGACCCGGTGTCGACCGGAGCGGTAAAAATAAAGATAAAATCTTGTGAAGCAAGCACTCCGAAGTTGAAACCTTGACCACGGGCGGCTGACATTAACGCATGCCTTTCACGGTTCGCTCAGGTGGACGTTGTATAACGGACTTTCCATTTCTTTGGTTACATTAAAACCTCGTCTGCAAAGCTACATAAGTGGTAGGTTTTAGAAAAAAAATATTCGTCTACGGAATATAATTATTATCGAATTAAATATAAGACACGCCTTTTTCCATTCGCATTTTTTATTGTTTTCTTTACGAACTTAATGTAGAATATACTCTCAAAAATACTGGTTTTTCATTGTCCTGTTATTTTTTTTTTATTAATAATAAATAAATCTGAGAAATATTATGTTGTAGATCCGGTCTGAAATAATTACTTATTTATACATTGAAATCATGTTCGTACAAATTCATTTCAATGGAGTATTCAAAATTATTTTTACATTACCATGCAATGTAACTATTTTACCATGCAATGTAATTATCTGCTGAAAAATAAAACTAGTTTTATTTCCAAAATGATCTTTAATTATTGAAGCACAACGATGAAAGTTGCTTGCACAGCAGGTTGAGTTCAAGTGTATTCGCGGCTTTACTCGTGATGTCGTCTTGCGAAACTTGCGGACTCGCCGAGTTAAGGTCGCTGATGTGTGGCAATTTTCCCATTTCGAAGAGAAGCTAAACCTTGACCTAGGAATTTTATTTTATTTCGTCACTTTAGTCTCACTCAGTCAGAGCGCGACTCAGATATTATTAACTTTGCAAACTTTTACATAAGTTCGTAGTTTAAATCAAACGTACTTAACGTGGAAAAATATGTCTCAATTTAATTCAACATTTAATCAGTTAAAAATTAAATCGTAGTTTGGATTGGAATAGGTTGTGTTAAGGAGTGTAGAGCTCGAAACTCCATGACATCTATTTCACATTGCAATCAATATCGTGTTCATCTTGGCAATAGATAACATGAAAATATTTGGATGAGATGTAATATAATCTTTGTTTTTATTTTGACTTGCCTATTTCAGTCTTCTGTAAACACGTCTCAGCAAAGATCTCATTACTACGTAAATAAACATTCATATTTACTTATTTAGTTTCATCGAGCACCAAAATAATTTTCCGTCAAATATCGTTCGGTTTTCCTTTGCTGGATCGCATTTCCATGCTTCAGCGGAACTCCACTTCACGTGACTAGATGGCAGCACCCGCCGTAGGTCGCCGGAGGGGCGCTCAGGCCGCGGCGCTTGCGCCACATCGAAGCTTTACGCAACGCGGCCGTTCACCCCGGAAGGCATTTTCCTAGCAGTTTCTTTAGCGGTGTGTTACCGTACCGAGGTAGCGTGCCTTGCTCGCGTGTTGGATAACCCTACACCCTCTGAGGCCGGATCTCCACAGACTGAAGAGACCTAATTCTCTCATGTCAATCTGGACGCCAGATGCACTTCTTATTACCGGATGAAAGTACATAAATAGAGCGCGAACAACCTGTACTATAATGATTTTCTGTAGCACTAACGACCTCTAAAGATATAAGAAACCTAGGTTTTTTTTAAAATTGTTTGTTTGTTTCCTTCAGAAACTACTACTTCAGTAACAAACAACGATTGACAAATTATGTTTTGTTGCAGACTACATTCGTATTCGCTTAGGAGACAATTACACAAATTGTTTTTCTGCCGTTAATTCGCCATGTTCTAATTATTTTTAAAGTGACATTAACTATTACAATTTGTCATAATTTTGAATTTATGATGTATTTTTGTTTATGCTTGTGTGAACGGCATAATTGCAGCTTTTAGTCGCAACCTTTTCCACGTGAACATTTATTTTCGCATCGTGTACAACTTGCGTGTGCGTCGCGATGACTGACTGACCGACTTACGCGTTTCTTTGAAAAAATATATGTTACTTCAATTACTCAATGCGTTGCTTCGCAGCAATGATAGTATTTTTTTTTTTTGTTGACCAATAGACATTAATTCTTAATTTTTGGAATTTTAACACTTACAGGTTTTATATTTTCTTTAATTGCTTAATTCATAGTGAGTAATTACATACTGAAGATCTTGTAAAGTGTGCTCCTACATTGATTATGAGGAGCACACTTTAAAATGTGAATATTTATAAAGAAAATTTACATATTCAATTCATTATACTTGTAACATTTCAAAATTGTATGTTTAATATTGTAATTAGCACTTAACCGATGCGCAGATCTACAGTAAAATGTATTGTTTAACTTCTGCATCTGGTATTCCGCCATACGAAAGGTTAAACATTTGAATGACACAGAAATAAAAGTGTTATTGTTGAAGAACAAGAAGTTTTGCAACTTCTATGCCGCCCCATTTGATGCCGCATGCCGCCTGACTTGCAACATACTGTCCGAAATAGATGACACGGATAAACAGGGAAACTGAACATAATATTTTCCATTCCGTGTGACTGCGCCGGCGCTGTTAGGGTTAGCGGCAAAATTTGAAGGTATTCTATTTTCTTCATTTATATATATACAATATACATATACAAAATTGGGCATAGACCTCTCTATATAGAGGGAAATCACATAACGAAATAGATTCGTGGGAAGCCCTGCATAAGCGATTCTTATCTCTTTCAATTTCTTTTTCCAACATAATTGGAACACAACTATATTTATTATCCAAATAAATTACAAATACTTCTTCTAGGATGGTCTAGTCATGATTTTATTAATTTCTTAGACTACAAAACGTATGTAGATTTTGTAGTCTATTTAGCTGTGGCTCTTCCTCTTTTCCTATCCTTACAAACGCAAGCGCTTGCTTTATATTCACATTTAGTAGTAATATATTGAAAGAGGCCAGCCCTGATTCCCACTAAAATTTCTCAGAGCTGGTTTTACGGCGTTCCTATGAGGAAATTAGTTTTACTGTTTTGGTCCCGTGAATATTTCGCAACCACGCCACGGTGAGCTCATGACAAGCAGTTGTACGATACAATAGTTTATAGCTACTTGGAAAGAACGGCTATAGCTACTTGGAAAGAACGGCTATTGACTTAAATTAGATGGCTTCTAGTTTTGTCAGACTGTAATAGATTTTAATTTACATTCTCGATTAATAAATTTATTTCTTTAACGAAATAAGCACGAGAATAAGAATTGCACTATGTGTTTTATCTTCTTAAAAATAATAAAGTTAAATAAAAATATATTTTCTTTACCATTTTTCACTAAATAATAAATTGTCAAATTATAAATAAAATCTTTATTATGGCAAAAAGCGAAATATCACCTTGGAAATAAAGTTAAAAGATGTGAATTAAATTTTTAATTCAAAAGAATGCAAACATTCCAATAAAGGAAAGGTGTCGTGTGGTGTCAACGAACATTTACATAACTAACATTGCCAGCCGCTGGTTAGTGCTTACGCAAAGATGCACATGGTTACGACATCTACAATCTACGCTCGTATGATTTTGAGGATAAAACACAACTTGTTGATGAGTGTATAGGTTTCAAATCGGACAAGAAAAAATGTCCGTTGAAAGCAACAAGCACAACAGGCAACAAACACATGATGTATTTGTTGTTGCTTTCAACGGACAAATAGGCTGATTTTTAATTGAACCCTGTGTAATGAAGGATAGTACCTACTTTTGTATTTTTTTATTTTGATTTTATTTTTCATTACTTGTCCCATGTCATAATAAAAACATATGATCAGCATCAAAGGGCAGAAAATTTTTAGGTACCGAATTAACTATAGGGACGAATCAATTAACCCCACTTTTTCCTCATGTCTGGGTTTTATAAAATCTCTACATCTAAAGTTTTATTTTAAAAAGTCATGAATGTGTAGGCTTTGATACGAAATACTTGAATCCAAAACGTCACTGTAATACATATATGGTTACTTGTCATGACTGCACTTATAATAATTTATGATTATGTGCAATACGCTAACAATTATATTCTAGCACACATAACAATTACTTACATATTATAGGAGTGATATTTCTGAAACATTAATATCTATGTAACATAAGTAGCTATTAAATCTTAATTGGCCAACATACTCAGATATAACTGCTATACTAAAGAATATATTTATTCTGTGACTAAAGGTTCATCATACAGGCAAAACTAGTACTACGCAAGTTTCAGACAAAAATAAAACGTCAATTCCACAAGTGAACCAAGGTTACCTTTATGTGAATCAACAATAACAACTTCATAGTTTAGTTTATTTCGTGATTATAATAATAATAAAATCTTTATTCAGTTTTCTTAAATGGTAATTTTTTACAGCATGGACACACACAAATAAAGAAATACAAAGATAAATGGTGCCTGAGCTAGGATAAAAAATTACCCTGTGTTTCAGGCGTATTAAAGCTAAACATACACTAAACAATTTAAGAAAGAAAAATAATGGTGTAAGAAATAAAAGTGTAAAAATATAAAATAAAATATAAAAGATTAAATTTGTAAATGTACTTAAGATAAAACTGCTAATAATTCCTCTGTATCTTCGTACGACATATTCAGGAGGATTAAACTCAACTTAATCAGAACTTAACTCTTGTAGAAATACGCACGCCTGAAATCTGAAGATGCATTTAACTTGGTACTAGATATAGGTGGTTACTCATATACCATATCATAATCACATTCAACCATGCGCATCTCATTGCACCGCATCAAAGCCTAAAATACTTTCGATTTCGTAACATCGTAACAAGTCTCTCGGCTCTTCAAAACTGCTAAAAGCAACTTGTCCGAAACTAACTGGAAATCAAGATGATCGTGGTCTAGCGTATTGTTGTATTGTTGCTCAACTAGGCACAAGTGCTAATACCCGCAAATTAAAACATCTCTTTAATAATGCTGTCCCAAATAAACAAGGGTAAAGACCTTTTACGTAACGAACAGTTACGTGGACCTCTCACTGGAGAGGCAATGTCAGCCATTGCAATACTATTTTGACAAGCAGAGTGCTGCGCGCAATAGATGATCCAGCTTGCCTGATACTCTTAACAAATTGGGCTATTGTGTTTTATATTCTCGAAAAAAGATTTCAATCAGCTAAAATTTGCTAGTCATATTAAATTTTGAAATATTAACCTAACTTAATATAAAACATGTTTAGCTTGACGCTTGGTGCTCTTTTCTGTAATTAGCAAAACATCTATAATTTCCGAAAGCTGAAAGATAGACTCTCAGTTAGACTCTCCTGTCTGATTTCACAATGCAGCCAATAAATACATTATCAAGGTTCTTCTAATGCCTTTGGTTTAAATTCGTCTTTTGTTTCGCTAGTGTTATGTGCCTAAAAAGGTCAATGAACAGCCTCGACGTTTCTACTACTGCATTTCAAGTTTTATAACGTCATTTAACGCATTCGCATATTAGATGAATTTGAATAGTATTGCAGGACGTTAAGGTCTAAAATTCTTTCCATTAATCGTGAACAGAAGCCGTTTTAAACAGCTAACTAAACTATGATGTGATTGTGAACCCGGTCGTAGGTTAAGCAGACAAAGCGAGGCAGTTTAAACTCAAACGCATAGGTATTAGGTTTGAATTTTAATTGCCAACAATAGGTAGTTTAGACGTTTCTTCTTAAGCGTGTATTTTGGCAGTGACGGCCAAAATGTTAGTTTGTTTATCGTCAGCGTGCGTTCTTGACAGCGAAAAAGTGAAAACGTTGTGGTTGTGAAACCGGCTGCGAGGCCCCGATGGTGGCGCGGTCACAACACGTTATGTAATAGGAAATGTGCTTTGGTGCACATTTTTATTATATACCACATCACATGTATGTTATAAATGCATTTTTAATTCATCAGATAGCTCCTGATGTTGAAGTTAGATTTCCATCAGGTGTCAAAGTTTCTCCATAGATTTATTACTTTTAACAATACTTACAAGTCCTATATCTAAATTGAAAGTTAATACGTCACACATTTTTTTTTTTGATGATGAATTGACTGTTATGATATGACGAATGTATGGAGACTCTATACTTATACCATCTGAACTGATATTTTACATTGGCGATGGAAAAACCTGCCAAAGACTAAAATTGGCCAGCAACATAACACGAGCGCATGCCTTCTTGGCACAATGTACAATAATTGTCATTCTTGCGCACCAAAATTTATAGCACAATGACGACTGTGTCATTGACACGAAACTATTGTTTATTGTTCATTTCGAGCACTTTACGCACTTCCTAACCGTCAATGAATTATTTTTAATGTCATTCCCAAGGCGGCAGATGTTACTTTTAAAACAAACAGCGATTTTGTCTCGAAAATGTCAAGTACATACCTACATCATTCAAAGCAAAACAAAATACTTCAATAATAATTTTACTTTATAGTTACGTTCATATGTATAAATTTGTTTGTTTCTTTGTATGTAATTAAACATTGATCCTAAAATGTAAATATATCTGAAATGAAAGGATCTAAACGGTAAAGCGTACACGCACGTATATACCACACCTATATACATATATCTTGTGGTGCTGACATTTATTGCTTCAAAATTTATATTTTTACCAGTTATCTATTGTTTATATTTTACAGCATTTAATACTAATTTATTTTATGCTTACAAATTAAAAATCTACCTAAAATGTTTCTAAAACCCATACAATATTCAGTAATAAATTTCCCAGGTGTTTTTGTAAATAAATTGTATAAATATTGACTTAAAACTGTTAAAGAAGTCCAAGTTTTGTGAAAACTCGGTAAAAGTTTTGCGTTGTATTCAAGTGTATGACTTCACTGAAAACTTTCCTAATTTGCAAAGTTAGGAGGTTGCTCAACTCTACGTACCTACAGCCGTAGACTGACAAAGAACGGTTTCACTTTTCACGGTCAAGAATTTGTTGGTATTATTTTCTCATTTTATTTACGCTGGATTGTTTTTGATCCCACAATGATTCAAACTTCTTCTTCTTCTTCTTGGCGAGTCGAAATGCCATCTATATTTTCCCAGACCAGTAGGTGGCAACGACAATCGCCGCCCTATCGTTGGCCTGGTAAAGGTCCTCTAATCTAATCTAATTCAGACACGCCAGGAGGTGAACCATGGATTGCACAACTCCGCAATCGCACATAATATTTGCCGAGAAACCCCACCTAACACGATTTTCACGGCATCTCCGAACAGCAGCCCGAAGTCTATTTAGAGTCTTCCAGACTGCTCAGGGGAGATCTCCACCCGGTGGGAGTTTCTCGGTCGGTGAGACATTAGTCGACTGCGGAGGGAACTTGCATTTCCATTGGTCCATCCTAGCTCTGGGGGCTTCCTTGGCCGGCAGGTTGGGTTGCTTAGAAAAGGTTTTGCGGCTTTTGAGGCGTATAGGTGATGGGACGTGACCGTGCAGTGGATGCCTCCTGTCCTCTAGCTTTTTGGAAATTAATTCAAACTCATTTCTAATTTATGTGGAGAAGAGTAATACTTAAAGAAGAAATAAAAAAGTATTTTCTTATAAAAGAGATTCTAGTTAAAATAAACGGTTCATATAGTTAGGATCACCGCTTACTTACATTGACATCTAATGTCATCTGAATAACATTTTGAGTTGTGAGGATTACGATATCATCACGTAGTTTGATTAATTTTGATTACTTTTACTATGACCGATACAATAATACAAATAACAAGATTATGAATGTTGATGACAGTTATGACAATTTTTCGATAAAATATTTATGGGTGTAAAAAATGCCAAATTGATTTGTGACTCCTCAATATTACTTCAACAGCAGGTTTTGCTTGTCTGATTTCTTTGTTGATTTGTTATATCCAGTATTGTAAGTCTACTTAAACATTGTGAATAAAACGAATGTTATCTATTTACTAGCTGTTGAAAATGTTTGAAATCACTTGTGGAGAAATCTAAAGTCTTTGTTTCGAACAGGTTGAAATTTGAATATGAGCGCATTCGAATAATAAATCAGACTAAATCGATTTCTTATCAATCAATGCCTCTATCGATGCGACATTAATCAATTTTTGTCAAATTGTGCAAGATAGTAAGGTAGGTCGTTCAACTTCAACTAGATCACCCAGTCTGGAACCGTGTGAAAAACATCCGCATTATCGATACAATGATACAATATACATTTGTAATCTGTTTGGAAATAAAGATTATTATTATTATTATTAATGAATTTCGTCGATATGGCCCAATAGTCAACAGATAAAAGCGATGGGAACTGTCGCCAAAACTCGCTTTTATGCGCGAGTTGCGAAACCTTTTGTGGGCTATTTGATACACCACAAATGGTGTGTACCCAAGATAACTATTTCGGCCTTTCAATATTATCTGATGTTAGGATTTATTTCATATTAATCTTTATGTACACCAAACAGAAATCGCTATCGTAAGAATGAGTCATATTCTCTTAATATTTCCATTGAAGTACCTGTTTCTCGCTATAAATTTAACGGATTGGACAGAATTATATTTGATAGAATTAAATTCGGATTGACTGAAGTGATTTGCAATATTTTTATTTCAATATTACAGAAATGGGAACTGTAACAGTGGTATATGTAAATTATCTATAGGTACCAAAATAAGAAAGAGAAAGGTTTGTATGTTTGTTTGATCGCGCTAATCTCAAAATTTCTCAAAATGTGTATGTTAACCACATTAATGAGGAGGGCCACAGAGCCGCGTGGCACAGCTGGTTTAAAAAAAATATAATATTAGGTCTCAGTGTGTTTTCTACATAATTAAACAGACTGCGCATATCACCTTAAGGATAATACTTCAGAGAAGTGCAAAGCCACTTGAAGTATGGGTTTGGCTTGAATAATATCTCTTTGTCGAAATGTTTGCTTATCTGCCATCGATCGGTGTTTGCTAAACCTGTCAATAGCGAAGATTATATCATTATGTACACAAACTAAACTTTTTCTCATGAATGCAATTCTGAAATATAAACATTAAATGTCATCGTAACTTAAATTTTTTACATAATTTTTAAATAAATATTACAATTATATGTATACTTGACTAGTAATAGATTAAAGATACTTGACCAATAATTATAAAAAAACGTGGGAAAATTAAAGCACGAAATATCAAATTATTGAAAATGTAGAGCTAGACGCGTTGACACTAATATTTTCATAGATTTTGTCCATCCATGTATTGTTTAAATATTGTCTATATTCCTGAATATTTCAAAAAAATACATAAATAAAATCTTTCTGTCAATAATAAATACACGATAGTGTTGCAAATACTTCCTGTTTTCTGCACGGAATGGGGTTACGCGGCCCATCTCACTTTCACCCATTCCGAGATAGGCCAGCTGCACACCAGGCACCATACATAGCCCGTTGCGTCAACATCTCGAGTGGCAGTGTTTCGGGACTAACCCAGTTTGTTGGCTTCTTGTCTAAATATATAAGCGGCTACCTGACTACGCGCATAGAACTCAGCGCCTGCGCATACCTTTGGCTCGATGTGAGCGATGCAATGGATATGATATTCGTATAGACCTTTAATAAATAAGTTGTATTTTTTTTTGTTTTTGGGTGATGGTAACATTTCTCTGGAATTTTTAATTTCATTGATTTTGGACAGGTAACGTATGATCCATGAAAATTATTTCATGTCTATGCTGTTTTGGTTCTTCTGTTGTTGTGATTTTAGCAGTCATGTATATAGAAAGTAGAACATTTATAAAATAATATTCAAGGGTATTTTCTAATTATCCTTAACCATAATGGAATTAGGTAGGTATCACATAAAAGGTACATCATTGTGAAAGTATTTAAGGTAGCTACATCAATAGCTCATTGTTTGAACACAATGAATCAGAGGCATAATCTAGGGTACTTATGAATAGCGAGCGATGCGAATGAACTCTGTCCTAATGTAATCCAACACCGAAGTGTGCCATCGGCCTAACCTAACCTTTCAGACCAATTCCAAACGGTTTTACCAGATTACGTGCTGTCATCATGACAAATTAAAGCTCTACATATTGGTCCTAATATTCGGGCCTTAAGTATTAGAGTATTATAGTAAAGACTTGGTTTAATTTTCAATTTATGACTACCGCTATTTTCTTGTGAAGTTCATAAATCTCAAATAAGTTATGATAAACCATTATAAATAACTTCCGATGTAAAATAATTGTTGAGAAAGAAGTATTCTTCGTCTGCACGATTGATACCTCACTGTTATGCGAACAAAAATACAATAAGATCTTGAGCGATCTCTTAGCTTTCCAATAATTCGAAATGAACATAGATTGTTTAAAGGAGATAATGTAAGCAAAATGTGAAGCGTCCCCATTGTGTGATCAAAAATTAAATAGAGCACAGATAAGTAATATAATTACAATAAAACAAATAATACGCTGACGTTTACTTCCGTGTATGTGGAGGTCTTTTGCAGTTCTAAAAGAAGTCACAGTAGAAATTTTGAGAAACGTAAAGTTCTCAACGAATGTCATTATAGGTGCCCTTTGCACATTGTAATACAGAATTATTTTATTATCCTGCATATAAATAGTGAAAAAATATACACCAGTTATCAGTTTATATCGTCGTTGTTTGATGATCATGTGAGGAGCGTGTGCGCATGCGGCTGACCTACTTACAGTTGGCGACGGCACCCACGGCCCGCCGACCACAGCGCACATGGCACAGTACGACCATCTTCATTACCTGCACCCATCCTAGTACTGAAACATCGCCGCTGATTACTAACAAAATCCCTTTCGGCAGTTCAACGACCCTGCTATCGAAATCCGCACACTCACACGCCTGTCCTCGACTCGGCGGTCAGATAAAAAAAACGAAACAAAAAAACATCTCGCGTAACGGTGAATGAACACCAGAGAGAGATAACGATATTTTGGCAGTGTACTCGTTAACTGTAAGGTCGGCTACGAAAAACTCTGACGCAATTTTTACAGCGTACGTAATTGAGCACTGACGGTGCGGGCGGTGTGTGCGTGAGCGCCGAGAGCGACGCCCGCGTCCGCCGAAACGGAGGCGGAATATTTAGGTGAAAGTGTTTCGAATTTCGACATGACGACATTCGCGCGCAGTCGTTATCGTGATTTTGCCGAATCTAGAGGTTCGAAGAGCGCGCCGACGACCGCGACGCGACTGCGATCCGCGCCCGCGCAACTTATGTGTTCGTTCCGCAGGAAGTGCGCCCCTCGCATGCTGAAGTCGAGTGTTTGAAAAACTATGCTGAGAGTTGGTGTGTCAAAAAATTTTCGGAGACGCAAATTAAAAAGGTGATCGGTGCATCTTGTACTTGATGGAACTCTGTGTGATGTGCTAGCTGTCCTGACAAGCTGTCGGAGGGCGCCAAGCTGGGGTCGGACGAGGCGCTGGACGCCTCTGCGCACGCGCAACAACTGCAGACAATGACATCCACAATGGGTAAATATTTGATTTTGTCAAATATTAACATTCACATTGCATTGACTAACAAATTTTACAAGTACCAAGCGCATAAATTTTCAAATAATATTTAAAAGGAATAAGAAAAAATAAACACAGATTTTCTTATAATTTAGAGAAAATAAAAATATTTTTTAAAAATTAATGACTCTCTGAAAGGTGAGCATTTTTTGCATTCTATTGAGTAGGTATCCAATTTGTTATAAAATATTTCTCAGATACTTTATTCATAATAAGACACATTGTATTATATTTACATCATTATGTATATACCTTGAAATAATATTATTAAGATTTCACCAATAGAGCGACTACACCGTAGCACTCGTAGACCGTAGCACCTGCTACGACTAGAGCTACGGCTACGAGAGCGTATAAAAGTTCGTACCTATAAAAATATTTATCTGTAAAAAAAGGTCTGTCTATGAGTTCAAATTTAAGTTCAATATTACACGTAATAGAATATTTGCTTTAACATAAATGCATTAGAATTAGTCAATTTATATCGATAAAAAAAAATAACTTTGACAAAATTGCTTCAAATTTTTGCTATAAAAATTGCAATAATTTTCACCATTAAATATATTATTTAAAAGTAAATATTATTCCAATAAAAAGTTTAAATATATATATTATTATTATTGAACATTGAACAACAAATAATAAAGAGGCAGTTTTAAAAATAATTTTCAATAATACTCTGTCAATTTTAGCTATTGTTCCTACGCATCTAATGAAACGTAGAATGTAGTATATGTCAACATTTATTTTACAATACAAAACTAAAATAGATACAAAGAGCTGACTATTGAAAATGTTAGCGTAGCGTACTCGTAGCACGACTACGAGATTTCGTAGCTATTTGCTACGAATACTCTACGCGCTTACATCTCGCTTTACCAAAATCTGCTACTGCAAGTTGTTATCATATTTATCGAACTTACAATACTTTATACCTTCAATATTGCTTTTCGTACTTTTTGGTAATTTAGATGAAATAATTAATTTTATAAAAGAATACTACATACTTTTTTAAAATTCGGTTCCCAATACAGTTTAGAATCATTTAAATAACTTTTCATTTAACTACATAACTACTCATCATATTAGTCAAAATTTAATTTTTCAGTTTGCAATTTATGGATTACATAATTTGCCATATAGAATTTATTATGAGGTCAATATAACATATCTTACACATTGATATAAGGCGTTTAGGAGTCGTGTAATAAAAAAACACACATACATTCATACTTAAGTACATACATGAACCCTGAAAACTATTAATTCCTTTAATGTGTCTAATAATTTCTAAAATTAAACACAAAAAATATATTAAAGTCTTATATTTGCGTATAGAACAAAAGAAGACTAAATTCTATTGTTTTAGCATATGGCATAGTGTCAATAGTGTAATGGGAGCATGAAACAGTGTCACTTCCTGTCGGTTATCGGCACACTCCCACAAAGCACAGAATTAGAATTAGGCTAATGAACTTGAAAGCCGACTAGAACTGTCTAATCTCCAAATGGGTTTCTAATTGAAATGAGTTTTAAATGGTATGACCTTTTATATTACTCATAAGTTTTTCTATTTTTCGCTACTCTATGATATGTCGTGAGGTACTGCCTGACGCAGGGGTTGTTGCCGGTACTAAATTTTTCATACAAACTCCCGGAAAGTATATACTTCATATGAGAATTTTATTCTATAATAAGTATTAGTTTAGGATTTACTTATTCATGTTAAAGCACGTACATCGCCAAGTCACTATGAGTAGCTGTAAGAACTATTATAATTTAGATGGATTTCTTTGAATTCACCTACAAAGTGATTCAAATTTCGAAACAAAGCTCGCTAGATAGCCGTGACATTCGCGAATCATCTCGTGGATCACGATCGTGACTACATAACCACTCCAATTTGTCTTTGGGCAAACTTTTACTTTCGTTACAATATGGCCGCCCTTTGTCTATGGTCTATGACTCGGCGGGGTCGTTGCTCCCGCGCCATTATGCTGTTGCCGAAATACGTTTTTTACGCTCACTTTCCAATACGGTGAAAGCGAAAAAGTACCTACCGAATGTCACTGGTTCCTTTCATAGCATTGTGGTGGGTGGATGTCGATGTCGGGTTCAAATGATAATAGGCGTGTTCACTCGCTTGTTAGAAACCTCATTGTTCACCGTTGTGAATACATCAACTAGGCTTACATTTTTGTCGTGTTTTCAGTTTTCACTGCCAAAAACATGTGTACATGTAATGCTTGTTGTATGTTACGCTTTTATCCTAACTAATCCTAACTAATATTTTAAATGCGAAAGTGTGTTTATTTGTTTGTTTGTTCTATTTTATCTGAATCTCTCTTTTTATTTTTTATAAAAATCAATGGAGGATATCAACACGTACATACATGTTGATATCCTCCATTGATTTTTAAATCCACATGGATTTGAGCTGGTTTCTTTGTCGTCTTATTTAATGAATTATTGCAATTAAAAATAAACCTATTTCATGTAAGTATACAATGAAACGTTCTCTAAATATAATGTTTTATTTTAAAAGAATGTAACCATAAGAGAACTCTCATAAAAGTCATGCGACTCAAAGTAAGAACTTTTGCAGTAAAAATCCTTCAAACTAAAGCAACGAGTGACGAAAGCCAAGAAACCAGGTTTCAACTTCTAAACATAGCATTCAACAAACATCTTCGTTTAAAAATACTCATAGCCATTGATTTTAACTTACGTTATTGTAAAGCACGCTAAGAAAATAACTAATTTTACTTATTGATTCAAAATATTATTTTTATTTAAAATCCAAGGTCTCTTTGACTGATTTTGTTTCCTAATATTCTCTCTAAAGCTCTCTCCATCTTGTTCTAACATATTATTTGTAGCAAAAGTGTATCCTAACTAATATTATAAATGCGAAAGTGAGTTTGTTGGTTTGTTTTTTTATTACCTCTTCACGTTTTATCTACTGAACCAATCTTCCTGAATTCGCATACACATAGCTGGAAGTACGGAGAAGGACATAGGGTACCTTTCATCCCGGGAAAAAGCACTGTTCCCGTGGGAAATTCACTCGGGCAAAGCCGCGGGCGATAGCTAGTACTGATATAAAAACGCTGAAGAGTTTACATAATTGCTTGTTTGATTGCGGAGATCTCTGGAACTACCGGTCCTATTTGAAAAATCTTGCCTGTATGTGATATCCACATTTTTGAAGAAGGCTATAGGCTATCCAGATTCCCGAAATTCCCACGGGCGCAAGCGTCGTGTCACAGCTAGTAAGTATATAAAATAAAGTTATTTACAAATTCCATAACATAACACATCGTGTTAAATTTTGTCAAAATCTCTATATTATTCTGCAACTCGATAAATTTACTTAATTTTCAAATAAACCGGTATACATTATTCAAATATCGAATCAATGGACTCGAAACCTATGCATGCCATGGATTGAAATACTAACTCTACGCTTTATGCAATGTTAACTCGACTAATTGCGAATGTCAGGTCAGTGAAGCAGTAAGTTAGGTTCGAGTGGACATCTCGTTTAGTCAGGTAAAGGCCAGGAAGTGGTGTTGTTCCGGTCGCAATGTCAGTGCCGCCGCGAGGCCGACTGCCTGATTCGGACGACGACCGCTCGTTGGAGGCTTATCCGGACTTCACTTTGTTTTATTCAAGTCTTACTTGATTACTTACTCGCCTAGCTAGTATTATGCTCGTTATTGGTACGAGTAGTTTCGTTTGCATCATTGATGGTGCAAACCAATCCGCATTGTTTTAAAATGGTCTCATGGCCCACGTCTTGCCACGAATTAAACACTAAATCCTTCCTCATTATCACATCATTTCCTTAATGAATACAAAGAGTTTATAGCTTAAAGATGGATAGAGATAAGATTTTGGTATATAATTATGTATGAAGTGTGATGTAAGGTATGATGATACCACACAGTAAAAGTGTTGTTCATATCTAATGCAACTTCAATATAATTAATCGATTAATTATTATTAGTTTGTGTCTCATTGACTTTGTGTTTGTAAAAAATAATAGAATACGGCAAACTTTCTGACGTTTCTGAAAATAAGACAGTTTTTTTAGGAACGTTCGTAGCGAAGTAGAAAAGACTTCAACGCGTTATGAGAGACGGTAAAACGGGTAATAAAAATATGGTTAATTTCAAACATATTGTTTATTATTAATTCAATAAACTTAAATTAAACGGTACTAACATCCTAGCAATCAGCTTGTTTCCTACAAGAAACACCTCGAATGCGACTTGTTGATCGAGTTTAACATTTTATCTGATAAGGCATAAAAACTTAGTCGTGCATGTAACTTGGCCTCCTGGGAATGAAGTTCCAAAATTAAAATCCCACAGCGATTCGTGTGTATTTCGGCCGTGATGGCGGGCCTTGTCTGCGGCCTCCGCGCATGCGCCTTGACATTCACGCGCGTGCGCGACGCTAGTCCATTTCCAAACACTTCCGACCTAAACACTTCCTATTTGGATTCGAAAATTTAAAAATAATCCAAGATCTCTTTGACAGACATATAGTCGCGGCGCGGCTTCCTTGTTTTGAATAATAAATAAATATGGATGATCTTGTAATAAGGTAGTCCGGTAAGCGTAGAGGGCCGCAAAAAATGACATTGGAAGTTTCCGTGATAGATGAATGGCAATGTTGTTGTCGCGGTTCAAACATCAAGCGATAGAGGTTATGAAAATAATTTATGTGTAATCAAAAAATATTCAATTGTTCAAGTGATACTCTCATATTATATTTTCATGGTTAATGGTAATCATTGTTACTATATGAAAATACATGAGTTTTTCCAAGATGTTTCCCTAAAAGTTTATAAACTTTATTTATTACGACGACCTCCGTGGCCTAACGGTTATCACGCCAGACTGCCACACCGGAGGTCCCGGGTTCGATCCCCGGTCAGGTCAAGATGGAAAATGATCTTTTTCAGATTGGCCTGGGTCTTGGATGTTTATCTATATATGTATTTGTCATAAAATATAGTATCGTTGAGTTAGTATCCTATAACACAAGTCCCGAACTTACTTTGGGGCTAACTCAATCTGTGTGATTTGTCCGTATATATATATTTATTTACAAAAAAAAAATTACATTTAATTTGATTTGGAAATCGCTAGTCTCTGCCTACCTCCACGGGAAAAAGGCGTGATAATATGTATGTAGGTAATATGATCTGCATTTAAATGATAAAACTTTGAATGATATTTGATAATTTTCTTTGCCACGAGATTCAAGTAATGAAAACAAAGCCCGAATGAGTTGGTCGAACTGATCAACTGGCCGTCCACCAGTGACCCTGGTCGAGGTTGCCTCTCTTTGTATGTGGAACTTCCGTGCAGATGCCTTGGCTACAGGACAATTAAAGGATACAAACATGCACATATTTTAACGTTTGTCCCGTGGGTACAGGCAGAGACAATGGTTGTTTATTTCCAATAGACCAAAACATAGATACGGTTTTGTACAGAAAAATTGCATTACTGTACCGCAATTTCATTGCTATTGTCATAATGAAAAATCTATGAAAGTTTAATTTATTTTCCCAACGGCGAAAGAAATACTAAAAAATAATTTGTGCGAATGCGAACGCATTAGATTACTACTAAAAGCTGGTTATTCCGTTACTTTGCATTTTGCATTTTATCTATTGTATAACTTCTAAACAGAACTAAAAATATGTATAAATTGATCGCTTCCTACACATGTGCGGAAGTCTAATTTAGTTTTGACCTCGCATTTTATTTTAAGGAGTAATAAGCAGTCTGACGCGGACTGCTGAAAAATACATCCTAATGTTACCATTTAAGTATATGTTTTTTTTGCGAGCGATCATATTTCACCATATCCATTTGACGTTGACTTAAAATTACTTTATTATCGACTGAAATACACGATAGAAAACGCCGCGTATTACTGGAAAAATCGTTGTTTGAATTTGAGTTGAAATTTGCTATAAAAACATTGCCAGCTAAATAAGCTTTAAGAAATTGCGATCGCGGAATCTTGACGCGACACCCGCGAATACTCCACTCGATATACGCCATTATCAAGGTCTTTGACTCACTGTGTTTATTTTCGGTGACTAGAGTTCGTTTATCTTTGTTGATGAAATAGAATTCGAGATTATTGCACTCTTATTGGATTTACGAGTATTTACGCTCCAACTCGAAATAATCTGCACAGGGCGCTCCGGTCGAAAATAGCTCTGTTGTGAACAATAAACAAAGATTAATTTATCTTATTATAAATTAATTGAATTCTTTGATTGACTTTACTTTATTTGTAAGTTTATCACGTTGTCGCTTATACAACTATGTAACGCTGTTGAATTCATTAATGAATAAATAGTGCTAATATGCCATACCTTTTCTATAGGATTTTTTTTTATCATAATCACAACCATCTTCTTCGGAATTTAAATTCTTATGAAAAATGGCCGCGATTTTCCACGGGAACAATGCTTGTTTCCGAAATGAAATTTCAGGAAGAAAGTTTCACTGAGATGAAAATAGGTCTCCTACTTGCTTTACTTATCTTGACTTACATTATGAGTAACTAGCTTTTGCCCGCGGCTTCGCCCGCGTGAATTTCCCACGGGAACAGTGCTTTTTCCCGGGATAAAAAGTAGCCTATGTGCTATTCCAGGTCATTATCTACCTCTGTACCAAATTTCATCGAAATCCGTCCAGTAGATTTTGCGTGATTGAGTAACAAACATCCTCACAAACTCACAAATTCACAAACTCACAAACTCACATCCAAACATTCGCATTTATAATATTAGTATGGATTAGTGAAACTTTTTGCTGTATTGGTACGTTGTTGTGCTACTTACGTACTGTATGTTCTACACTTTCCGTCAATGAAACAGCGAAGGCCGCATTCCGACAGCTGATTTAGAGGTTCGGAAAAAATTGTAAACGTTTTGCCTCTCTACTGTAGTCTTTATCTTATTATCAATCTATATTACAAATACATCAACCGCGACCTTGTATGTATAACAAAACAAAGCACCTAAACAAGAAAATGGTTTATTTAAATGTCAAATATTAACCATGACTCTTGAACCCTTTGGTAAGCTACGTTTGAAAAAACAATTGAAATTTTTGCATGGTCTATTTGTGTAAAAGTTTTATTGAAGAATGGTTAATAATGTTGTTTCAAACTTAACATTATCGTAAATATAACACGCGCAATCTGACGTTAATTTTGAAAAAAAATACATAATCGTAAAAACGACTAGCATAGTATTATATAAACTTTGGTGAAAACGCAACAAAGAACGTCATTATTTTAGTTCCACGTTTCGTGTTTCAAGTGCATCGATGCAATATTACTGACGTGCGTATGACTCAATTGCTTATCAAAAATGCGTTTTTTCTCTCTGAAATTACGTTCTTGTTTTTCACGGTCAATGTTATGAATGTGACGTCATTGTTAATCAATGAGCAAATTCGACATAATATATTAAACAATAGTAGTGTCGTGGCTTCGCTCTCATAATAATTTCGAAATAAAGATTTCGTACAAACATTTTTCCTGACGATTACAAACGCAACAAAAAATTAAATAAACCAGATAGATGCAGCGCAGTTGATCAAAGTAAGAGATTTTGTTCAAATGTAGGTACATATCGGTTTTCTGACTAAGAGACTACCAAACAGTTGACAGGAATAAATTTCCATATAGCATAGAGCTATTTTACCAAAAAATGAAATGCAAATATTATCATAACACCGCTATCGGGTGTTCAACCGCAAAATGCTAAAGCTATTTGCAGGACCGAAAACAACCGCAGAGTTCAAGAACCCTCGCTGATTGCGCGAGAGTCGATATCGGTCATAATGACGAAAACCATACGTGACTGTGACGCACCTAGTACAACAGTTCTCTGAGAATCACACGTGTTCTCGCTGACGTGCCCATCGGTTGTGTAATATCACACGGTAATATCTCTGGATGTATTTCACAGTTAACTACAAGCATTGCGTTGAGTATTTATAGTAACACGCGCGTTTACATTGTCGATTGTGCACAGTTAATTTGTATAAAAGCACAATCTGTTATCGATTTTAATCATTCGTTTCGACACTTCAGAAATATTTTGTACAGATACAGAATAACGTATTTATACCGTATGGGGTAGACAGAGCCAAGAGTCGTTTACGCGTTTAGCTGGATAGTGATCTTATTGTAGTAAATATTTTGTGTTTTGTTGGAATTGTTATCTTTGTAAGTCCTTTTATTTATTTATTTTTCTTGTCTCTACCTCCTCTTTTATTCCTGATGTCTGAGGGTCGTGGTCAATACATACGTTGATTGAAACACATAAAACGATTCTCGAAAAAGTTAACATTGGTTAGAGATTTCCTTCTCAATATAATGTAATGATTATGAAGGTGAACGTTTAAGAAAGTCTATCTGTTTTAACAAATTTCGCATCTAAAAAAGTAATGCTGTAGTTAAAAATTTCTTTGAGGTGTTTCAGTGATTTCTTGATTAGAATGTAAGAATGATTTATTATAAAAAAATTGTTTGTTTTATAACGCATACCACGTAGTTGTTAGTGTCAATCTGTGATTACGCCGGAATGACGTCAAATTCAAATCTCATTCCGCGTTATCGAAGCTATAAAACCGTCTACGTAGCTCGCTGAAAATTGCAGGATTTAAATAAAACTTGCCGGCGCTCGCGCACTCTCGTAGTCACGCATTGTAGCGGGTGACATTGGCATTGAAAACTGGACATGATAAGAAATATCATTCTAATTCCAATAAAGAAAATGTGTAACATCTGTTTGAATATACAAGCTCTAGTAATATTTTTGTCAGATCACCAAAAGTTTAATCTGATGTTTTGGACCCGGCCCAACTTCACATGAATAATTTATTTTGAGGTAACAAAATGTACGACCGATATCCAACAGTCTCCGGGCCGTTTTACGTTGAACGACCCAAGTCGTCACCTGGCTACAGTGAGTGAACTTGATTATTTTCAATTATCTATTATGGCGTCATGAGTTGACACGATCAATTTACGTGTTCGGATTTTATAGTAACAAAAAATTAAACCAGAGATATTAGTTGATGAAACACGCAGAAATGGGAAAATGACGTCATTCTATGAAGTGTGTTTCAAATATTAGACCACATAAATGCCTTTTTTTTATAATTATTGTCCTATTTTTTTTATTTTTTACTTCATACAACGTGTCCTCGCAATTTTTAGCAACGCAGAATCCGTAACATTCAAGTTGGTCACCTTCAGGCGATTCCATTAAATTAATTGACCGCTTCCAGGAACTGTGCCCTTGTTAATTTAAATCGATACTCTGCCAAGTTTGTTGACCGATCATTAAGGATAACATCTATTTTTATTTTACGCTATAATTACCAGCGAATCCATAAAATGTTGCTTGAGTAATATTGCCATTAAAACGGTTGAATAGCCGTAGTCTGATTAAAATTAAAAACAAAGCTTAAAATGCTTTAGTTATGAATATTAAATAATTAAACCTATATAATGTATAATGTATATGTATATATAATGTATATGTATATATATCATGTATGTAATGTAATGTATATAATCCACAATGAGTTTTCCTTAAGTTTGCTGCAACGTTACAAAAAGTTCTTGGTGCTTTTCCCTATCTCTTTATTGTAACTTTTAATCTGAGAAAACTCATAAACATAGATAAAGCTCAAAATATTCACCGGTAGAAAAATAGCCGGTCAAATATGGAAAGATCCGCTCTCAATTATAAACAAGAGGAAACAATGGTAGTAATGCTCATTTATTTGTACAATGTTTTGCTAAAATGACATTATCTTTGTCCACAGGAATAATGACACTCAGCCGCGGCCCGTGTGACCTGGACAACATGAGTCTGTTCCAAGACCTCAAACTAAAGAGGCGGAAAGTTGACTCTAGATGTAGTAGCGATGGTGAGTTTTCTTTATTTTTACAAACTACTAGATTTTAAAAGATTAGATTTTTAGATTTTAAAAGTCAATTGAGGGAAAGGGCTTTATACTGGAGATTCCTCCACTCATAGGCGATGGCCTAGCAACCTGTCACTATACCTGAATCTCCATTCCATCAGAGAGCCCACTATTTAGCTAAGCGTGGCCTTCGAGTCTCACGACTCTTGGCTCTGTCTACCTCGTAAGGTATAAAGACGTGATTCTATGTATGTATGTATGTACTAGATTTTGCCCTCGGCTTCGCACGCGTGAATTTCGTTTTTCACCAAATTTCCAAAATTTGTCTCTTATAAGCAGTAAGAGACAAATTTTGGAAATTCTCTTTGGAATTCTCTCAAATTCTCAATCTCTTCAAAATTTCAAGTTTCTACGTTCAGCGGTTTCTTCTCAATCAGTGTCCAATTTTATATGTATTTACAGATTACAGATAAAAGGAACTATAACCCGCAACTTAGTTTATTGGAATTTGTGAAATAAAAAAATGTATCTTATCTATTAACTATATGAAAAAGAGCACAGAGTTTACATAAACTGTTTTATTTAATTAATTTACAGTTATCCCAAACATTAAAAGGTTAAGTTCATTATGTAGTTGTTTACATTACGTTTACCAGTATCGCGAGTCTACGCACGCACGAAACACTATCACTTTCAACAAAGTACAGCGGGAATTCTTATTGCTGCGCTGATTCATCTTTTACTTTTCATTTGTTGGATATTACGCTATACTTAGGCTGAATCTCTACACATTTTTAGAAGTCAGAACCTTATCGCTACGTTGGGTCTTTTATATTCAAAAGCGGTAAATGTGTAGACTATGCGTCATAATTGACTTGAACGGAATGATATTAACATTTAATACATATGATATGAAAAATGAATTATCTTTACTACAAACATTGTCTAAAATTATAACATCGAACAATATAATACAGCCATTTTATGAATGTCAAAATTTAAGGTGTCAGTAATAATTTTACTATGGATGATGGGCACATAATATATAATGACAACATTTTAGGGCGTCAGTATCAATTTGCTTTGGGCAGATAAAGCATTTATCAAGTGTCTATCTTTAGACACCGTTGTATTGTTAGTACAACGTACGTACGTCCGAAGTTTTTAATTCTTCAGTTAGCATAAACCAAACAATATAAATGTTCCCCTATGACTATTAGTTTGGTGATCAGACTGTAAAAACTCTTAAAAGCTATATTTAGATAAATAACATCAATAACCAAGATTACACAACAAGAAGTTGGTAAACAAATTAGTGTTTGATAATCGTCGTCATCTGCCGAAAGTTGAATAATCCGCATCACAGCGAGAGAGCCGGTTCCGATCAGTGAAATGCCGTAACTTTCACTCGCCGAAAAAAACAGGTCCGGTTTCTCGACCCGCGCAATGTCGTGCGCGTTGAGACTAGAATAGCAGAGAAATTAATATTCATATTTCATCTCGTAAACGAGATCTTGTCATGTGTGAAAAAAGGGATTATTAGTACTTCTCCTGTATTGAAAAACAGGATTGTTTAAAAATAGATTTCGTGAATTTTCCATCTTCGTCTATCAATGAATGTGGAAAATTCTTGACAAACACAATAACAAGTTCCACTTCTTTGTACACGTATTTTGTTTCGTGTACTTCGAATTCGAATATGCTCTGTGAAATATTTGGGAATTTTTTAAATAAATTAAAATTGACTGGTCTCCTGTCAGAGAACGAATTTATAGGGAAAACCTTTATAGGGGCAGAACGTGCAACTTTTATTGCAATGGACGAATTTTTAAGGGACGAGTTGGTACCGACTCTAAATATCATTCAATATTCAATATTGTAAATAATTCGCACTCTTGCGATTTATGCTTTCTTTTTTGCTAATATAGCACAGCTTTACTGACAAATATGGTTACTCTATGGAGACAGGGAAATAAGTAATTTTTATAATCTGCCTAATAATACCGTAATATTTTCTCCTTATATGAAAAAAAAACACACGTTGCATTAATTCAATGTTGACTACATAAAACATTCTTATTTATAGAGACCTGTTTACAGTTATAAATTATAAGTTTTGGTTTTCACTTAAGTTGCAAAGTGCTACCATTATTGACGTGAAACCACTTTCACCAACACTTTCAGCCAAATAAGCCTTATAAATTGTCGAGACATTTGACACTCGCCTACCTGGACGCTGATCTTATCGAGTTAAACGTCGAGCCACCGCTTTGTTATCATTTCGTTACAGTTAAGTGCCTTTAATCTTCTCTTGTGTCTTTAATGTAAATGGATAGTAAATATTTTCATCGTCTATCCACTTCTACAAAAGCAGTTACTAGTAGCTAGTTTCGAAAAGAAACAGACGGAATATTCCACTTAAGTTTCAAAGGCATGAAATATACTTGCTACGTATAGATATTTTCATAACCATTAAATTGTCAATTCAGATTCAGATTAATTTATTTTGTCACTCATAGGTAAATAAATGTTGTTACAATTATGAGTATGATGCGCCATTTGGCATACTCAATTTCAGTCATCAAAAATTAGATTTTAAAGCTAAATGTGATTCACGCAAATTCAATACGTCAAGAATCTTAATAAAGTTATTTATTGAACCATAAAGATTCAAGATACTGATATGTTTCACGTTATATTTATATATTTACACGTTATATAATTGTGACGTCGCGCAAAGTCTCAGCGAAGAAAGTTTACGTAAACTTGTATAGAGGTGAAAGTAATAAATTACGTTGCCGCAATTATTGCTATTGCGGCCTCATGAATAACACATGAGAGAAAGAAAGATTCACTGTCATACAACGTAACACTCAGCCTGAGGCGTAAAGGAGTTCTGCGGACATGAATAGCTCCGTTTTACAACACAAAAACGGGAGATGCGAGCCGTAATCGAAAATGTGAGGTGGTTTTGCAAAGTTTTTTAATGACTCCTCGCATGAAAGCCTCCTTTTTAGGGCACAAGGATGAAAAGTAAAGTTATTGCGTTGTTGAGTTGCTAATTGATTTGAATATACTAATTGAAATGGGTATTTGTACAAAGAAGAAAAGCTATGTTTTAACATAAGGTTGGAAATCTAATTTGTTGTCAAAAAAACATGCAAGCTTGGCTATTTTAAAAACAAATATACAAGAATGGTTTTCAGCAATTTTCCGATTGTAAAAACCTTTCCACGCGAAATCACGTGACGCGGGGGTGTGACGCTATGAGGGCGTGACGCGTCCACGTGACGTCACGGTGACGCGCCCCTGTGTGACAAGCAAGCATTCTGCGCGTGCGCTCCTTGGCGGTATAATTCTCAGTTATTCGGACAATAGCCTAATGATCCACACTGATTCTGCACTGCATTCATGACAGGTAATCATGCATTTATAAATGGCCTACAAGGCAACCACGTGACACCACTCGCTGGTTTATATTTTACATTGGTTAGTAAGAAATTTGAAAGACATAAAATAACTTAGATTTCAGCATTTGCTATGAAAAATTTTCCATAAATTTTCTACAGGAGTGTCAACCCAGACTACAGAAATCCATAATATATTTTAGTATAGTGTCAAATGGTTTCAACACAAATGGTTTTGGTACAATTTATTAGGGTATTTGATCATTGCGCAGTAGGTAGGTATTAGGTAAGGTAATATGTTACATATTTGCGTTAAAGAAATGTATATAGCATAAAATGCATTAAGGCATTGTAGAAAATCATGCTTTCTCTGAAACAACAATTAAATTATATCAAAACACGCGATCTCTACTCAAATTTTAGAATACATAACATCATTATTGTTTAATTTCCTGGGCTGTAAGATATTGCTTGTTGTCAAATTTCATTATTCTAATTCCATGGAAAGTGGAAACGCAGCCTTATGAAGAGAATCAAAATTCCTTCCTTCCTTTTAAAGTCGCAGAATATATTTTTTAGTTGCTGAGACGCACAAGTTTGATTTTTCACAGCTGATAGAGACATCAACTTGATACCTCTATGCGTCCCTGAGAAAAGGTATCGACAAACAGACGGACAACTCATGTGACGGTTCTTAGTACCCATGATGTTATTGTATGGAACCATTTTTATTTTCCCACGTGAGTAGAGTTTAAATGTGGAATAAAAAGTCACGATGATGACATTTTCTCTCACTAAGTAATTAGTATTCAGTTGTTGAAATTACTCTATCCTACATTTAAGTACCAATTTTAAGTACTAAATGGAGACGTAAAGTAAAATGGATATTGTCATAATCGCATTGAATGGTATCACACGGTATGCAAAACGCAGTTAGTCGATAAGAGAACTGCGTTGCGAAAAATAGTAAGCTGTAACAATTTTGGTGTCGATGTTCTCGTAAACTGAAGGTCTGCAGATAAGAAAACCGGTTAAAATTACAATTACTGCCGTCGAAAAGAAAAAGGACGTATTGAGGTAACAAATGTTGTGCCTTTTGATAAATAGTGATTGTGATTTTATTATTGTTTTTGTAAGATTGTAATTATTTCTAGCTCTAGATTTTTAATAAAGTCAGTTTATCTTTAAAAAAAAAAATTAAAAAAAATAGTTGTTATTCCTAGATTTATGCATTAAAATATTTATGCCTTAGTTTGCTTAAAGATTAAAAAGAATTTTAAAAAAAGAAAAAATTTAATTAATTATTTTTTATTTTTTAAATTTTGTTGTTTATCATAATTCTAAGTTTATTATTTGTATTTGTATAATAAACATAACTTTTTTCTATTAAATTTTGTAGCATTTTCTCAACTCTCCTTCTCATATTTTTATGGTAACGACTTTTTTTAAATACCTATGTATATAAATAGTGTATTCAATTATATATAATTAAAAATACTGATATACACGATTTAAATGTTAATTTGACTTCTTTTTACATTAATCTATCTATTCATCATTTATTTTCATCTAAAAGAAATGCGCCTTTCGCTGATCACGAAGTAACATTAGTTAATTACTTTTTTAGTCCATGTTTTATAACTGCACAGCACACGCTATAACATGGAATTTTAATCTTCATTCAATTATTATATATTTTAGAGAAGATATCTCTGTTATATCCATACTAATATTATAAATGCGAAAGTTTGGATGTGAGTTTGTGAATTTGTGAGTTTGTGAATTTGTGAGTTTGTGAGTTTGTGAGGATGTTTGTTACTCAATCACGCAAAATCTACTGGACGGATTTCGATGAAATTTGGTACAGAGGTAGATAATGACCTGGAATAGCACATAGGCTACTTTTTATCCCGGGAAAAAGCACTGTTCCCGTGGGAAATTCACGCGGGCGAAGCCGCGGGCAAAAGCTAGTATACAATAAAAGTGGAACACTCGAGTGCAGAACTGTACTTTATTTTTTTCATAAGACTGTCAGTTACGCCCTTCTTTTTTAAGGCGGTAAAACCTACCTACCATACATAGTGTGCTCTGATGATACGTGTTACGATATGGATGTATGCTTAGTAAATTTAAGAATTTCCTTTCCTTTGCCTTCTAATGAAGCCGCTAAAATTATAAAAAAAAAAAAAATCTGACGGTGCGCGGTTCCGACTAAGCATAGCGACACGTGCCCGCTGCGCCCCTGTCGAGAAGGGGTGGGCGCAAGACAGGGGCTGGGGTATGAGGATGACCTATTTTCCACCGTGTCGCTGACCGCATGCGACCTTCGGACTTGCAACGATCGAATGAATGCCCCGAGCAACCGTCTAAATAAAAGAGTTGCATATTACGCAACCACCTCCGGCACCAACGAATCGTTATTGTTGTCGGTTTTCTGTGCTTCTATCTCTTCGCGGACTGAATATACAAGCAAATTTCCGAACGATGCAAGTGTTAAATCTTATAAGTTACTTCCTTTTACTATCTTACAACACCTAATGAGACTTTAAGTACGTAATCGATAGTCACTTGCCACTTACGAAATAAACTTAAGAAACGGCCACTTTCCTCTCGGTTTAGGTACCTCGTTAGCATTGCCGACCTAACAACTAGTAATCAAACCGGGACGTTTATCTAGGCGGCCTAGCCTACCTAGAACCTATTGGATTGCATCACCCGGCTAGAAAGATCGGTCCCCACCAATGATGTGGTAAAGGACGCGAAGTGAAATAGAGATCGTCCTCGAAGCGAGAGCGGTGCACGCGTTGCACTAGTCATTGTGCGGTTGCACTTCGCACGCACGGCCGTCTGAGTGACCTAATAGTGGCTGGAGGGAGGGACCGGGAAGCACAGCGCGGGGAGCGGGGCGCAGCGTTCGTGCGGTAGGTCGGGCTCACTGCGCGCGCCCGCCGCCCGACATCGCGCCGTCGCCGCTGGAAAACTTTCTTCGCGACTTTTCCACCCGTAAACAAAACCGCGAAAAATTTTGCGCTCGCGCGGCCCTCCGCGGTTTCGACCCGCGGACAACCCTGTGTCATGTCGCGACAAAAATAACATTTCATGATTCATAATCACCTTCTCGCGGACAATTATGTGATAATTGACAGCACTAATTTCTGGAGTCAATGGACTGACGAATGTGTTTGGCGATGTAAGCTGGGTTACGGGAGAGGGTAAAGACTTCGCCTATGGATTTAGTAATAAAAAGTCGGTAAAGTTTCTGATTTAATGATAAGTGACGTTCTAACATTTGTGTCAATTGAAAAACATGCCAAATAATATATTTTGTAGAATTGCTACAGATTAGCATATCGATAAAATTTTGATAAAATTAGATGTAATAAATTGAAGTTAAGTATATTTAGTTTGTTTTGATTTAAATTGTCAATAAGTATCTAAAACAATAAATATTTCAATTCTAACGCAATTCATTAAATACGTAATTGTTATATGACGTAGAACCCTTTGTGATGTTGGCGCGCAGGCGCAACATTTCCGGGCGCCGCATCTGCGCGCGCGCCACACCGCTTTCACTTTCTCCTCGCACGCTGCGCTGCATCTCGCGTTTGTGCCTAGTGCGGCAAGCTTACTATATTTTCCTTGGTCTATTCTGAAGACTTTAGTACATGGATTATCATCGGTATTGTTATATTCAGTTCTTTAAGAATTGATTACAAGGTCTGTTATCATTAATATCGTATTTTCAAAAAATCAATTTCTTACACATAGTTACTGCAACTTTCTGCAGCCGCGGCCACCGTTGCGGCGCTCACATCGTGACGCAACCGGCTAATCTAGTCGGCGTCGGGAAGTGCAGTGTCGCGTCCCCGCGTCCCGCCCCGCACGTTTTAACTACGATCACGCCGCGCGGTCGTTGACATTTCACCTAGTTTCTATTTGTCGCTTCTGAAACTCTACAGTGCTCTTTTTCACTCTCGCGGAGACGCGAGGTCACATGTCCGTGTTGTTGACGCATTTGGTGTGTTCGCAGGCGAGTCAGCCGCCGACACCAGCACGTCGTCGCCGGACCCGGGCCCGCCGTCGCCGCGCATGGCCGAGACCGGCTGCAGCACGCCGCCGCACCCCCCGCCTGTGTTTGATGGCGGCGGTTCTCCATCGCCGTCACCGGCATGCCATCCCACCGTCATTCGCTCTGCACCACCATACTCAGTCATCAAGTTTGAGGGAACACCCTCAGCAGTCAAAGTTGAAAATTCTCAAGCCAGTGGAAAGCATGATGCACCTTCACCTTCTCAGCTATCATCGGTGAAGCTAGAAGGAACTCAACCGGAACCACCCCAGCCGTACAGGCCGCGTGCGCTCGTACCGCCACCGCAGGGTTCACATTCATCACTCTCGCCGGGACCCTGGCCGCCTTCAGCGTGCCTGAATGGTGTCAAACCAGAATTAATAGGAGGACATTTCCCAACGCAATCATTAGAACCAAAAGCAGGAACACGAGGTCCAGGGCAATGGAGAGGAACTCCCGCAGTCATTATGGGAGAATCTGGAGGAGTGAGAACAATGTTTTGGACATTACCAGCTCCTACCACGAGCGGAGAACCGGCAGCCAGTGCATCGCATACGCCTACACCTCCGACTCCAGATCCAGCAACATGCAGTGAAGAGTCAGCCGCCAGGCTTTTGCTAAATCTTGGTGAATTGAGGCGGCCACGAGGGCCTCCGCTCAATATGGAATTATTATGGGCCGGTGATGTATCGCAGTTACCAGCTCATCAACAGCTACACGCTTTGAACTTAAGTGCAGCAGCAGGTGGTCTGCCAGGCGCATCGCCAGTTGCCGGAGCCAGCTCGTTAACACTCCCGCGACCAGAGCTCCGTGCCTATGCACCGGAGGCGGAGCGTGATGAAGACGAGCAACCTATGATATGTATGATCTGTGAAGACAAAGCGACAGGCCTACACTATGGTATCATTACATGTGAAGGGTGCAAAGGTTTCTTTAAAAGGACTGTGCAAAATCGACGTGTTTATACATGCGTTGCAGATGGTGGCTGTGAAATCACAAAAGCACAACGTAATAGATGCCAATATTGTCGGTTTAAGAAGTGCATTGAACAAGGAATGGTTTTACAAGGTATGTTATTCAAAACGATACAATACAACTTTCTTTGTAGTTTAGTAAAGTTTTTTTATGTATTAATCCATAAATTTTATTTACAGCTGTAAGAGAAGATAGAATGCCTGGTGGGCGAAATAGTGGTGCCGTCTACAATCTGTACAAAGTAAAATACAAAAAGCACAAGAAGGCTAATAAAGCGGCGACGACTTCCAGTCGAGCGTCACCGCCTGTGAAACCTAAGGATCCCTTGCCTCCTCTCCCACCGCACCTCGTCAATGGTGAAATACTAAAGACAGCGCTCACCAATCCTAGCGAGGTAATACGATCCGTATAGAAAGACTATATGTTTTAATAGAATAAAATACCCCTTGCCAACTTAAACTTTCATCTTTCAGGTGGTCCACTTAAGAGCACGACTTGAAAGCGCGGTGTCTTCGTCGCGAGATCGTGCTGTGCCTCTAGAGAGAGCGTTACACATGATCAAAGCGCTGATAGACTGCGACGCCATGGAGGACATCGCCACCGTCCGACATCTACCGGACTTACTACACGACACCTCGGAGATCGGCGACAAGCTTTGCAAGATCGGCGACTCCATCGTCCACAAGATGGTGGCGTGGACAAAAAAATTACCATTCATTATGGAAATACCAATGGAAATCCACTCAAAATTACTAATGGAGAAGTGGCACGAGATCTCAGTACTAACGACGGCGGCGTATCAAGCGATGCACGGGAAGCATGCGCACGCGCCGCCTTCGTCGGACCATGAACATGATTTTATGCAAGAGGTGAGTAATTTCCTTGTTTACCTAATTAGTTAGGGTTGTTTATTTTCGCGCATCGCAAGCTTGGTGGTACCGGGCGCGGGCATTAAGTGCACTCCAGGTCATGCGGCTCCAGAGACTTCCGCCACATGCGCCGGAGTGCAGTTACGTGATCCGCATCGGCACTTGCGCAACCGCGGTAGAAAGTCGCTGCTGCCAGAGCCCGCTGCATTCGGACACGAGCACATTCGCTGCATAACCTGTGCTATTAGAATCCTAAAATAATGCAGTGTCTCGGACGTGTCTATTGTCAATGCGGTATGCGCTGCATAGAAATAGACTCTTTACAACCCGGCTTTCCAAATCATATGCCACTGAACTGTGACATTTGTTTGCAAATACCACATATTTTTATGACATTTGAATATATATTTTTCATAGTAAAATAGCAGTGTGGATAGTGGCCTGCAAATTGCACGTGGATTATGTAAACTGCAGTGGTGCGGTAATACGGTAGTTACAGAAAGTAATTTTCATTGTCTAGAGCATTTCCTACTCGCTTACATGCTCGGCGTTACGTAAACGCTATCTATGCAGCATGTTCAGTTTTATATTCGTTAACCCTTGTTAGGGTATTTATAAAAGATAGTCAATGACTTTGTTGTGTAATAGGATTTCTTATGATTTGTTGTTTTACCTTGAGTTTCAATTACGTTTTTAAAGTTAATTAGTATACATACAAATATGACTTAAACATTACAAAGTGCTGTCAAGTTCAAAAATTATAATGTCAAGTAAAAAATATATGCCTATAAGATTATCATTTAGTCCTCTACTTTTACTTATTTTACATATGTATATTTAATGAAATATTTCTGAAGATAACGATAAGACGTACGTAACGTCATCAAAATTTCATGGTTTCTCAATTACACATTTACTGCCCAGTCTACTTCAAATTAAATAATTTGTTAGTAAAAGGACATAAATTTATTACATAATTACTCGTATGTGTTGTACGTCAAGAGATGCTAAATAGGTATAGATTTGATGAATTAAGTGGGATCTAATTACCAAGAGATTAAGATTAAGATTTTATTTTTTTTTAAACATAAATTAAATTTATTATTCTAAAAGAACTGCAATTTTAGTACCTATATCAAAAATATGCATTTACATTAATCAATTAATTTGTTCGATCCAGGTGAACGCAAACCTGCGGACGCTGCAGAACTGCCTGACCTCGCTGATGGGGCGGCCCATTACGCTGGAACAGCTGCGGCTGGACGTGGGGCTGGTGGTGGAGAAGATGACGCAGATCACGTGCGTCTTCAGGCGGATCCAGCTCCGCATGGAGGAGTATGTCTGCTTGAAGGTCTACATACTCTTGAATCAAGGTGAGAATTGTCTTGTAAATGTTTTTTGACTGTTTTTATTTTTAAACCAGCCAGGGCCAGCAAGGAAATTTCTGGATAAGAAGTCACCTATTTATTTATTTCTGACTTATTCTAATTAGTACCATTTCATCGTAATTATTTCAGTATCTAGTCAACGAACAAAAAATTTCAAAAAAATATTCAATTCTGATAGAGACGGAAAACTATTTGTGTAAATTGTTAAAAGTATTTATAAGTTTATATAAGTTAAATAATCTTATTTCTAATTCTACAAAATAATAATAAGATTTTGGAATAATGATATCTCCAAATTTTAATAAATATATAAAATCATTCCTTCCTATTTCAAAAGTAACTAACTCTGTGAACTGTTAAAGTAATAAAGGCGCAGGATATTGAAATATATAGGCAACATAATAAGTAGAAGCTCTTTGTGTGCTCAGCGCCCCTGGAGGCTCGGTTCATTACTTTTGCATGTCAACGCACTGTGGGATGTAATCCACTTATATCCAGGGGTGCATCGCCCACTTCATGTAGGTCAGTTTCTATTACGCAAGCAACTCACACGCACCGGTAATAACATGAAGTATAATCACTACTTATGACGTCTTCTATTTTCCTTGTTTATTGCAAAGTCTACTCACAATCTGTAGTTTAATTACTTCTTTTATAGTTTCCTATTAAAGCAACCATGTAAAATAAAGTGATTCATTTGATACTTCGATAAATACATTTAATTATTTTAGAGTTTAAACAGTTAACTTAACTTTGCCTACCATTATGCTTATTAATTACAGTGCAGTGATATATTTACTGCTATGATGACATTTGAATTGTAAGGTCACATTGGCAATACGTTTTATTTTCGCGGAGATCATAAAATGATCTAATATATTATAGCTGACCTAATAATAAAATTATGTTTTATTGCATGCACTTTTGTTTGACGGGGATCAGCAAAATATTCCTTTCGAATGCGTCTGCGTATCAATTGGTTTACGCGATGAGTACATCAAATTGGCTGCTCCACAGACAATAGAATCTCGATAATAAATCGAACTGATACGACACCGAGCTCTTTATTATTATTATGATTTATGTTACATGTAACCTAGTTGGGTTGGAAGACGACTGTCAACGTTGTTGCGAAATCGGTTAGGAATAGAAAATCGGTTAATGTTTGCGTTTCTTGGCTTTAAATGATACAACCACCACTATGAATAAGTACAACCCTATTTATCTAAAAAAGCTCTTGTAATTTTTCGAACTGATAGCCGAATTTTATAAAATTATAGAGCCAACCTTTTGATGAATAGTGTAAGTCACATTATCAGTTATTACTTCTAAGAATCGATAAGTTTTACCAAAAAAGTCAAAACATCAAAAATAGTAAATGAAACATTGTCTAACATGGATGCGTCATTTAGTACAAAAATAGTGCAGCTTCACCGCGTACCACCGTTGTCACTAGTGGAAACTATGGCATCCTGCGTTATCGTGAACTGCGCTGTAACTAGGTCGCAAGCGCGCGTTTGAAAATTATTTTCACTGCGCACGCTCATTTTTAATGCTACTTTGTTTATCAATGTAAGAAAGGCCGCGTTTGAAATATGCCTATCGGTATTTTGTTGTATTTGTTACTATGTAGAAATTTCTTTGGTTGTCAAATCGTATACCTACTTATCCAAATTATAAAAGAGAAGTAAAATGGGGGGGGCAAAATTTTACATGTCTCTTGACACAGACCTACTAATAACATAACATTTTTAGTTTATTTGTATTATATCACCACATGAGTAGTTAAAAGGGTAATTTCACGCAACGACCTGCAATATGACCAAATATATTATCTTGTACGGATGTAATCATTTTACTATGACAGGTGATGGCAAAATCGACTTGCGTCTGATATGATGATAGATAACCTACTTATAACGTTGATACATATTAGAAACATTTTTCTCAACTTATCACTCACAAATTTGTTTGATCACAACATTAGAAAAAATAATCGTAAAATGATTTCATTTTTAACATAAAAATAAATTGTTATGTGGGATATGACTGTCTCTCTCAGCCGAAAGACGTCCACTGCTGGACAAAGGCCTCCCCCTTAAAGGGATATGACTAGCATAGTATAAAATTTTTGCTATTGGTATAAATAAATCATAGAAAACTGCATGGAACAATGACTCTACACTACACATCCACAACATACGCGTTGAGATGGATGTGTAGAGTACCTAACAAAAATGGGCAAAGTACGGAATAAGTATGTGAGGAAGCATGAAAGTAGCACCTTAAAGAAAGCCTTAAGTAAGCCGCGAACTAAGACCTCGCGATTATTATTTTAAAAATATACGTATATCTCAAAAACTATATATTTGCATTGAACCAGATATAAAGAATAGCAAAAGAAATTGCTTCTTTCCACTTTGTTCTTCTTTTTTGATTCATAAAACTGAAAATTGAAAATCATCGCTGAAACGAGGTTCAGGCCATATTGTGAAAAATAAACCTATATTTGGATCAGCTAATCGAGCTTGCTACCTATAAGCAAGTGCGCTCGAACTACGGTGAAATGGAAAGCGTTTGCGCAACCAAAGCGTTGCTTGGTGCCGCGGCGAATGTGTGGATTGGTTACAGATACTATAACGGTGCTGGCTGGCCATTGAGCAATCGATATTCTAATGCTTTTATATTAATTAAGCATCTGATTAAAGATATTTGGTACCTTAATAAAATTAGAGTCCTAGAAAGTCAATTTCCACCGATGTAGAAATTTCTGGAAGAGTCTATGTGGTGAAAAGCCCATCAAATGATTATTTCACCTTATTGTAACATCCTGCAATATACCGTAAGACCGTAACATCTTGTAATACCAAACTAGCTATTCGCTGAGCCAGATCGTATTTTTCCGTCTCGTTCTCCCGAAGAACATTGAACATGATAGTTGCATGACAAACGTGACTTTTTTAACGTGAGAAAAATAAAAACAATATCTAAACAAACAGCGCATAATAAGGTACAATAAGTGTGAATAACGCAGTGTTAGTTACGTCAGTTGGAACGGGACAGCATTTCACTCTCGGAGCGGAAAGCGCGACGCGGAAGGCGCACTTTCTCTTTTGCGCTGCGCGAGCGCAGTAAAAAACGCCAGATTGCGCCGCGCGCCGGAGCGGTTCTCGGTACCGCTGCGTCTCGCGGACCCATTTTACGTAACGATTAGCTTTAAATATTATGCATTATTACTGCAGCAAATGCAATGTTTTTCATTCAAAGTTTACTAATATATTTATGAAGTAGGCACCTATCATGTTCAATTTTGTTGCATAATCTGACGAGTATTTCTGAGCAAATCTATACAGTATAGGCATATTTTTAGATATAGTACTAGTACTATAAATAAATCGATAAAATCTAAAATTTTCCACTTCTCCGAAAAAAATATGACGTAACATCATATCTAATAGGAACTCACAGCACATGCAGTAACATCAATAAAATTTAATACCTACCCAACTGCATTCAAAACGTACACATCAATTTAAAAGATGCTGCATTAAAACGGCACACATAAAACGGGCGTGCGTACAATACCGTGGAAATGCGCGCGCGAGTGAGTAGGACGGCAGTAGTTTGTGAGGACGCGAGCGCGCTCGAGCGGAGGTCAACGGCTAGCCGCGGTCGTTGCCCTGCTATCGGAGTGACCTACTGAGCGCGTGACGTCATCGCCGCACCGCGCACTCCATTGGCATTGGTTAACCGTTGCCGCGCTGCCGCCTAGCGCCATCTAGAGGCGAATAGCGAAATAATAGTGTGATTTGTGACCTTTTGTGACCGTCGGAAAATAGTGTAGGTAGTTAGTTCCCTCCGATTTGTTCGCCTCGTACATATTGGGCTATAATATTTCATCATTTCCACTTTCGTGTTTTTAAGCAATAATTTATTTTTTTGCTAAATATTCCCATGTTCTCTTGCAGAAGTGGAACTGGAGAGCATCCAGGACAGGTACGTGCAGGTCCTGCGCAGCTACCTGGAGCACATCACGCCTCACCACCCGGGGAGACTACAGGAACTGTTCGCCAGGATACCAGAGGTAAAAATTAAATTAAATAAAATAAATAAATAAAATTATTATGTCCCTAGCGCGCCCTCGAAACACTATTTGGTAAACTCATGGAAACTTTGCTTAAGGGTCTTCTGAACCATAGTTTTATTCTTTATATCTTTGTTCTAAAATATAGAACTAAGAAATCATACGAGGTAGGTACCTATTCTAAAAAGCTAGAAACTCTATTTATCCCTTACACGATAACAAATGCAAATATACAATGTTATCTCATTAAAACAGTCCTACCAAGTCCAAAACAAACCAGTTGCAAGTACTTATAGAAAGCTTCGAACCGTACATTTCACAATGGTCAATGTTTTCACTTTACTTTCAGATCCAAGCTGCGGCGAACTTGTTGCTGGAGAGCAAAATGTTCTACGTGCCCTTCGTGCTGAACTCCGCCGAAATCAGATAGTATATGGCCCAGCAGGGGGTATAGTTCTCAATGTACGAGAGGTATACCCCGCGCGCCCGCCGCACCCTCGTCTTATGATTGCCGCACATCACACCGACTGTGTTCAACTACGATCCAGCACAAGAGTTCGTACAAATTCTACTCGGGCATAGACAGCCGGCATCCCCGCAGGAACATCCTGTTCCAAATTCAAACATTTAAACATCTGACAGCGCGGGAGACGACAAATATACCAAAGGTGCTGGGTTAACATCGGAGGGAAGGATGGAGTTCGAATGGGATTGGGTATGACGAAACAATAAAAGGAATGTTCACCGAGTGCGTGCGCTCTTCGCTGTGTCAATCCTGAGGAAGTGTGCAGACAGTCAATTTGTTACAATTGGGTTTGCTTCTTTGGCAAGTGACGAGAAGTGCGAGGACAGTGCGGTACTTTTATATCTTTGTTGAGTCGATGTGTGTATTGGTTTTATTGTTTAATAGAGGAATTAAAACGTCCCAATTGACAGACTGATTTATTATTAAATACTTAGCAATTAGGTACCAGGGACTTGAATGCGTGTTTTATATGGTAGTGTATACTACATAGTGTTAAATAGATTAAAATATATAATAATGTTACTATTTAAATAATGTCAGACGAAGAATTGCATAATATATTATTTCTGTAAATATAGATTAATGTTAAAATTGTAAGAAGTTGTTTATAGAGCAGAATTGTTTCTTGTAAATGAAATATTGCTGTTTTAATTTGCATTTTATATTGTGTAGGTTTAACTAGTAGACTAAATCGCTGGGTGTGTAATACGGAAAATTAATTTAATTTTGTATGACCTGTTCTTAATGTAAGTAGCACTAAGTACCTACTCTCAGTGTTTACCAAGACTGCTTGTATACTGTTTATAAATACACTAAAATAGCGTGGATTCGCTCAGTTCTCGTAGTCACAACTTTTGCATTTTTATTGTGAATATTTTCGCATAACACTTGTGCATCATATGTTCTCATAATCACTCCGAACCCTATTCTGGTCTAACTAGATGTAAGTAACCTTCGGAACACGTACATATGTAACTATAACGTGCTAGGGTTACAAACTATTAAAATGGGTCTAAAGTTTAGATATTAGACTTTCGCTTCCTTTAAATGTGTTCAATTGTAATTGTGCTCAATGCTTCATTGTTTTCATGTCTTATAATCTCATTTTATTACGTTTCCATCCACGCATCCTTAAATTTGGAAATCTAATTCATTAAAGAGCTATATTGTTTCGTTCATATGTTACTAGTTCAGGCGACTATCATTGTAAAACTCAGTCTCATTAATTTCATTTATTCTATGCATTGTAACTAGGGCGCACAACTAATCCTCATCCTGCGATCAAAATTGCATCGTATCATATACACAAATGTATTCCAATACTTTCGTTTAAAAATCATTAACACATTAAAGAGACTTAATAATTAGAACATAATCATCACCCAAAATAACCAAGACTTTTCTAAACTAACACTGTCTATGGTCACTGCCTTTTTTGAAGTTATTTGCCGTTATCGTTAATAACTTGTATTAATCTTTAATATTAAAATTGTAATACATAAACGTTCCAGCAACGGTGAACAGTTACCACTAGCATTAGGAAGGCGGTCACGCCGTGTTTAGATAAATTAAGTAATTACAACCAAAAAGTTCGTTCTAAGGACTTAGGTTCTAGGTAATTAAATATGCCTTAGCATTATTATGCCGACGTCAAGATGGAGACATTACTGTGTCCAAAACTTACAAATATAATGCCACACATTAATTGCAGTATTAAACAAAAATATACTGTCTATCTTTACTACAAAATCTAATGTTCTTGAGATAGAAATGGAAATTCGTGGATTTCGTGAATTAAAAAAATAAACTATCCCTTTTTTTGAGTCTACTGTCTTTACTCCTCTTTTTACTTCTGGTAATACAATACCAGTCATTCTCAACTATATAAAAATGTGACACAAAAGTGGATGAGAAGATGCCTGTTTCCTAACAAATTCCTACAGTTATTCCACAGACTCAACGGTAACATCAGACCTAGCTCATTTCAGTATAACGTTTACTGTAGTTTCTAAATTTATGATTCATAGTTACAATAAACCAAGAAGCGGTATTTTTAAAGTCGAAGTTATTACCGTCCCTTCTATAAAAGGAATTTTTAGCATAACCTAATCTATTCTATTTGAAACAGTTTATAACCGAAGGGGTTTATTAAATAGGATCCTGTTACCTGAATGAGCGACACACGTCCGTTCCTCATCGTGTTACCATTAGTTAAGTGTTAGTGTTATTATATGTGTTTTGTAAATTGTAATATTAGTTTGAATACAACCAGTTACAATACTGCCATCAAATGCCTAAATAGTTTTCAATTAATTTTGTTAAACTTTTAATAAGTACGTTTTAATTTTAAGTTAATGAAGTTGGTGAAATTATTAGTTAATTGTGATAGTTGAACGGTGTTAGTCAGCACAGTTGGTCATCCCAGCTACTAGGACTACGTTCTGATCGGTCTCATACAACCGTGAGGGGTCGCAATCTTAGGTGCAATCCCCACGACAATTGGATATAATATATTTATTTATTATTTTCTCTAACTTAACTATATAATTAATTAGTTCATAAAAACACCATCCGAACGAAGGTGTTAAATCTAAAGTCTGAGGTAAAGATGCCTTTATAGATTTTTAAACATGTAACGAGGGAAATCGTAAATAAATATTATCGAGAGTCGAGCATCGTTCTAATATGTAAATGATAAAGTAAGTAATATTGACACTTATTTTGTTAGTATCATAGTCATAAGGCGAAACTAACTGCAGTGTATTAAATTGGAAGCAGTCGTTTAAGAATGTTATTGGCGTTGTACAAAGGATAGTATTGTTAGTAAATAAAAACCAATTGGCGCATTACTGGCGAGTACCTAATTAGTTAATAGTACACGAGGAGCCCACAGAGGCTATGCATCTATATGTAAATACAAATTGTCGAAATATAAGATGAAAGTCATACGCATTTTGTTGCTGTTCTAATTGTTTTGCTCGTTGGTATCCTCAGCTTCTTTCGCCTTTTCAATCTTTTACAAATATACTCTAGCCGTGCGTTAGTTTGATATGTCTATATGGAGGTCGGGCGGAGTTATGAAAAATTAAGAGCGTACTGCAGACTTAAAAGCTATTGGCAAACTGACTGTTGTGTCAATTGGCTGATGTGCTCACGTCTTTTACCGATAACTTTGCGCTCTTCAATACCCATTTTTCTTTACACCCTCTTCTCACTAATACGTATCGCACGACGTTGAAAACCTACCACAAAATTGACTGATCGTAAAAGTGTAAATGTTGTTATGATTTGCTTCTGCTTGTTGTATTGATTTGTACGTGTAGACATCGTCTTAGCGGAGTTCGAACGATCACAGCCGGTTTCTGATACACTTGTGCCTAGACTTAAATTACTACACACCTTACTATTAGCATCGTTAAATCAGGGTTAGCTTAGAACAGGGTTTCAGCTTCATAATACAATTTCGACGAGGTTTAACATGACATTGCGACTAACAGCATAACTTCCCCATCAACTGCCATGACACACATCACAGTTTCATGCAAACTATCACTTGCATACATTTTTTCCACATCACATTTGGTAAAGGCACAAGTTATTCGACCGCCAGCAAGTAGATAATACTGCGAAAATATTTTGACTGATAATAGTAATTAAACATAATAATGTTAATGTAATATAATGTAAGGATGTAACAAAAACTTAATGCATTTCACAGTTTCTTTACAGTCCATAAGAGAGTAATAGGTTACGTCTAAGATATCATGACGAAATATTTTCACATTCATAGCGTAAGATTTGTTGTGTATAAAATAGCGATTCATGAGTATTTCGGGTAAAAGAAGGGTTAAAATTGTGTACATTAGACATTGTAATAAAATAGTAGTGTAAATCCGTAAGAGAATATATATTTGGAAACGTTGACGAGTGTTTGTTGTATGTAATTCGTGTCACAGATGGATATTTGGACTCTAAGTACATATTAGATATCTATTGTACAAGTTATACTTCATGTTTTATTCAAATTACAGATATTTCATTGAATATTTACGTTTACATGAACAAACACGTTTAGCTTTTCATTCTAATTTATTGTGTACACGATTTTTATGGCAGTTCTCACTTTCTCTCAAACAATAGTTTAGTGCATTTGCTTTAAAAGTAATTGTTTTCAAATATATATGAAAAACTGTACCTACGTGTTTTCTACTTTCACTGTTTTCTAACATATTCATTAGTCGACATAAATCGATAATAAACTTAACTTAAACATTATGGAATAAGAGCAATTGCTGTTAAAACAGGCGTAACACGAGGGTTAATCTAAATAAGTATAGTAAAAATCATTTTACACATTATTTTTTACAAGCAGTATCACAAGAAGTGCCTCGAATAGACGCGCACATTCTACATAGCGACAACATTACTGTTCAGAGTTCAATGTGGTTGAGAGTGCTATTTCACGTATTTTGTTGGACTCGCTCAATATCAAGACTTATCGCTTCAGAACTAGCATATACTTTAAGTATTATTGATAACTTAGAGTTCTATGTTTACATGTAGCTAATCACATTAGTTGCTGATTGCAGTACTGTTCTCGATGGATCTAAGGCTGTTTATTATTCGACCAAGTTAAGATGACTGTTAGTGGGTACTGAATCGTATTTTCTCGTTCGAGTGGTGCGCCGGTCGTTAGTCAATCGAAAGTGTACGGATTGCCAAGAGAAGTTACCTACAGTTGTGTTTAGTTAGCGATGCATAACGTGTTTGTACTTTAATTTGTTTTTTAGTTGTACTCTTGGAAATCAATGGTTAATAATTTAAGAAAATAAAATGTATGTGAATTATTGCATTGTTTTATTTATTTATTTACCTGTATTTCTGGCAATCTGAAAGAAGTAAGCAACGTGCTACACGCAAAAGAGAAGTTATGCCGAGTAAGATCCTTAATAGCCCATTTCAATAATTTACTTCTGCTTGACGTATGAAAACTAAGAAATACCACGACAATATTAAAATTCATAAGCTTTTCTTCACTTGTTTTCAAAATAAAAAGCGCACGATTTTTATAAACAATCTATATATATAAAAGAACAAGGGTAAATGATAAATCAACGCCCAGCCTAAACCATAAAAGCTATAAACTTGAAATTTGGACCAAAGTTTTATGTTAATACGTAGTGCTCAGATAAGAAAGGATTTTTCAAAATTAGACCCCTAAGGGGGTTAAAATTGAGGGCAAAGTTTGTATGAAAAAAAATTAAAATCTTCACTGATTTACTTGAAACTTAGCAAGAATACTTCTCAACAAAAATAACCAATGGCGTGTTTCAGCGTTTTTTGAAATTCAACCTCTAAAGGGGTAAAAAGGGGGAAGTAAACTAATTTATCATCACAAAACCGAAACTATAAAAGCTATAAACGTGAAATTTGGTTAGTGTCTTCATTATACTATATACTGCCCACATAAGAAAGGGTTGTTCACAATTTCAACCCTTACAGTACAAAAAAGGGGTGAATTTGCGTACCTATAGACAAATCCCATTTGAAATTTCGTCAGCTATAAACAACGCATGTTGGCTCTGTCGGAAGAGGTCGTGGATCAGTTTTTTAAATAGAGGGTTCGAATCCTGGTAGACATGACTTCTTTTTACTTACTTTTTTTTTCGTTTTATATTAGTTTTTTTTAGAATTCTATATTTTTTTTAATAATTTTAGTAAAGAAATGTTTCAAGAAAGTAGCTGGAACGAATCCTGCCACAAACAATAATTTTCTGTTTTCGTTTTTATTTGTTTTCTAGAATTATTTTCTTACTTTTTTTTAATTTTCAAAAGAAACGAATAAATTTATTTGCAAATTTATTTCCGGTCATCTACTGATTGTGTCAAGAAAAATATCCAATAGATGGCGTTGATAAAATGAGAATGGCGTCTTTAAAGTGATTGAATTTAACTTTTTAATTTATTTATTTTGAAACGCAGTTCCTATGTAAATTTTTGCATATAATCATAAATCGTAATCCACTGAGTCTGCACGAAAAAGAGATGACCATTATGTTTGTATTACGTATTCGATAGCCATCCGTACAATGTAAGCTAAATTATTTCTCATGTTTCCAATAGATGGCGCTGCGCCATTTTAGTGATTTCTGATTTTTAACAGCATAAAGGGGTCGTGGGTATATAATAAAACAGTAAAAATATTTTGTCTGTAGATTTAGTATTTTTGACTGAAATGGATAGAGGGACACTTAAAATTAAAAAGAATAATGCAAAAACATTTTTTTGTTTTTTTTGTCTATCTGTCTGTCCGTCTGTATGTATGTACGCGTTTCACGCAATAACTACTGGACGGATTTGAATTAAACTTTTTTGTTATGGCTATAATTGATTTTGAAAACTGGAACACCTGATGAAGAACCTTAACAGAACAGCTAAACTATAAGAAATATGGAAATGGTACCTTCGGAAAAGTTTATCAATCTGACGAGCATTTTCTGTTGACGTATAAAAATCGAAGATCAGGATCATCTGATGAAGGGACCAGCTACACTACGAGTATTACAAATATGGAAATGGCGCCTTAGCAAAAGTCGTTTAACCTGATGAGCATTTTCTGTTGACGTATAAAAATTTAAGTTTATGGAACATCTGATGAAGAACTCCAAGAGACCAGCTACTCTATAAAAAATGGAAATGGGGCCTTAGCAAAAGTCGTTCAACCTGATGAGCATTTTCTTCTGACGTATAAATAGACAGGACACAATAATAAGGATAGGATAAAGAGGGACTCGGGGTGGGAGTGGTGGTACACGGGAAATTGTAGATAACGAGCAGACGAAGATCGTTTATTGAATTTTGATTAATTTTAACACCGCGACTGTACTACGAGTACCTAATATAATCCCGCGAGACACGGGATAACTAAATTGCTGAAATTTTAAGTACTGGAGTTTGGGTTACTACAGTTTGGAACACAAAAAGATTTTTCATCTAAGCGAAACTCACGCGGGCGAAGCCGCGGGCAACAGCTAGTATACTCATAATATGCTTACGGTATTAGGTGATGTCCTATTTTTTCCCGGAACAACTACCAAATCAAGATAGCCGGCTACGCCGTGCGCTACGCCGCCGAATGCTACATGTGTTGCTACGAAGCAGCGTGTAGAAGTGCTACGACACGACGGCTACAAAGCTAAAACAAAGATAATTATAGGAAAGTAACTAAATGTGGGCTAGTGTTTTATTATGGGCTAGTAACATTTCTCATAAACAAACAACCCAAGGCCGCAACGAGCGACTATATTCTGTCGCTTTCATTCACCCCGTGATCGCTATCACTCTGTCTCGTCCGTTCGACGCGAGTTGCCGCTAGTATAGGACGTTGACTCTCGGCTGCTGCCGCAAAATTTTGTAAGGTACGTAAATATATGTTGTTATTTTAATAAAAAAAAGGGTGTAATAAATTGGCTATTTATGTTATTAATAGGATATGAGTATAATTTCATGTTTTTGGATGTTTTACTTATTCGCTTTGTGTTATTTTAAAAATACAAGGTTAAATTTATCTTAATCATGAATTTTGAATATGGGCTATGTTAGTGAAGATGAAGAGGATGTACCCTTGGATTCGGATACTGATCCTGATCCTATATTTGGTGAAGTACCTAATTCTGCAGACGCAGAATGTATGTTCTGCAGAACTCTGGGTTAGATGCTTGATGTGTGAGCTTTGGGCACATAATGATTGTGCTGGGCCAGAATTTGACACATGGATATGTGATTTTTGCAAGTAAAATTATTAATTACTTAAAGTTACCATTGTTCTTTGATCTCCACTTAGGTATTAAGTTTTAAAATTGTTATTTTCCTAAGAAATATTTGGGTGCTTATTAATAGCCCATATTTGAGGGTCTGGTCCATATTTAGTGACTTTTTTGCAATTACGTTATTTGTTTGTTTTTGAAATAATAGTTTATTATTAAAACAATAAGACTATTACTGTGTTATGGAAAAACATATGACTGATTACTATTACATTAATAAAAGTTTATTATTTAAATAGTTTTTTATTTTTGGTTCAAAAACAAAATGGTAGCCCATATTTAGTTACTTTCCTCTAATAATATAATATAATCTATTTTTTTTTTGTGTCAGAAATTCAATCCATGATCCATGGTCTGAAATAAATTATATTATTACTAGCTGTTGCCCGCGGCTTCGCCCGCGTGAGTTTCGCTTAGATGAAAAATCTTTTTGTGTTCCAAACTGTAGTAACCCAAACTCCAGTACTTAAAATTTCAGCAATTTAGTTATCCCGTGTCTCGCGGGATTATATTAGGTACTCGTAGTACAGTCGCGGTGTTAAAATTAATCAAAATTCAATAAACGATCTTCGTCTGCTCGTTATCTACAATTTCCCGTGTACCACCACTCCCACCCCGAGTCCCTCTTTATCCTATCCTTATTATTGTGTCCTGTCTATTTATACGTCAGAAGAAAATGCTCATCAGGTTGAACGACTTTTGCTAAGGCCCCATTTCCATTTTTTATAGAGTAGCTGGTCTCTTGGAGTTCTTCATCAGATGTTCCATAAACTTAAATTTTTATACGTCAACAGAAAATGCTCATCAGGTTAAACGACTTTTGCTAAGGCGCCATTTCCATATTTGTAATACTCGTAGTGTAGCTGGTCCCTTCATCAGATGATCCTGATCTTCGATTTTTATACGTCAACAGAAAATGCTCGTCAGATTGATAAACTTTTCCGAAGGTACCATTTCCATATTTCTTATAGTTTAGCTGTTCTGTTAAGGTTCTTCATCAGGTGTTCCAGTTTTCAAAATCAATTATAGCCATAACAAAAAAGTTTAATTCAAATCCGTCCAGTAGTTATTGCGTGAAACGCGTACATACATACAGACGGACAGACAGATAGACAAAAAACAAAAAAATGTTTTTGCATTATTCTTTTTAATTTTAAGTGTCCCTCTATCCATTTCAGTCAAAAATACTAAATCTACAGACAAAATATTTTTACTGTTTTATTATATACCCACGACCCCTTTATGCTGTTAAAAATCAGAAATCACTAAAATGGCGCAGCGCCATCTATTGGAAACATGAGAAATAATTTAGCTTACATTGTACGGATGGCTATCGAATACGTAATACAAACATAATGGTCATCTCTTTTTCGTGCAGACTCAGTGGATTACGATTTATGATTATATGCAAAAATTTACATAGGAACTGCGTTTCAAAATAAATAAATTAAAAAGTTAAATTCAATCACTTTAAAGACGCCATTCTCATTTTATCAACGCCATCTATTGGATATTTTTCTTGACACAATCAGTAGATGACCGGAAATAAATTTGCAAATAAATTTATTCGTTTCTTTTGAAAATTAAAAAAAAAGTAAGAAAATAATTCTAGAAAACAAATAAAAACGAAAACAGAAAATTATTGTTTGTGGCAGGATTCGTTCCAGCTACTTTCTTGAAACATTTCTTTACTAAAATTATTAAAAAAAATATAGAATTCTAAAAAACTAATATAAAACGAAAAAAAAAGTAAGTAAAAAGAAGTCATGTCTACCAGGATTCGAACCCTCTATTTAAAAAACTGATCCACGACCTCTTCCGACAGAGCCAACATGCGTTGTTTATAGCTGACGAAATTTCAAATGGGATTTGTCTATAGGTACGCAAATTCACCCCTTTTTTGTACTGTAAGGGTTGAAATTGTGAACAACCCTTTCTTATGTGGGCAGTATATAGTATAATGAAGACACTAACCAAATTTCACGTTTATAGCTTTTATAGTTTCGGTTTTGTGATGATAAATTAGTTTACTTCCCCCTTTTTACCCCTTTAGAGGTTGAATTTCAAAAAACGCTGAAACACGCCATTGGTTATTTTTGTTGAGAAGTATTCTTGCTAAGTTTCAAGTAAATCAGTGAAGATTTTAATTTTTTTTCATACAAACTTTGCCCTCAATTTTAACCCCCTTAGGGGTCTAATTTTGAAAAATCCTTTCTTATCTGAGCACTACGTATTAACATAAAACTTTGGTCCAAATTTCAAGTTTATAGCTTTTATGGTTTAGGCTGGGCGTTGATTTATCATTTACCCTTGTTCTTTTATATATATAGATTATCCATACTAATATTATAAATGCGAAAGTTTGGATGTGAGTTTGTGAGTTTGTGAGTTTGTGAATTTGTGAGTTTGTGAGTTTGTGAGGATGTTTGTTACTCAATCACGCAAAATCTACTGGACGGATTTCGATGAAATTTGGTACAGAGGTAGATAATGACCTGGAATAGCACATAGGCTACTTTTTATCCCGGGAAAAAGCACTGTTCCCGTGGGAAATTCACGCGGGCGAAGCCGCGGGCAAAAGCTAGTATAATATATAAATATATAAATTAATAATAAATTAAAAATAAATAAATAAATTTATTAATAATAAATAAATTATATTATTATTTTTTATTTTATTATGGTTATTTAAATTTAATAACCACCTCCTACAATATTATTTACATAAAGAACCTCTCTGCAAAATTTCAAGTTTCTACGTTCAGCGGTTACGTTTGTACGATATAGCAATCAACCAGCATTCAATTTTATAAAATAGCTTTTATTTTTTTAAATATCTGTCCTGCCAGTCGATTTTTCTGTGTGGTTCAGTGGCGCCACACTTCAGTCAACTTTTCAAATATTACTGCCACTGCCACCTGTTGTCGAGTAGCAGAACTAAAATACATACGTACACTGCCATCTGTTTTTAAATTAGATAACTAGTAAGATAAAAAGCATCTAATAATTTAAAAGAAAACAAAGAATATAATTCAATTTTTAATATTTTTTATGTAAATGTAAATTTAATGACTAAATTAAAAATGTTCTGATAAAATAATTTAAAATACATAAATATTTGCTTGCTTTAGGTCTTGGCTGCCTAGATCTCTCCTCATCGCCATAAATTAAAAAAATCCTTATGTCAAAAATCTGCCGACCGCCACATGTCACGGTAGAAATTACAATTTATTTTATTATTTTATAGAGATAAATCATAAAAAACATGGTGAGTAATGTTCAAAATAGGTATAAATAGCATTTTAAAATCTAACACTAGCTTATTAAATGTATAAATTTAGTTACATCCTAACGAACCTCAAAACTAACTTATTTGCGTCATGTTGTGTGCGATTTTGTTTTAGAAACCTCTTATGCTCCAAGGGCACGAGCGTGCCATCACGCAGATCAAGTACAACCGAGAAGGAGACTTACTGTTTTCGGCGGCAAAGGATTCCAAGCCAAATGTGTGGTGGTCCTTGAATGGAGAACGTTTGGGCACTTTCAATGGCCACGGTGGTGTGGTGTGGTGCCTTGACGTAGATTGGCAGACTATTAACTTGATAACAGGAGGAGGTGACAGTTCCTGCAGGTTAGTAATACAATAACAAATAACCATATGGAACATAGCTAAAGCTTGATTCCAATCGGAGCTTCATCATAACTTACATTCTTATATGATTTATTAACAGTGCAAAACAGTGTTTATGATGACACATTTACAGATTATGCTCATTTGTCTTTTAGATTATGGGACTTAGAAACAGGGAAGAATATAGCCACAATAAAGACAAATTCGTCTGTAAGGACATGTAACTTCAGCTTCAGTGCCTACCAGGCTGCATACACCACAGATAAGGCTATGGGTCATCCTTGTGAGGTAATTCATAATAACAATAGATTATCCTGTTATTACTTCATAATATGTTATTGACTGAAGAAACTACAAGATCAGATCATTTAAAGTTTTTAAATCCAAATTTATTATTTTTCTAAAACTAGACTCACTTTAAGGTCTTATAAGACTACTTTGTGTGTATATTATTTTAATATGGATAGATTTATCTGATTTTAGTAAAAAAGTAAAGTATGTTACAAATTTTCCAGGTCTTCATCATTGACACCAGAACTATTGATGACTCCATCTCCACTCAAGCACCAATCTTAAAATGGGAGATCACAGACTCGAAGGTCACCTCTATGGTATGGGGAACATTGGATGAGACCATCATCACTGGTCATGAGAGTGGGGATCTCAATCAGTGGGATCTTAGGGTAAGAAGATTTATCACAATAATTTTGAAATACATATGAGGCTATTAACAGTTATAGAATCAAGACGTGGAAAGATGTTCGGCCCTCTTGTACGACATGATGATTTGATTAAAAATCTGATAGAAGGAAAAATAGAAGCTAGAAGAGGAAAGCCAAGAAGGGCTTATATAGACCAAATAAAGGAGAATGCAAAAGTTGTGTTGTACAAGGAGGTCAAAATGCAGGCTGAGGATAGGGAGACATGGTAAAAACTCCACCAACAAGAACAATGTTCTTAAATTTAAATGAATGAATGTGGGTTATGGAACTTATAAACATGAGGACACCCCTATCAGATTGAATAATTTTAGACATAATTTCGACTTCTACAAATAACAAACATAGCCTCAGTTGCATCTCAAAAGCCAAAGAAATAATAAAACATAGAAGACTCACAGAGATCTTGTCACTTTATTTTTATTTCTTTGGCACTTGAGATACAATTGATTCATAACATTTCTGTTTGTAATAAGTCAAATCGGCCCCCAGATCTTTAGTTTAACTTTTTCAACATCCTTTTCATCTCATGTATCAAAATACTGAACTTATTTTTCCAGACTGGCAAGAAAGTGCATTCTATCAAAGAGCACACACATCAAATCAATGACATGCAGCTGTCCAGAGATGCCACCATGTTCATCACAGCTTCTAAGGACCAGACAGCAAAACTGTTTGACACCAGCTCTTTAGAACTACTCAAAGAGTACAAGACTGAGCGACCAGTTAATTCAGCAGCTCTCAGTCCCATTTTAGACCATGTGGTACTTGGTGGAGGTCAAGACGCTATGGAAGTAACAACAACTTCTACTCGTCAAGGAAAGTTCGATGCTCGATTTTTCCACTTAGTATTTGAAGAGGAATTTGGACGTGTTAAAGGTCATTTTGGCCCAATCAACAGTTTGTCTTTCCATCCTGATGGAAAGAGCTATGCCTCTGGAGGTGAAGACGGTTATGTGCGCGTGCAGAGTTTTGACCAATCATATTTTGATTACACTTTCGATTACAACCGTGATTAATTTCAGAGTATTAATAACTGCTCCAACTGTACCTTCTTGTCTAAGTAAATATAAATAAATGATTTCTAAAAAACGTGATTTTTATTTATCTTAGATATGAAATAATGAACACACAAATACAATATCCAACAATTTATTATACAAAATATTTACCTAATTACACTTGGGAATACTTGCTGTCTTATTGTTCTATGTGTTATCACTTTGTTTAGCATCCTCAAAGGAAGTATGGTGTGGTGTGTTGTGGAGGCACTTCTCGTTCACTGTCGGGAACAGCTTGGAATAGTTTTGGCGTTCTGTCATTGACTGTCTTGAATTCCAATATGGAAGCCACATTACCACAGCGATAGCAATAATTTGGGGCTGACCAAACTGTTACCAATCGCTTGTCAAACATGTATTTGTAACCTAAAACAAGAACAAAGTGTTTATTTTTACAATGTCATGCTGTAACATTGGTTAAATTTTCACCCATACATTTATAAAATGATTGAGAACATTACCCACCTTCATTTACAAGCTGATGGGCTCTACATATTAGATTTAGGTTATTATAGTTCATAAATAATTCTGTGACGTAGCTGCCAAATAGCCAACCTGCACCTCTGGGACTCACTGACCTGCAAAATGATACAAGATTAATAAAGCTTTAATTGCTATGCTAATAACATTATATTCTTTATAATCACGCCTTTTTCCCATATATTCTTTACTGAACACAAAATTATGTTAGCTTGCTTCATGTAAAATAAATACATATCACCAATTCCTTTTCAAATGTTACTCAAGGGTCCTTAATACATTACATTATATACATTTAATTAAAGCACATATTGTAAACATTAAAGAGACTAAGTAAATAACATACCATGTTTTGACTTCAGCAGGATCCGACCACAGCAAGTCACAGAAGGCACCTTTATGTGGTATTTGTTGATTTCTATCAATACACCTGATCTGATCCAGCATGGATATCTCTGGTGATAATCCCCCATGAACACATAGAACTGTTTCATCTATTAACTGTAATGCAAAAAAATATATATTAAAATGTTGATATAATGTTTAACTACCCTGTAAATTAATCTAATTTACAAAAAAAATAGTACATATGTTTTTCTATTCATAAATAAATCAAATCGTTTATTGCTTCCTTAATGTATGGTACAGGTCTTTGCTTATAAATAGTGACAATTAAACCCTGACAGGTGCTGCAATAGGGGACCGGACAATGTATGAGAATTGTTGAAAATATATACTTTTATGATAGAATACATTTGCGACTTTTCAGCACGAGTTTATTCTCCTGAGCTAATTTATTACAGCTGAAACTTTTTGGGAAAGTCTATTTTCTACACATGACGTTATATGAATGTACGTTTAGTGAGGGGCATTTTGGTATTGTCCAAACATTGCTTAAAAATGTGAATTGTTTTTCGTTGTATCTTGGAAAATACTTTTCTTTAAGTTATTCTATCTTTTAACCCATATCTGCCCAGAACTATTTTTGGTTTCGGATGTTTCTCATTTTTAGATATGTTAGTACCTAAAGGGTACTTATTTAAGGGGGGATGGGGGGAAATGTGTTTTTTTCATTGGGTCGAAAACGACCCCTAGGGCAGATGTGTTACTAAAAATTATGTTGATTAAAATGTAATATCGTATTACTTTACATTATTTATCGCAATAAAATAAGAATAAATTCATGAATTATGACATGTAAATAGAAATCATCTTTTCTGGATACCGAAAACGTTATATTTTTACACAAAAAAAAATATTTGAATTACTTTTGAACCTTCTATATTACTTTCTCCGAGTTGTTTCTTGTTTTTCTTTTCGCACCAAGTTAGGTCCACTAATTTAAATTTTAGGATAATTTGTGAAAAACTTCGGCAGAGGTCTTTCACTTGTGACTGTTCCTGGGAAGAGTTTTCATCGCCCAGGAGCACCTTTCACCTACTTTATGTTGAGTAACAGTACTTTTTTTCGTTCACACTCTGTTCCACAGAATGATTTTTTTTTGCAGGAACAGCCACGATTGAACAAGACCTCTGCCAAAGTTTTTTTTACAACTTTATCCCAAAATTCAAAATAGTAGACCTAATTTGGTGCAAAACAAAACAAGAAACATATCGATGAAAGTAATCTAAAGGGTTAAAACTGATTTAAATGTGTTTTTATGCAAAAGAAAAATGTTTTCCGCATGCAAAAAATTTGATGTCAATTACATGTCATAATTTATGGATCCATACTTATTTTATTGCGATAAAAAATTAAAATAATATGAAATTACATTCATATTCAACATATTTTTAGGTAACACAACTGCCCAAGGGGTCGTTTTCGACCCATCAATATTTCGACAACATGATCTCAGTAACAAACAAAGATTTTTGAAATTTTATATACACTATACTATAGATAAACTATTAAACTATTTTATAAATACAACATGACGGACATTTTTGGATGTATAAAATTATTAGATAAAATTTTCGCAACAAAGACAGATATTTTTGCCCTCTAAATTCAAGTCACAACTTTGACTGACACCAGATTTCATAAACTGAACAGTGAAACTAATTTCTTTGTTTGTTTCAGTAGATAATAGTCTCATCTATTAGTTGACAATCATAGACGTCGCAAAAAATGGATATTTATGTGCAAATTATTATTTTTTCTATGACACGATTTTTGGGTCGAAAACGACCCGCTGGGCATATATGGGTTAAAGAAGCACTTTAAAAAAAGCAGGTCCCCTATTCAAGGGATGAATTTAAATATTAAATGGAAATTAAATTATGAAGTTACTTACTTACATACAATATGGTTTAAGTCCCCATAAAAACTCAATTAAAAGTAATACTAGGAGAGAAGACCAATAAAATAAAAAAACATACCGCTGCCACAGTGAGCAGGTCAAATACTCTACAGCAATCTTTCCAAGCGTTTGCATTTCCATATTTGTTGAGGCATTCATCGTAGAAACCATATACTTTTGTGATTTGGCAGGTTTCGTGATTCCCTCTTAATAAGACTATCCTGAAATAATGAAATAATTCCAGTAAAAAAAAAAACTATATCATCCTACCTTGTAAATAATCCTTCAAAACTTGCGTTTGCTTCAAATTTCACAGATAAGAAAATGTTAATTACTTCCAAATACATTATTTACAGATAACATACCTATCTGGGTACCGGGCTTTCAGTGCCATCAATAGGGTAAGTGTTTCTAAACTGTAGTAGCCTCGATCAACATAGTCTCCCATAAATATATACTTTGTATCTGGTACTTGTCCTCCCTTGTTGAACAGTTCTTCCAGGTCATAAAACTGCAACAAATCGAATTAAGAATAGCAAAATTTAAGGAACATAACAGGGCCTTGACAGGCTATATTAAATATTGTTAACAATTATTGAAAACCACAATCCACTTACAATATGCATTATCTTTTTGTTTTACCTGAATATGAAATAATAAAACAAACAATAATCATGATAAGGAAACTAGACAAAGAAAAGTATCTAGTGTGGTGTGGTCTATACTGTTGTATAGACTTAGTCATTGATGATCGCAATAAAATTACTAAATTTTAAGTAATATTAGGAACGTGGATTTACCTGGCCATGTATATCTCCACAAACGGTTACTGGGGTCTGGACCGGTTGGACATTAGGCTCCTCCAACAACAGATCACATACAATGTTGCACAAATCCCGTAAATCATCTTCTGGTAAATATTTACACCTCTTCGCGATTTCTATCCATTTATCCACGTCACACATCTTCATTTAATTCAGTAGGTAAAGGCGTTTCTTTCTTGTGTATTTTTGATCAAAAAAGCACACAAGCAACGAGCGAGTGACAAAACTGACAACTTGACAGCGTTCTCTATTTTTCCGAATTGACAACTGACTGATATTTCATGCGTGTTTTTTAACGCGTGATCTTAACATTATTCTAATCAGCCTTATTCCAGCATCGGTTATCGTGGGAATCCATTACATATTGTTAAGGCAAAAGCTGATAGTTTTGTGCTGTCGATAATTTTATTTGGCCGAGTGGTAGCCCGGGTGCAAAGGTCCCAGGTTTTAATGCCCCTGCTATATATGAGTTTTGTATACCAATCTGACTCATGTACTCATACTCTGTTTTCATCGACCACCATGGTGGCAAGTGGTGCACCACTTGCGTCCGGTGAAGGAAAATATCATGAGGAACCCTGCATTCTGGTTAATGATTTATCAGCTAGGTGTGAAATGGAGAAGGCAATGGTGTGCGTTACCCTGGCAGGAAAGTGTGTCCTGGAGTTAAGTGAATGGAACCAAAACGTTGTGCGTAGTCTAGTGTACATGTGCCGCGAATAAAACTTTTGTGCGTCTTGTAGTTTAGGAAAAAAACGGAAATCTAGGATTCTGCTAGGGTAACGTCGTTCTAGCAGGAAAGTTCTAAACGAATGATCGGAGAGAGAAATATTCTGGGGGGGCAGAGAGCTTAGAGCTGTGCATTGACCTGGGCCGAAAAGATCATTTGTGCGTCTTCAGGTTTTCGGGATATTGCATTTCCTGCTGGAGTAACGTTTTGCAAAATCGTGGATCTCCTAGATCCATCGTATGTGCGCCCGTAAGATAAATATACATGAGTAGCTATTCATTTGTGCCCATCTGTGCCATAATTAGATTTAAGAAAATATTTATAGTTTTTAAGTAATCGCGTTGTCTTTGAAATCACGAAAAAAAATCATAGCGCCTAAATGAAAAGACGTGTAAGCTCGCTGAAAACTGTATTCGATTCTTCTATACACCTATAATAACCACAAAAAGTTTCTGAAGTGCACATGTATTCATTATTGAATAATATTACTAAAAGACAAAATTAGGTGACTTAACTTTGACGTTAACATACAAGAAACCGGCTCAACCCAATAAGTGTGCGTGTGAACCAAAGATTAGTGTGTTCAGTCATATGTTATCGTGGAAATTTTCAGTTCAAAATGTTAAGGATATAAGTAAATAAACACAAATCCAAAAACATATGAACAACGGCAGATTATCCGGCCAAATTAGAATGACTACAAAAAAGCGACGGTTTCATACATATCGATGACCTTCTCTATTGAACGTATTATACCTAGGCTGTTGGCCGTACAGTCGCTATCAAACGTCTGTCGGCAATTCCCAACTGGGAATTCCCGACAAAGTTTGAGGAAATAATTAAAAAATCCTAACTAATATTATTAATGCGAAAGTGAGTTTTTTTGTTTATTTACTTGTTTGTTTGTTACCTCTTCATGCTTTATCTACTGAACCATTGCTTCCTGATATTTCGCATACACATTGTTATAAGTACTGAGAAGAACATAAGATACCCGGGTAAAAGCACTGTTCCCGTGGGAAATTCACACGGGCGAAGCCGCGGGCAAAAGCTAGTATGGATATAAAATGCGCAGGACATGCACATAGTGGTCATATAAAATAAAAAAAGGGTTTTTGATTTGGAAATTATTATTTTTATACATAGGTAATTTTAATAGTAAATATTATGGCATCAAATCACAGATCAAACTACTACTGTGGACACTGGGAACAGTGCTTTTTCCCGGGATGAAAGGTACCTTATGTCCTTCTCCAGTACTTCTAACTATGTGTATGCGAAATTTCAGTAAGACTATTTCAGTAGATAAAGCATGAAGAGGTAACAAACAAACGGATTTGACACCGTAGATGCCTCGGTGGTCCAGTAGTCAAAGCATAAAATATGTCTCATGATCTGGCTGGGTACTTTATATATCTACCAAGCATATTTTGCGGAAAGGATTTCCAGTCTTATTGGGATATTGCATTTTCAAATCAACTGCTTAGCCGAAAACAAAAATGACTCAATGACTTTGGACTGCACTTTTAGCTGTGGGTCTCGAACAATAAAATAATATTTACTTACTGCCAAACAAAACCAAATGCCTTCCTTTCTAACCATTGGTAACTTAAATATTTACTTACCATTGCAGATTATTCCATTCCAACTTCATAAACTTTTAACCAACATCTAATTAGTTAACAAACGCAACTGCGCAACAGGATCTCCATAGCGTCATAACATACAACATGCACGCGTGATGCACGCAACGCACCAAACTGTTTACCAAGAGAAAGATGACTCACTTCTAGTAAAAAGCAAAATACATCGCATTATTGAAAATAGAATGACGATTATATATCTATCTCTGTCCCACTTATACCATTTTGCTTACTAGTTATCTCACTTTCTTCACGCTAGCTAGACAAAGCGACTCCCTCCCTATTGTTTTTGTTATCCGTAGACAGAAAACTAATCCAACGTCATCGGGTGCCACACGGAGGAAGGAAACATCGGTCGGTGTGCAGAATTGTACGACTCGACATGGAAGAAGAAACAGTAGCCATAGCCATGTAGCTAGTTCATAATAGTGGTACCTAAATAAACTTTCACATTTAAAAAACACATTTTGTATTTTTATAGTACGTACCTAATCTACCTATTTCGACAAATAAGGAACAACAATACATATTTTTTTATTACTCCCACTATTTCCCACAAATAAAGTTACAGGTTGGCATTTGCTAATAAACGTTTGAATGCGACTGTACGAACAGCTTAGGTATAATACGTTCAATAGAGAAGGTTATCGATATGTATGAAAACGTCGCTTTTTTGTAGTCATTCTATTTTGGCCGGATAATCTGCCGTTGTTCATATGTTTTTGGATTTGTGTTTATTTACTTATATCCTTAACATTTTGAGCTGAAAATTTCCATGATAACATATGACTGAACACACTAATCTTTGGTTCACACGCACACTTATTGGGTTGAGCCGGTTTCTTGTATGTTGACGTCAAAGTTAAGTCACCTAATTTTGTCTTTTAGTAATATTATTCAATAATGAATACATGTGCACTTCAGAAACTTTTTGTGGTTATTACAGGTGTATAGAAGAATCGAATACAGTTTTCAGCGAGCTTACACGTCTTTTCATTTAGGCGCTATGATTTTTTTTCGTGATTTCAAAGACAACGCGATTACTTAAAAATTATAAATATTTTCTTAAATCTAATTATGGCACAGATGGGCACAAATGAATAGCTACTCATGTATATTTATCTTACAGGCGCACATACGATGGATCTAGGAGATCCACGATTTTGCAAAACGTTACTCCAGCAGGAAATGCAATATCCCGAAAACCTGAAGACGCACAAATGAACTTTTCGGCCCAGGTCAATGCACAGCTCTAAGCTCTCTGCCCCCTCAGAATATTTCTCTCTCCGATCATACGTTTAGAACTTTCCTGCTAGAACGACGTTACCCTAGCAGAATCCTAGATTTCCGTTTTTTTCCTAAACTAAAAGACGCACAAAAGTTTTATTCGCGGCACATGTACACTAGACTACGCACAACGTTTTGGTTCCATTCACTTAACTCCAGGACACACTTTCCTGCCAGGGTAACGCACACAAGGCAATGGCAAATCACTCCAAAAACATTGCCAATATAGTCGTTAGTACATAATATCTCGAAGTCGTTGTGTGTGTTTCATTCCATATAATGATAAGGTACGACCCTCAGCCACAGAATTAATATAAGTACTATGTACAGAAAGGAAACTCCCTGCCCCTCCCGCAATATGGCACTCCCCCGCACTTCTTCCCCGTTCTTGTGTGGTTGTGGACTATGAAAACGCACACATTGACGTGTTACTGACGTGTTCATGGATATACAGTTTCAGTTGTAGTAGTAGTAGTAGGTATATTTGACGCGCCGCCGTTTCTATGAAGCGCCCGCCCTGTGCCTCAGCCATAATGAGGAAGAGTAAGTACGAATAAAGGAGGAGAAATGAAACTTCATCTATATACTCAGAGTTTAATTAACGTGAAAACAAACATGCAAATACATTTCTTAAATGTTATTACATCTTGTTATTCATGTGGTGCTGTTGATATGCTGCTGTGAGTAAGTTAATAAAAAAATTATTATGCCTAACTTAATGCTAAAAGCATATTGTTTGAAATACAACAGATGAACTTCAGTGGGACGGATCAATTTTACGTTTTTGAACTTATAGTAAGACGCAAATAAAAAAGGGATACTCAAAAATGTTACTGTTGAAACAAAACCATTTATGTTACGTAGGTACATATAAACTATAAAAAGGTTATTGCATTTAATAACTAGTTTTTAACTAAGCTGATATTTTGCTGTCACAATAATACGTGATTAATTAAAACCAGCCCCTTTAGCGGTAATATCACTAGGTTGAAGTTGCCAAGGCATCACCCAATCACAGTATGCTACCTATTTATTTATATGACGATTCATAAAGTAACAACGTTTCAACAAAAATCAATATACCAACAATGGTGAATAAAATGACGAAACGACGAACGACCATAATGTAGTCACTTATAAAAAAGTCATTTCTGATACCAATAGCAGTAAAAAGGTTTAAAATAAATAAATTCTTGCATAAACAAGGTGATAACTAAAAGAACTATAATCTAAAAATTTGATTCAACAAAACAACATTATACTTAGTAAAAAGCGTGTTTAGCAATTTCGAATTACATGCCATCTAACTTTTGAAAATTTTTACCATTTTCAGTTATAAAAAAATACTTAAACCCGAGAGAGTACCAAGTGATCACAGATTCTGAAAGTCCGTTCATATCAGTACAAAAGTAACCAACATGTTGTAACGGATTCACCTATACTAAACAAATTATGAAAGCCGATTCATGCCCATTATTATGTTACAGATGATTAGTACTTCAAATAGTCATACAGTAATATTTAATTGATTAATACCTACCTATTTAACCATGAGCATGTACCTGATTTCATTTTGTCTATAATACCAAAGTATGCTACAATTATTTTCTATTTTACTAAGAATAGCTTGACGGCCAGTACTCATTAAATATACAAAAATGCATATTGCTTTGGCAAATGGAAAGGTCCAAACCGCTCCGTAACAACTATTTGTAGTCAAACAGTAATAAATAAGATTTGAAAATCAACAATACAAGAGTACTGGCGATCAAAACTGGGGAGGCGCGATGACGTGCGGACTGTAAAATAAGTTCTTTTTAAAGTGTCCCTAAAGAAGAAAATATTGGAAATGAACCACTAACGTACATTACGTTACAACAAAGAATCGAAATAATATATGATCGAAAATTTAGAAATAAGCTTATTATAGGTTTTGAAATAAATATTTTAAGTATTTGCAGTCGGAAAATCCTCTATTTTCTTCTTTAAAGTTAGTGTAACAAAAGAAATATCACCTCCTTGTCAGTTTTATCCCCATGTATATTTATTGTAACATTGAACACATAGGAGTGGATAGTGAGCGCCAGGTGCCATTTTTTGAATAACCAAAAAGACCCTGTTATGAATGGTTCAAGCTACAAATACTATGCTTAATATTACCACGAGATTACACACTTCATACTTATACCATATAGAATAAAAGCTTACGCAAACAAATAATAACATTGTTTTGACTTACATATCGCTTATTAAAATAACCGCACAATGCAAATTTTACCATATAACAGAAAGCGATAGCCATTATGATGCATTATTGTCTGAAGTACAAAAATATGGAAGTATATGGCGTAAGCGCGGTTTCTCTGAAAAGTACCAACTCATTAAACATATAGACAACGTAAGCATTGTGCCACATAAATTTGAAATCTACAAAACATATAAACATCATCGCCCTAATTTTTTTACCAAATATGTTATATCTAGTTTGCATTGAAAAATTAAATAACATTTATCTAAGGTTTCCAGAGCGTTAGGATGTAAAAGCTCTACCTATTTGTGAAATGAATATATATTTTTAAGAATTCGTTTCGACGCGGCGGCACATTTAAGACTCAATTCCCTCTCAAATACAAAATTAATACAAAATACCGATATTTGGTAAACCGGTAGTTATCATTCTCAAATTCACAACTTTATCAAATGCAGAGATCGCTAGAGGGGGTCATTGACACAATCCATTGTAACTATTATGTCGTAAGTGTCTAAACCTAAATAAGTAAAATTCGTAGTTTTCAAGTCACATTCAGTTTTTTCCGCATTAAACTGGATAAGTAAATTTAATTAAAAAACGATTGCAATACTGAGGTAATCGAAGGTCGTATGATCAATAATAGCGACAGGTGAAGTGAGACGCAATGTAAAGAACGTTTGACTGTCTTCAATACCATATTATTCTGATTGCACTACCTTAAGATGTTTGCAGGGGTGCAAGATTTTATAACGAAATATTTTGGTGAAAATTTTTAATTAATTTAATAATTTTAATTTTTTTTTATATTTCGAACATTATTGTCTAAATATGTCTAGTTGCACGACAACATAGTTCTATCATTTGCGAGATTCATTAAAAAAAGGAACAATATTTGGAGAACAGTAATTACCTAACCATAGATTAATCAACAAATATCTATAGTAAAAAAGTGCTGTTTAAAAGTAAAAAAAAAAAGTTAATAGTGCTGTTCTTTACATTGCGTTCGGAAATTGACAGCTGTGTCATGTAAGGCCGGCTGTTCACTGGAACTGGCCAAGGACGAAAGCGTCCATGAGCTTCGGCACGTGTTCGTCCACGCCCACGATGTCCAGCACGCCCTCGTGGCTGCCGTCCGTGGAGCCCACGCGGTGCGACGCTAGCGACATCACGATCAATCTGGTAATTAAACAAAAAAAACAAAAATTAACAAAAGACCGGCGTGAGATGAGAGCATTACGTCGCAAACTTCAACTTTAACAAAAATTACCAGTACTATTATTTTTAATGCAGTTTGTGTGTCAATGACAGTAGGTGGATATAGGGGGAGAGGAAGGCCTAAAAAGAGATGGATGGATTGTGTTGGGGAGGATATGAAGGTATTGGGAGTGGATAAAACTATGGCTGAGGATAGAAAATTGTGGAGAGAAAGGACATTTTGCGCCGACCCCAGATGATGGGATAAGGTAAGGCAGATGCTGATGATTTAAAAATAACAAAAGACCGGCGTGAGATGAGGGCGTCACGTCGCAAACTTCAACTAACAAAAATTACCATTTTTTTTTTGATGTAGTTTGTAACTTAAAACAACTGTGAGCAGTATATTAATGTGCATGCTGTGTTCGCTCAAAGAAGGCTGACAACTTGGATGCTCTCATGTATTTTTATGAACTGGTGTGTTGTACAGCCAGTTTACGAACCAAATTAAAAAAAAAATGTCCCCTGGTCGCAATTTGCGAAAGGGTCATTCTGCGAATTTTGCGACATAACGATTTGAACGCGATAGCGCCCTTATTATGTTTATATGTCTTTTTACAAAGCCTAGAACTACTGTGAAAAAGTAGCCTAGACTCGAAATTCAGTGTGAAAAACATATACCTAATTTAAAAATTGCAAAATTAATTCAGACAGCTTCAGCAGCCAGTATCGACTGCTGCAAGCTGCGACTGCATAGCAAACTAAAGTCGCGTACACACATACACGGAACAGCTCAAACAGTTGCGTTGCGACTGCTTCGGACGCACAGCAGCGCTGTGCCGTCAAACAGTCGCAGTCGAAATTGATTGCACGATCAGTCCGTCTGTCACTGGTTACTGCTCTAGCTGTCCGTGTAGGGCCGACCTTAAATACTCACTTGGACTGGAGAACCCCAGAGTCCTTCCTGTAGCGCTCGAGCGCTCGGACCGGGCAGTGGTCCGGCTGGTCCTCCTTCACGGGCGGCGGTCCGAAGCGGCCGCCAAGCTCGCCCGCTTCCAGCTCCATGTATCATGATGATGACTCACTTGGACTGGAGAACCCCAGAGTCCTTCCTGTAGCGCTCGAGCGCTCGGACCGGGCAGTGGTCCGGCTGGTCCTCCTTCACGGGCGGCGGTCCGAAACGGCCACCGGGACCGCGACCGCCGCGATCGCCCGCCTCCAGCTCCATGTATGATGATGATGACTCACTTGGACTGGAGAACCCCAGAGTCCTTCCTGTAGCGCTCGAGCGCTCGGACCGGGCAGTGGTCCGGCTGGTCCTCCTTCACGGGCGGCGGTCCGAAGCGGCCGCCAAGCTCGCCCGCTTCCAGCTCCATGTATCATGATGATGACTCACTTGGACTGGAGAACTCCAGAGTCCTTCCTGTAGCGCTCGAGCGCTCGGACCGGGCAGTGGTCCGGCTGGTCCTCCTTCACGGGCGGCGGTCCAAAGCGGCCACCGGGACCGCGTCCACCGCGATCGCCCGCCTCCAACTCCATGTATCATAATGATGACTCACTTGGACTGGAGAACCCCAGAGTCCTTCCTGTAGCGCTCGAGCGCTCGGACCGGGCAGTGGTCCGGCTGGTCCTCCTTCACGGGCGGCGGTCCGAAGCGGCCGCCAAGCTCGCCCGCTTCCAGCTCCATGTATCATGATGATGACTCACTTGGACTGGAGAACTCCAGAGTCCTTCCTGTAGCGCTCGAGCGCTCGGACCGGGCAGTGGTCCGGCTGGTCCTCCTTCACGGGCGGCGGTCCAAAGCGGCCACCGGGACCGCGTCCACCGCGATCGCCCGCCTCCAGCTCCATGTATCATAATGATGACTCACTTGGACTGGAGAACTCCAGAGTCCTTCCTGTAGCGCTCGAGCGCTCGGACCGGGCAGTGGTCCGGCTGGTCCTCCTTCACGGGCGGCGGTCCAAAGCGGCCACCGGGACCGCGTCCACCGCGATCGCCCGCCTCCAGCTCCATGTATCATAATGATGACTCACTTGGACTGGAGAACCCCAGAGTCCTTCCTGTAGCGCTCGAGCGCTCGGACCGGGCAGTGGTCCGGCTGGTCCTCCTTCACGGGCGGCGGTCCGAAGCGGCCGCCAAGCTCGCCCGCTTCCAGCTCCATGTATCATGATGATGACTCACTTGGACTGGAGAACTCCAGAGTCCTTCCTGTAGCGCTCGAGCGCTCGGACCGGGCAGTGGTCCGGCTGGTCCTCCTTCACGGGCGGCGGTCCGAAGCGGCCACCGGGACCGCGGCCGCCGCGATCGCCCGCCTCCAGCTCCATGTATCATAATGATGACTCACTTGGACTGGAGAACCCCAGAGTCCTTCCTGTAGCGCTCGAGCGCTCGGACCGGGCAGTGGTCCGGCTGGTCCTCCTTCACGGGCGGCGGTCCGAAGCGGCCGCCAAGCTCGCCCGCTTCCAGCTCCATGTATCATGATGATGACTCACTTGGACTGGAGAACTCCAGAGTCCTTCCTGTAGCGCTCGAGCGCTCGGACCGGGCAGTGGTCCGGCTGGTCCTCCTTCACGGGCGGCGGTCCGAAGCGGCCACCGGGACCGCGGCCGCCGCGATCGCCCGCCTCCAGCTCCATGTATCATAATGATGACTCACTTGGACTGGAGAACCCCAGAGTCCTTCCTGTAGCGCTCGAGCGCTCGGACCGGGCAGTGGTCCGGCTGGTCCTCCTTCACGGGCGGCGGTCCGAAGCGGCCACCGGGACCGCGGCCGCCGCGATCGCCCGCCTCCAGCTCCATGTATCATAATGATGACTCACTTGGACTGGAGAACCCCAGAGTCCTTCCTGTAGCGCTCGAGCGCTCGGACCGGGCAGTGGTCCGGCTGGTCCTCCTTCACGGGCGGCGGTCCGAAGCGGCCGCCAAGCTCGCCCGCTTCCAGCTCCATGTATCATGATGATGACTCACTTGGACTGGAGAACTCCAGAGTCCTTCCTGTAGCGCTCGAGCGCTCGGACCGGGCAGTGGTCCGGCTGGTCCTCCTTCACGGGCGGCGGTCCGAAACGGCCACCGGGACCGCGTCCACCGCGATCGCCCGCCTCCAGCTCCATGTATCATAATGATGACTCACTTGGACTGGAGAACCCCAGAGTCCTTCCTGTAGCGCTCGAGCGCTCGGACCGGGCAGTGGTCCGGCTGGTCCTCCTTCACGGGCGGCGGTCCAAAGCGGCCACCGGGACCGCGTCCACCGCGATCGCCCGCCTCCAGCTCCATGTATCATAATGATGACTCACTTGGACTGGAGAACCCCAGAGTCCTTCCTGTAGCGCTCGAGCGCTCGGACCGGGCAGTGGTCCGGCTGGTCCTCCTTCACGGGCGGCGGTCCGAAGCGGCCACCGGGACCGCGTCCGCCGCGATCGCCCGCCTCCAGCTCCATGTATCATAATGATGACTCACTTGGACTGGAGAACCCCAGAGTCCTTCCTGTAGCGCTCGAGCGCTCGGACCGGGCAGTGGTCCGGCTGGTCCTCCTTCACGGGCGGCGGTCCGAAGCGGCCACCGGGACCGCGTCCACCGCGATCGCCCGCCTCCAGCTCCATGTATGATGATGATGACTCACTTGGACTGGAGAACCCCAGAGTCCTTCCTGTAGCGCTCGAGCGCTCGGACCGGGCAGTGGTCCGGCTGGTCCTCCTTCACGGGCGGCGGTCCGAAGCGGCCACCGGGACCGCGTCCGCCGCGATCGTTCGCCTCCAGCTCCATGTAGCGCGTGGGCCGGTCCACCATGTTGATGAACACATCCACCTTATGCTTGTTCTTCATAGCCCATACTATTGGAGCGTCCAGTTGGACGCGGCCCAGGTTCGCTTGCTGGAAATTATATGTTAGTTACTAGCCTGTGCCCGCGACTTCGTCCGCGCATATCTCAGGTTCTAAGCGGCGTATCAAGATGAAACTTACGCCAGATTTTTAGTTAGAACTTCTATAATACATCAGTTAAAACGGCATCAAATTTGGTCTAGTAGTTTTTGTGTGATGCGCGTACAAACATACAGACAGACAAAAATTCTAAAAGAAATTGTTTTGGCTTCTATTGGCTCTATGAAGACCTCTCATAGTTTTTTTCTTAAATATTTTATTTTTATAGGAAGACCAACAGCTACAATTTTAGATGCTAACAGCTACAATCTGCTATGTACAGACACAGACCAGTTACAGTTTTATTATATGTATTGATTGAACTAAGGCCGAACTGCGCTCTCGCGCTTCACAATTTATATCATAACTCAGAATGTAGGACTCACTCTCAATACGAACTCTGCCTCGTCGATGGTGCTGAAGTTGCGTTCGATGGAGACGAGCTGCACGCCGTCGTCCGTGAACACGGCTAGCTTCACGTCGCTCTCGCGCTTCAGAATTTGCATGGCGAGGATGATAGCTGCAAATCAAATATTGATTAATACACATGAACCTAAAAATATACTAGAAATGGAAGAAGCGTAGGACATCCGGCAGCTAAATGGGTTGACGTTGTATACAGGGTTATTTTTAATTGGGTTATTTTTAATTTAGAATCAACCTTCCTAGGGGTGAAAGTACTCATAAAAATTAACATCTTTTTGTATGGGACAGAATCTGAAATCTCAAAAAAATCAGCTGTTCCATACATTTTGGGCGAATAAGTATTGCAAAATGTATGAAATAGCCGATTTATTTTTTGAGATTTCAGAGTCGGTCCCATACAAAAAGATGTTCATTTTTACGAGTACTTTCACCCCTAGGAAGGTTGTTACTAAATTTAGAATAACCCTGTAGAAGGATACAGAAGGAGAATTTTAATAGAAGATAAATTTACCAGCATGTCCGGGCGTGACGTGGCGGTTGTAGAAGCACTCGGCGTGCAGCCGCTTCTTGTTCTTCTTCTCCGCGTCCGCGTCCCCGCCCCCACTACCGGCGGTGGGGGGCGTCGTCTTTGTGGCCGTTTTCTTGCCCTTCTTTGGGACCACGAAGCTTTTGCAGAAGTGACGACCTGTCAAAATATAAACATTTGCTTAATACACGAGAAAAGATACCTACACAGAAATAAATCAAGATCAGATCAGAAAAACGGCGTTGCGAGTGCGTTGCTAAGGAATTGCCCGTGTCAATTTTTGCATAAGCCACGCCCCGAGTACGGCACCAATCTTGTTAATGAAATAGTGATGTGACATGTACTGAAACAAATCGGGAAACACGGTCACGGAACAGTAAGGTATTTTTGCACAACCGTTCCAATGTGTTTCAATTGAGACGCGCGCGCTGACTGATTGAATGTTCAACGAATCTTGCGGTACATTGCAAGATTGAGGCACGCGCGCCCCGCCTAATTGGCCATTTTATGGGTGTAATACACTGTGCTTCTAATAAGCTCAGGGCTGCGATCACTGCCAGGTTGGGCGGCTGGTCGATACCTGACAAATGTCGTATTAATAAATAATATATTCACACTTACCTTTGAACATATGGTGTCTCATGTCCATCGTGATCATGTAGCGCGCCTTGGTCGGCGGCGTCAGGACCCAGGTTAGGTCGATAAGTTTGCTCAGGGCTGCGATCACCGCCGGATTGGGCGGCTGGTCGATACCTAACAAATATCATTTTAAAACTATACATTCTCCGCTCCGGGAATTTTGGGATAAAAGCAGGGCTTGTTACTGGGTGATACTAGTACCAAATTCTCATTAAACAGAAAAATATCGGTATTTTTCGGGAGTGAATACGGATAATTTGATACCGGTAATAAACCCTGGATAAAATCCACCAAAGATACAATGTGATATATAAGTATACCAGTTATTTTCCAGGTACCAAATTTTATAGAAATCTGCGAGATTTTTATCGAAGTAGATGCGTGGTTGAGTAATAAACATCAACACACACTCACAAATATCCAAATTTACAATATTAGTGAGTGGCTCATCCATCTTGCTTCTACGAATATTGTACCAACACGACGAAATACATAATGTAAACCGTCAAGCCATTACAAATGTATATGGATGTGTAGACATGAAACACCACTATGATCTAATTAGTGGTTATTGATTACAAGCACACTAGTGGTTGCGTGTTTACAGTGCATATAAGAGAAGAGAAAGAAGTCCAATTATCGGGCGGATAAGCAAAATGTGGGCCAATATAATAGAACTAGAACCATCTATGTTTAATAGCTGCGCCCCAGGGTTTCGTACTCGTGAGTATTTTGGGATAAAAAGTACCCTATGAGCTATTCAAGGTATATTTTTACCCGTGTACCAAATTTCATAGAAATTCGTTCAGTAGATTTTTCGTGATTGAGCAATAAAGATACTCACTCACATATGTACAGTTACATCCAATTCTGCAGTCAGAATTTCTCATTCTAATTGATTAAAGAAGTGATTGCACTTAAGACCTTATGATTATGTGTTGTTTCTAAAATTCTAATGTGTGTCTAATGTCGACTGACTACGATGTTTCCGTATAGTACCGAAGAGACGGGACTCCCATATAAAAAGTGTCCGACACTAATGTCAAAACGGAGGTACTACTGATAGTGATGCACTTATGCGAGGAACAGCAGGTATGAATAAGATGGAAATAATCGGCCATCAAAACGCTACCCCGTTTCATAAATAAGTTTTTTCCTTTGAAGTTGCGACCACATTCGTATGAAGCAGCTATAAAAATGAATATTTGACGGTGAATGAAAAAAAGACAGATATCTATCATCGTTTTAGTTGCAAATTGTGTTGAAGACAAATTCACTTATTTTCAAGTGATACCTATTTATCTATTTGTGGAGTATATCTTGCCAATACTTGACAATGCAGACCAATAAAAATATTATGGAAACAAAGCGAAATTCATATAGTATTGATTTGCATGATAGTGGTAGCAAAATAACCTCAATTCCTAATGAAAGTAACTGGATAGAGTAAGTATTTTTAAATTAATAAATATCTTTGATAATTACTATGTGTAGGTATGTAATGTTTTGTGATCGAACATAAAGTCATAATATATAAATGACATATATTGAATGATTTTGCTTTACAAAAGTGATAGCCTTGAAATTAAATAAAAAATATTAAGTAATTAAATATTATAATATTGTTTTAGTGGAGGACACGTTGGGCGTAGCGATTTGCCGACGCAGCCTTGCAGCAAAGCAGAAGACCGACTATTATCTCTGAGCAGCAGCAACAATAATGTTGGAAGAATATGAAGGCTATGGTTTTACCTACCAGGCGTTTTGCTGATCTATTTGATGTTTATCTACTGATCGTCGTGCACTTCAAGCTTCAAAAAACTGGATAATTGATTTCGTTTCCCGAAATAAATATCATCCTTGGCCAGCGCAGTCTCCTGACCTCAACACCATAGAAAATCTATGGGGCCTGATGGTGCATAGGAGGCAAGCATGGAAGAATCAGTTTCTCACTGTATGAAAGTTTAGGACAGCTTTATTATGATTGAAATGTGTGTAGAAAAACAATAACGGGACCTATACAAAATAGTGAGTTAGTGATTTGTGTTCAAAATGAATTAGTGAGTTCATTAATTAAGTAGGTATATTCCAATTATCTTCTTTCTATTATTAGGTAATATCAAATCAGGTTTTATTAACGTATATTACTCGTATAATATTATTTAATTTATTTTTATACTTATTACTTGTTTTTGTATAAAGAATACGAGGTTATGTTTCGTAAAAAAATATATATTCTATATAAATTGTTAAATGTTGAGGTATAATAGTTTCAATCTTCTTTTCGTAATGAAAACGAATACTTAAGCTATAACCTCAATATTTACTACAAAGAGCGAAGGTAAAATTTAGTAATAAGTAAAATAAATAAACAGATACTTAGCTTACTGCAGATGCTTATTTTTTAAGTTCATTTTAGGGTTTTTATTTTGTAATTAGGTAGGGAATAGATTAAAATATAAGTTTTGAATTTGCACAGAAGTTTATAATAATAATCATCATCATCATCATCTCGAATGGCACAAATTAGATTATTATAATAATAAATTATACATAAGTATAATAAACCTATATATTTACACGAATAAATAGCTGTTATGATTATTGTGCATTTTTATTTTATAACAAATATATATAAACCACATTACTTGCATTATATAAAATTGGGTATAATATGAAAAATAAAATTTTGGACTGTGACTCGAACTTGGACCTATATTAACTGCAGTCTATCCGACTACCGATTAGACTAGCAGATGCATTAGCTTGTGGTGAAATTAACAATTGGTTGCGTGTCGCTATACTAAACTATACGTATTGTATATTATACTTCTGTCTCAGACTCGATGGTGTCAGAATTCTTAATACTTAGTACACCGTGAATTTGATAGATGGCAGCACGTAGGCAGCATGAGCACGCAGCAGAGTTGTGTCTTGGTGTGGGTGGGTAATATGATAATTAGCTTAGTGTAAGTAATGTTCTTATTGTAATTATACGTCCGTAATATGGACGTTACGCACACAATGAAAGACTGCGCGCCTGCAAGGCAATACGATCTTTAAGGTATGACTCCATTTTTGACGTTTGACTGTACCTACAACAAGCAAACTTTCGAATTTATATATTAGTTCAGATGAGATGGACTATACATCATCATAATTAGCCCACATCACTGCTGGGTATAGGCCTCCCTTTTTTTGGTGCCACTTCGTCCGGTGCCAATTACATCCATCGCTTTCCCGCTATCCAAACAATGTCAGCTGCCCATCGGGCTGGTGATTTACCTACTGGTCACTGTCCCTGTCTCCAAATGTATGTTAAATAAGCGCCCCGCCCCAGCTTCGCACGGGAGGTACATATAGAAATTGTAGCCTATATCACTCAGGCTTGTTGAAACAAACACTTCCTCTTTATAAGAAGTCTGATTTGGTTGACATGGTCCCAGTATGAGAGGACTGAACACCCTTTTGGTGCTTGAGCTGGCATCCCCAAAAAGTAAATAGAAGATAAAATGACTGGAAGAGATCCCTTCATTGTTAAGTCCGCCATTTCCATTTCTGCTTTCATGTTAATTGTAATTTATTTATGTAATTTGTGTAATAAAGATATTACAAACAAACAGACATGATATGATGAGTATGATATAAACAGTTCCTTACCCCAATTCTTGACCTCCTTGGGGTGTCGCCTGGTGACGATCCACTCCCACGTGCCAGTCTTGCTGTCGAACATCTGGCGAGTGCGTCGGCGGATCTCCTTCTCAGCTGCCACCTTGGCCTTTTCGTGTTTTAGAGGCCTGTAATTTTATATGATTAAGTACTAGTTTTTACCTGCATACACAAAGATTTAAAAAAAAAAATTCTTTGCCTTCTATTGGCCCTAGACCCCACATATTTTTTTCTTAAATATCTCCTTTGGACAGACATGATACATAAAATAAGATTACTAAAATAATAAAATTATTGTTTTTTTTTATCAAAAATAATTCTACTGTCCCAAATCTCAAATTACAAAATATCTGCCTGGTATACAGCATTTTGATCATTGCCATTAAGAAACAGAGTATGATTCTCTTTCTCAATTTTTCACACACATGTTATTATAGATTGAGGGCCGAGATTTAAAGTACATATAAATAAGTTTATGCAGTAACTCATATTGCTATTATTTGAGAGTTGAGACATATTCTTCCAATGATATATAAAATAAAACAATAATCACCTGCTCTTCTTTTTGTAGTTACACAAAGCAATGTACACAGCCAGTGGAGTCACTTTAGACTTCTTAATGAAATCTTGGTTGGTCAAAAGAGAGACAAGAATCGCGTTGGTTGTAGATTCATTGGTCAAGAATCCCATGTTGTGGATACGCTGAATATGGTGCAGGAGCTCTTCTAGGGTGAACTGAGGCAGTACTGCGTTCCAAACCTAAAAAAACATATTTTTATGACATATACATAGAAGAATATGTATAAATGTGGTATGTAGAATCTTATTTCGGTAAGTTATATGATATAACGAGGCCAGGATCCACTTTGGGGTCACTGAGCCAGCGGAGCAGGTAAGTATATGATATAACAAAATAAGATGAATCAATCTTCGAACATGTAAGGGTAATACTAAATGATGAATTAGATGATGATGTTTCAGTGGTTGTTCTGAAATTTAAGAAAAGCTAATTTAAGTTTGACACACAAAAATTTTGATTATTCTAGTTCATAAAGTAATTATATAAAAAGATTAGTCTGTGAAGGTCTAGTCTCTTGAATAAAAATTACCTTTTCATCTTATTTAATACAAATATCAATTACAAAATAACACACAGATTTGATTCTGTTAAGCCAGCTACACATTACTGCATGTCACAAAATAAAGTCACTTACTTCCTGAGAAGTAAGCAGATGTCCAGGGACATGGTCCAAAGTGAATTTATTCTCGGTAGCCATAGCGGCGGCCGCGACTGCATCTTCGCAGTGACGCATGTCCTCCACTTTCTGGATGTACTCAAAGATCTCTTTTGTGCCTTCAGCTTCACCAAGCAGCTGCTTAGCTCGTTTCAGTCCAAAAATCGCATATTTTACGACAGCATCCCGAGCTATAAATAAACTTAATTATGATCATTCATTTTATTGACTTTACAATAAAGCATGTTACTTATATTTGTGTTGATAAGTCTATTTTGGATATCCAAGTGCTAGGCTGGGCATATGTTCCATTTACCAATAACTTTGCTAATATTGCAGACTATCTACAGAGAAAGAAACTGGTAATACACTAAACATATGATGATTGTATTGCAAGTTCCTATCTATTTATGATCAAGTTATATTTATACTTACATAATGTGGCTACACCCTACCCTTTTTATATCATTTTATCCCTTTCAAATACTTGGTTGACTGGAAGATATCACTTTCCGGGATAAGTCAGCCATTGTACATCTCTCTTTTTTTGTATTTTTCTTATGTGTATGTACAATAAAGAGTTTACAAACAAACAATGTCTTGACGCATAGGATGTCTATTTTTTATTTATAATAAAAAAATATGTGAGTGGGATTTTATGCATACCATGATCATTTTCAGGAATTTTGACATGTGATTTTCGAAGCAATGTTTTGTGAGAGCGGCCATGACGTGCACGCACCCGAGTCATCTCTTTGGCAAGTTCCATAGGCTCTTTTTTGAGGTACCAGTCTTGAACATTCTTGCACCAACCCCTGCCATTACCTTAAAGCAACACATAACTTTGAAATCAAATTGAAATCAATTGTGTTAATATAGCATTTTTATGCCACAAAACCAGAATACATATTTAAAATATATTTTAATGAGTACCTGTTTTCAGAAGCCTTGTGAATTTGTTGAAAAGCATCATTTGCTCAGGAGTTTTGCAAATTTCAGCTGCAGCTTTATATGCAGCTTCTTTGACAGGAGGGGTACCAACCAGCAAACATTTGCTAAGAGCAAATGCAAGGGTATCAAAGCGAGTATACCATCCATCCTTATATGCCTAAAATCATCAAACTTATTACATGTGATGTATTATGGTAAATGTTTATTATAAGTAAAACAAGAGCTAAAATAACGTAACAATAGTATAGTAATTTACTATTATTAATTACAGAAATACCTAAATCAAAAAATTTTAGAATGAGGTAAAAAAAAATATTAGTGTAATACTGTATTTTCATACCTTTACAATAATTTCCACGACATCAGAACCATGAGCGGCATCAGCAAGAATCAAGTTGATGACAGGCAGCTTATCTGCCTCGAAATATTTGTGAGATGCCCAGCATCCAGGGAAATATATCGGAAATTCATTGCCAGTATGCAAGTACCGTGTGACCCGGTTACGTAAAGCCGGATCAAGTGGCTTCTTACTCATTTTAAATTAATTCACTGCTCCAAATACACTTTCCAAGCTTTTTGAACTGTGTATCAACATGCAATGTACGTAGCAAATTCCAGGTACACTACGCACAATTTGGTCAAAACTGCGAAATATACAGACAAAGGTAAATGCACTACACTAGAAAGCTATTAATTTTTTGTCGGTATTCAAGTGAAACATGCGCTACAATAAATTGAGGATGTGGCCAGAAAAAATTGACAATGGAGGATGGATAAAAATCCTCCAAAATTCTTGTTTAGCATGAACTACGGCACATACATATTTAATTGGAAGGTTATGTATTACAATTTATACGCGAAAATTATGAACTTATTACAAAATAAATGTATTTACAAAAATATTTCTGTATTTTTTTCCTTACCTCGTTAATAATTTCCCCAAACGAAAACGACAAACGAGCCCCAAATCTACCTCCTCAAATTGACAATTACATGACAGCCAGCAGGCAGAGTATGACAGACAGCCATGGAAGTAATAAGTACTTACTACTTCCATGCAGACAGCATAGATTTAAGGTGAACGCCACAGCACAGAAGTAAATTATTATTATATGTCTGTGCGCCACAGAAATATTTTTTTTTTTTAAATATAAGTATTATTATATGTCTGTGGTGAACGCAGACTTGTATTATACCGCACCGCACGCGCCGCATTTGATTTATTTATATGAAGTTATATGTAACTTCGCATACCTACCCGCGCCGCAGTACCTGAAACGGCCATTCCCCTGCCGTAGCTGGTGACGTAACTTTTTATTCTAAAGGTGCCTCTACAACTAGTGAAGGTTAGTGGATTGGCCATTACAGTCATATCCCCTCTGGCAAAAGTACAACCGACCTTTCTCTTTCCAGCGAATTTGCCCATCATTATCAGCTGCAGGAGGTCGTATCGCTGATGTTTAAGAACATGACCCAGGCATGAAATTTTCCGCCGCTTAACAGTAGGCATGAGCGTGCGTTTTTGGCCGATTCGCTTTAGAACCGTAGCATTGGTCACCTTCTTGGTCCAGTGTATAGAGAGCATGATGACGTCACTAACCTATCCTAGCCTATCGACATCGGACGCTGCGGCCGATGCGGCGCGGGTCATTCGCATCGATAGTTCTAAAAACTATTGATAATATCGATTGTTTGTTAAACTTAAAGTGTCAATGAGCGATTTTTCTGACAGCTAATTAAAAAAAAAAATGTGTTAAAAAGTCTCAACAGATAGCGTTTTATGAAAGCCGAGTCGTAATAATGGCTGAACCTATATGGTGCGCTTTTTCCTGTCAACCAGAGGCATAAAAAAATCACCTAACAGTTTGACAGTTGCACAAATCACAATATTGATACTTTTTAGATGTTTTTTTTACTAAGTTTTATTTTTTTTAAAAAGCCAATCCCGTAAAGTTTTGCTTTTTGTATGGAACTTTCTCTCTCGCCTTTACTTAAGCGCCATCTATGAAGTCATATGGAACTTTTTTTTTTTTAATTTGGGTCTCGGAAAATCCCTCATTCAATCGATAGTATCGATACTATTGATTGAGACTCGGAAATTTATCCATTTATACCCATTTTTTCCCAGGAATTTTTAATTTATACCGGGTAGAAATTAAAATCAAGTAAAATGTTTTATAATTACGATATTTTATAATATATCGTTAAGATTTATTATGAAATAAAGTCTTTAAGCAAATATTCAGTTTTTAAATTAAGTACTGTGTAAAAAAATACTTATAAAGTGTACAATTTACGTTTTGGTTACAAAAAGACCTGACAAGATGTATCTTAATTCTGACTCATTCGCAGCCAACTGGTTTAAGACAATAAATGTTATGCCGGGGTGACGAACAAGTTCGACAAATGCCGGAAATCTATTGAACGGCTAGGCGATCATCGAATCGTAATCATAAGGTCCGCCGTACTAGGCCAGATTGCTTTACACAAATGTCTGTAATATCAGTAATAATGAAAAACTGAATTTGAAATTAAAATGCAGCAAACTTAATTACTATAACTCTCTCAAAAACACGATTGCATAAAATTTTCTCCAAATCCTAACTAATAATATAAATGCGAAAGTGAGTTTGTTTGTTACCTCTTCACGCTTTATCTACTCAACTAATCTTCCTGTTTCACATACACATAGTTAGAACTTTAGAAGTACTAAGAAGGACATATGATACTTTTCATCCCGGAATAAATTTACGCGGGCGAAGCCGCGGGCAGAAGTTAGTCTATAATACAATTAAAGATGTTTTGATTTTTTTGTTAATTCTACTTGAAACATCCATATACTGAATATGCATCATTATTTTTAAAATATTATTTGAATACATATAATTTTAAATCTGTTGTTTTTGTTTTTTTTTATATTTGAACCGAAAACAACTAGTTATTTATCTTCTTTATAATCAAAACATACCTCATATTTATGCTTTAATCATTATTTTATCAGTTTAAAGTAAATAAGGATAATTTACTTTCATTATAATTTCTACCCGGTATAAATAAAAAATATCGGTTATAAATGGGTATAAATTAATTTTTACCTATTCTACCCATTCTTTCCCATTTTTACCTACCCGAAATTTATCCAAGCGCCCATCTCTATCACCAATAGTATTTCAAACTATTGGCTATCGATAGTGTGTGTGTGTGTGTGAATTTTTCAAAGTCAACTATCGATAGTCAAACTATAAATAGTCCTGCAACGCTATCAGACAGTAGCATAGAGCAACACGGACTTTGCAGGCCGCGCGCGGAAGTCCTTGTTGCTCGAAGGACAGTAGGTATGAATAACCCACAAATTTTTTTTTATTTCTGTGGAATAACCTAGTTCTCTATTTAGTTTGTGGATGAATACATTTCTGAGTGTGTATCTGGATTGAGGGCCCAATTTTTAAATTGTCCCGAAACTAAATAAGATTCACAGGGCAATTAGTTAAAAATAGTAAAAACTTAATGCAAAGACCCAAAAATTTCTAAAAGTAGAATTATGCCTGTAATCATTATCTAACGTGGGCCCTCAATCCAGACGCCTGCAAAAAAAAATCTCAGAAAATACTATTTCTAGGTTAATGATTTTTATTTCAGAATTTAGTAAAGAATTTCTTAAATATTTTAACAAATTCCCATTTGTGTAGAATAAGACATTACAGATTTATGGCGGTCTATCTTGGGCCCTCAGAACACCAAAATGGGTATCTGCAAAATATGACTTCTCGGAAGAAATTCATAAAAATTACGTTAATATACACTACTTAGATACCTCAGTGAATTAGTAAAAAAGAAATAATGGTCCAAAACTTAATTGTCAAAAGTTATTAAATTTCTAATTTCTGATCTGAGGGCCCAATACTATCGGTTTTATTGACTAGACTAAACCTCGTATCCTAATTCAAATTAGAATATTTTTTTTTACTATTTTTTAACTAAAATTTAACCTATGATCCGTTCTTCTAAATGCTGTATTTTATGAGAAAATTGAATTTCAAGTTTTTATATGAGAAACTTTTGTAGGGTGACCACAAATTTTCATCATCAGCGGGACTTTTTTCGACGACCTCCGTGGCCACGGTCCTCACGCCGGACAGTCACACCGGTGGTCCCGGGTTCTATCCCTGGTCGGGTTGAGATGAAAATGATCTTTTCTAGTTTTGCTTGGGTCATGGATGTTTTTCTATATGCATGTAATTTCTGTTATGTTCGTATGTGTCAGTTGATGCTTTTTTCTTGTAAGGTTATTTACTAGAAGTTTAAATTCTCTCAAAAAATTTTCAGGGCCAACACGTGAGCTGCGTTAGATACCAATTCAAACCTAAAATTTCATAAACGTCGTCATATCTGTCTATTATGTAGGTACTTGTTATAAAATATGGTATCATTAAGTTAGTATTCCACAACAGGTCTCGAACTTACTTTGGGGCTAAATCAATCTGTGTGCTTTGTCCGTTGTATATTTATTAAAATCTGTGCAGATGGAAAGTAATTATTTGCAGGTGAATGAATTAAAAATACAGTTATTGTTATATTTATGTTATTTTAAATTGTATTTATGTTTATCATACGGGCGTTGTTGCCTGTAGCAAATAAACAAAGGACTTTTATTTAACTTACCGACCAGTATGATGTCCATAGTAGTCATTGTATCTGTGTACAATTCACCAGAGACGACGCAATCATCAAACCAATCAAATTCGTTGCGATTAATGAAACCATGGACATAGAAAAAAATCATTCTTTAACAGACTTACAAACTTGATTGTCAAATGAAGACCAAAAACGTTCATAATAGTGTGCTCCAAATTATTATTTTTTTACAAATTGTTCACAAATTTACGGAACCAAACACACCAAAAATGTCAAACTTGACAAAAATGAACCTCACAGAAGATTTACCTGTCCTTCACCAACATAGGCAAAACCATATCTGACATCCCGTTTCCTCTGTCTGTCTCTAAGGAAAATTATTTTTAAATTTACTAATTCTATGAATGAAACACAATGGGTTATGACTTTTTTTTTACTTCATTGTTGTAATATATATTAAGGTGGTGGCAATTACATAGGTACTGATTTTGAAGAATCAATTTCTTTAGTACAATAAAATTGTACATTTAATTTAACTGTCTATTTATTTAATTTATCTACACTTATGTCGAAATATTCGAATTACGAATTTAAAGATGATTTTATAAAGACGTACTTTATAAACGCACATACATAAAATTAAAATAAAACTCATAATAGTACCGCTAGCTGTATCGTAAAGTCATTACAGTACTGCTAGCTGTATCTTAATATAACTTTATAACATATTTTCTCATAAAGTGTCACTTATTTCACCAATTTCAATATCGTATTGCATCTCATTACGCACTTGTCGTTATTGTAAAGTAAAACGCACGGTTTATTAACCTGGTCCATCTATTAAAAAGTGAACAATACTTTTATAAATCTTAGCAAAGAGTTTAAATGTCAGAAAAGTGGTCAAAATAAACTTTTGGAGATAAAATAAATAAACCTTTATTTCTTTAAATTAATCTTGACAATAAATTACAACAATTTATCTGTAAAACACAAAAATATTAATTTTCAACACACTTGCTCGTAAAGTGGGTCTTAGAAGGTTGCAAATTATATGTGTATCCACAAAACATTCTTAATTTAACCGCATAATACAATGTTTTAAACTGGGTAAATAACATAATATAAGGGACGTTTTAAAAAAAGCAAAGATAAATAATTTATACAGCCAAACAATAAAGAAGGCATAAACTTATTGTTTTTTTTTCATTTTCACATTTTCTTTTAACTTTTTTTTCCATTTTCAAGAATTAGAAACGACTTAACTAAGTATTTTATACTTGCTTATAATACGTTACGAAATTACGACGTAAACTACTATAAAAAAGTGGCGAATATTTGATTTATTTATCATACTAATCTTCTATACCTACATAATCTACATATAATAAAACAGGAAAAATATTTTGTCTGTACATTTAGTATTTTTGACTGAAATGGATTGAGGGACACCTAAAAAGAATGTTAGAAAGCAGAAATTTTTTTTTGGAATTTCTTGTCTGTATGTATGTTCGCTTTTCACGCAAAAACTACTGGACGAATTTCAATGATTTTTTTTGTTGTATAGCTGTTAAGCCTGGGCAACATATAGGCTATAATTGGTTTTGAAAACTGGAACACCTGATGAAGAATCATAACAGAACAGCTAAACTATAAGAAATATGGAAATGGTACCTTTACAAAAGTTTATCAATCTGACGAGCATTTTCTGTTGACGTATAAAACTCGAAGATCAGGATCATCTGACGTATAAAAATTGAAGATCTGGAACATCTGATGAAAAGCTCCAAGAGACCAGCTACACTATAACATATACGGAAATGGCGCCTTAGCAAAACTTGATTAATCTGATGAGCATTTTTTGTAGACGTATAAAAATCGAAGATCCGAAACATCTGAAACAGTTTAGAACACAAAAAGACTTTTCAACTAAGCGAAAGTTACGCGGGCGAAGCCGCGGACAACAGCTAGTATTATAAATATTATTGTTATGTGCAAAAGTGTAGCCAGAATCTACAAGGCATCATCTTAAGGGAAGGATAAGGTAATTTAGGTATATATGCACCTTTGCTGCTGACCGCACATTAAGGAAGCAATATATTTATTGCTATAAAAAATAAATCAAATTATCATTTGTTTTTATTTTATTTTTATATAGGTAGGTACCTAAATACATATTGAAAATAAGAATTGTAGATATTTTATACAAAAAAATTCTCATGGTTTTGGGAGACAAATGTTTTTATTATGAAAGCGAAAAAGTTTCTGTCAACACTGGGTTTTTTTTGGCCATCCCCTTTTAAGACTTTCCCGGTCATAGTGATTCCAGAGATAGAGCCCGCTGAATGTCAGATACCGGAGACATATTAATAATTTGTTCCGTTTGGACCTTTTGGGTACAGAACCTGAAAAACAAACCTTTCCATCTGTAAAGATTTTCAAATGTCCCGCTGATGATGAAAATTTGTGGTCACCCTACAAAATTTTCTCATATAAAAACTTGAAATTCAATTTTCTCATAAAATACAGCATTTAGAAGAACGGATCATACGCTAAATTTTAGTTAAAAAATAGTAAAAAAATATATTCTAATTTGAATTAGTATACGAGGTTTAGTCTAGTCAATAAAACCGATAGTATTGGGCCCTCAGATCAGAAATTAGAAATTTAATAACTTTTTGACAATTAAGTTTTGGGCCATTATTTCTTTTTTACTAATTCACTGAGGTATCTAAGTAGTGTATATTAACGTAATTTTTATGAATTTCTTCCGAGAAGTCATATTTTGCAGATACCCATTTTGGTGTTCTGAGGGCCCAAGATAGACCGCCATAAATCTGTAATGTCTTATTCTACACAAATGGGAATTTGTTAAAATATTTAAAAAATTCTTTACTAAATTCTGAAATAAAAATCATTAACCTAGAAATAGTATTTTCTGAGATTTTTTTTTGCAGGCGTCTGGATTGAGGGCCCACGTTAGATAATGATTACAGGCATAATTCTACTTTTAGAAATTTTTGGGTCTTTGCATTAAGTTTTTACTATTTTTATCTAATTGCCCTGTGAATCTTATTTCGTTCCGGGACAATTTAAAAATTGGGCCCTCAATCCAGATACACACCATTTCTGACCTCAGAGAAATAATATCTTATTTGGTTATATAATAAAAGCCGCGTGAGGCCTCAGCTTTATTAGTAGCTGTCCAAGTACGGAGAACAGACTGGACTAGATGGACTGGAACTTTCCAGAAATTTTCGGGAACGTTTTCTCCCAATTTTTTGCGAAAGTCTGTCTGTCACTATTTCACGGTGTTTCAATGTTTTTATGAAAAACATAAGACTTTTTACCGCGAATGGAACCGCGGGCAACAGCTAGTACTAAAATATTTTTCTCTGAAAAATTCTCAGGAATGAAATTCTCAAGAAATTTCTCTGAAATTTCTTGGAAAATACCTGGGAATGAAATTCTCAAGAAATTTCTTGGAAATTTCTCCGAAATTTCTTGGAAATTTTCCTGGGAATGAAATTCTCGAGAAATTTCTTGGGAAAATTTCCCCGGAATATGGAAAATATGCATTTCCTTTCATCCGATTTTCTTGAAAATTTTAGCGATTGTTAATCTCCTTATTTTAAAGACAGCTACAAATAGAAAATGTCATTTTTTTAAATATTTTAGGTACTTTTCCAACAATTTCCGTATAAGGGAATATTTCCGAGAACGTTTCCTGACCGTTTCCAAAAATTCTCGAAAATCGGAAAGGGCACATCACTACCATGTGCATGTGTGACGGAAAAATGATGTAACAAAAATGAACTGTCACTGTCAAATCAAATCTGACTTTTGTTGTCATTGTCATCAATTGTTTTATTTAGTAAAATATTCATATATATTGCAAATACGTTGCAATGTAAAACGTACTAGTGATTATATGCTCTTTGTTGCAATGCAACGTCCTTGGTTCGATTAGAATTTGTGAAAAATAAGTGAAAAGTGGAAATAATTCGCTGTAAAAAGACATTAACTATTTACTTTTCATTTTATATTATTTAGATTGATAATTAACATAGTTTAAACAGTTCTTTAACTATTAATTCACTTCACTGCATCTATACGAAAAACATTAGAATATCAGATCTACATGAGTTTGGAAATAGAAGAGGCTAACGAGACCCAACAATTAATGCAGAATGAAGGTGAAGAAGACGAGCAGAAAGTGTGTAATTCAGCAACGTCCCCAGTTACCAGTAACAAGATGTCCAGTGGAGCAGCTAGTCTAACTTCAGGGAAGCCTCAGGTGCAGCCTAGCTCCGGGAATAATAGTTTAAATGAGTCAACTAAAGTCTCATATGTAAACGAAAGGCGGTTGCACCGGGATTTGATGAGATCCAATTATAATAATAGACCTAAGCATGTGCCTAAAGAAACTACTGATGTGAAGCACATGGAGAAAGCATTGTTAGAGCTACTTGAAGACTTTCACACAGGGAAATTAAGCGCATTTGGCTCAGGATGTAGCATGGAACAAATGATTAATGTTCGGGACCAGCAGGAGCATTTAGCTAGACTACATTTCAGACTTTGCGCAGATGTTGAAAAGCCAACAGATGATAGTTTTGAAAATTCTGGTGCAAGGGATAAAATGGCTCAATTAGTACAAAGTTTGGAACAACTGTCAGCATCTATTGAACATCTGCATTCAGATGGAATTATAAATACAAATGATGGGAGTTCTAAACAAACATAAATTTATTTTTCAAATAGAACATGGATTCTCCTAATAATTACAAAAGATCTGAACCCATGAAGATGGAAGAGAAGGAAGAAGGCAAAGGGAAATGTAATAAATATAATCAAAATTATATTGTAATCAAATTTATTCCAAAAGTAACTTATTATTAATGTTATTGTTTTTAATTTTTTGACATAAAAGTATAAGATAGACTCGTGAGTTTAACCTGACATGTACATCCTACCTTATACACCTATATTATATATGTACATAACCTTATATGTGTAAACCTACCAATTACTATATACATTATATAGTACAAATATAAGGTAGAAATTGGAATATTATTAGGATTATCTATGACACTGCCATATCACAACGCATTCATTGATAAAGCACTTAATACTCGTCAGCTTTGGGATGTGTGTGAAATGCTTAATATATTATAATAATTAAGCATTTCATCCAGAAGAAAGACCCAGTGACCTGTAAGACAGGTTCTTTGGACATCAAGTTCAGGAACCAGATCTCCACAACTACAATCAAGATGAATGTATCTACTCATAAGTTTAAAGCATTTTCATTTGAAACTTAACTATTACTATGATCTATTGGAAATGTTTTTTTGCCAACACAAATAAATTTTTCTTTTTAGAATGAAAAGTAGTTAATTAATGGATATGTGTAACAAACCATTACATAATTAACTAATTAAACAATAAAAAAAAAATCAAAAATATGTGAAACATATTTTTGGCAAGCATTCTTAATGGTAATCCAAAAAAAAAACAACTTCAATTTACAAACATATTTGGTTCAATTTAGAATTTTTTTAAAAAGGTACCTTTTTAAAAAAAATCTACAAGTAGAACACTTTTGCCACTAGTTCTATCATAAAAAAATAATCACAAATATGTCCAGCATTGATATGGGTGAGATAATAACAATCAAGATATTAGTGGAAAAAAAGAGTGCCAATTTACAAAAATATCTGGTGGTACCCGCCTTTTTTTAAAGTCTTTCTACAAGTAGGACACTTTTTTCCACTAGTTTTTAATGCAGCTTCAATGCATTTCAAACAGAACACATGACCACATATTGTTGAAGCTACTGAGTTTTTAGCTAAACTGTCCATACAAATAGGACAATCTCCAAAATTTTTTGCAGGTGACTCTGGATTAGCTGTGGTTTGAGCTGTTGCTGGTGCTGGCTGCTGTGAAGGTTGTGTACGTGGAAGTTTATTCATTTTGTTATAATGTTGTTGATTATTATTTATGCGACTACTTTCATCACTGACATGACTTGACTGTCTGTGCATACTTGTGTGATGTTGATTTCTCTTCCTTCTCTCTTCAATATCGACTTTTCTATGATAATGATGACATTTCTTACATAGCGGATATGAACTGACAGAGTACTTGATAGTTCGTTGTCTTTTATTTATCTGTTCTGGGCGATGATAATGATGACATTTTTTACATAAAGTGTTTGAGGCATCATGATGTTGATTATTTATTTGATTACTCCGATCCATATTACCATGCCATGACTCTAAATTTTGGAAAATATGTCTGTGCATACTACTTGTGTGATGTTGATGATTTTTATTACATCTCTCATATCCATCTCCATTAGAATTTTCATTGGCACATGAAAGCATGTCATGAACTAGAATAACACTGTCATTTTGAATGTTATTTCTTGAGGTAAAGTGTGCATTAGATGAATGTTCACTACCTAAATTAATTGGTGTTGTTACATCTGGTCCAGTTGGAGAATTATTAGTGTCATCTGAAGAAATGTCATATATAAAAACATTATTGTCATTCCTTGAGGTGTTGTGTGCATAAGCTGAATTGTTACCAGGTAATGTATGCGACCAGTCAGTAAATCTCAGCAATACTGATGTTTCAGCATTCTCTCTAGGAGTTTCCACCTCAGAATGTGATTCATTATGAGGTTTGGTTGTAAAGAATTTTGTAACAATTGCTTGAAGTTTATCTTGAGATGAATTATTTTGGGTACTGGAACTTTCATCATTAAAAATAACAGTATTTGTTTTTACTGTATTATCAAAATCATTAAGCAAATTAAAACTGTTTGGTTCTATCTTAGATTCTTCATTATTGTTTAAATTAGATATTGCAGTGGAATCAACACAAGTTATAGTATTAATATCTTTATTTGTATCTCTTGAGTACTTTTTAATAATAGCTTTGTTTTCTGCTATTATGTCATCAATATCTATTACTTCTGTAACATCATTAAGGACTGGACTGTAATCAATAGATTTATAATAATCATCATCATCAATTATGATTGCTTCACTATCTTGTAATCTACGATTTTCCTTTTTAATATCTGGTTCAACAATATCTATACACTCAAGTATATCATTTTCATCAATATTTTTTCTTTTCACTGGTTTACTGATCTCAATATCATCATTGATCACAATAGTTTCAACAGGGCTTTCAACAATTTTGATATCATTATCAATCATGGCATCATTTACAGTGTTAACTTCTAAAGATTTGTTATCATTATTTGATTGTGGTTTTAAATCTGTGCCTGGGTCTGCTTTTGTTTCATTAATTATAGCAGTTGATTTATTCTCATTTATGGAAGTTTCACTCAAAAGACTATCATTAAAAAGTTGGTCATTTCTTGTGATAGTTTCCCTATCTCTGGATGTACTCGGTAAGGGTGAAAATGATTGTAGTCTACCATTAACATAAGGGGTTTTACCTAAATCATAATCAACAGTTTTATTACTATCTCTACTACCATCACTATGATCTGACTTTTCACAATCTTTCAACCATATAGCCACATTGTCACTATTGGAGTTAAAAATGGATTCTGAAATAGCATCACTTTTGTTTCTTTTAATCCTTTTGTTGGGGCAGTCTTTGTCCAAATGTTTATTTTTCTTGCGCTTTTTAGGCGGAGGGTAGTCATTATCAGAATAAGAAACTGGTAGGTTTGAAATCATGTCCATCATTCTATCAGCAATTTTTTTTATTGTGCTAGGTGATGTTAACTTTTCAGATGATATTGAAGAACTTACGGGTAAGTTGTTTTCTTTCCGGGTAAAGATTTTGGGTTCTTCGTCGTCATCAGAGTCTTCAAACATCTTCTCAAGCTCCGACAACGGTGGCATCGGTTTTCCGTTGTCACAAACTCTTGTGCAATCATTTATTCGGTTAGAGGAATAAGACGATTTTAAATTAGAATTACGTCGACAGATTTTCATTTTTTCTGCAAGTTTTTTTGATTTTGCAATATTATCTTCGGACTTGGGACGCGACTTTTTCGCTGGACAGTTAGTTGTTGTACTTTTCTTTTTTGAATCCTTGGTAGATTTATTTTCATCTTTAGACATTATTATTACGTTAACTACAAAAAAAAATGTCCCTGTAGTCTGTTTATGAGATAAATAGGCAGAGAGAAAAAAAATCTAGTAGGTTATTAGGAAGAGAAACACCATTCGGATAGAAAATCAACAAAAATCAGTGTTGCTGTTGAGGTTGACTGACTGACGTTTTGTTGTTGACAGTGACAGTAAGCTTGTTTGACATTGACACTATTTGACTCTGAATTGACCATAAACATTTTTGTTTTTGGTTGATTCCTTCGTTTTACGCCTTTAGTACACCGAAACCTCAGAGATTAACCGACGCACATTGTTTTTCTATGTATGGGAAAGCTGGCATCACAGAAGTAAATTTTTTTTTGCTGGCATTAAATCGATTTTGTAAAATTATGAAACGCATACATAAATAAATATGTAAAATACTAACAAGTGGCTGCCTCAAAATAATACAAATGAAACCATTTTTATTACAAATAGCGATAGCATGGAAGTAATAAGTACTTTAGTACTTACTACTTCCATGAGCGATAGCGATTAACCCACAGACATAATATTACCTTTTTTTTTTTTTTTTTTTGATTTCGCAGGGGGAAATGCATTTACACACTGAGTGTGGGACTCCCGGGCCGCTAGTCGGCCCAGACTACCCACTAAAACCCCCTGCGGCGTTTCCGCACCTGCCGTTGGTGGGGGCGTCATGGGATCGCGAACATTCTACCACGACGCCCCCCGGCTTTGCCTTACGGTACCCTCACATGGCGAGGTGACGGGCGTATTGTGCCCGCCGCCTGCCTCTACGTCCTCGCCGTCGGGGAGGCGCTTCGGCTCGCGCCTCACGCTCCCTCTCGGCGGCCTCCTTCTGCGACATTACTGTTTCGCAGAAGGAGGAGAAAGCATCCCAGCGATTCTCGCTGCTCAGCATCTTTCTAATGATGCTGTGCAGCGAGAGATCGTAAGCTCCCAAAACAACAACCAGGGCCACCCTTTCAGTGGCCCATTTTGCGCAGTCTGCCAGAGTGTGTTGGGCCGTATCGTCCGGCTCCCCACACTCATGGCAGACTGGGCTTTCCTCCCTCCCTATTTTGTGCAGGTAATGACCGAAGCACCCGTGTCCGGTCACTACCTGCGTCATCCTGTACGTCAGTTGGCCGTACCCCCTTTCCAACCATTCGTCGAGCGATGGGAGGAGCGCCTCGATGGTACGGAGGCCGTACGGGGCGTTTTCTAGCTCGACTCTCCATCGCTCTTTCAATCTATCGACGGCCAACTGACGGACCGCCCTCATTTCCGCTGGAGCGGGCCTTTCTGCCAAAGCTCGCCTCCTTGCCCGCTCCCAGTACATTTCCGCCTGTACTTTGGCGTCCAAATCCCACGGCGGGGTGCCGGCCAGTGCACATGCTGCCGCCCAAGCCACCGTCACGTAGGCCCGAGCTATGCGATTGGCCACCACTTTTTGTGGCCTTCGCAGCTGGGCCACGTTGGCTCTGGAGAGCCTGTCCCACCAAATTGGCGCCCCGTACAACGCCATACTTCTTGTCACTCCCGCATAGAGCTTGCGGCACGGGGCGCTAGGCCCTCCAACATTGGGCAGCAGCCGGCCCATGGCCGATGCGGCACCGACTATCCGGGGAGCCAGTTGTTTAAAGTGCTCCCGGAAGTCCCAGCGTGGGTCCAGGATGATTCCCAAGTACTTGATGTATGGTTTCACCTGGACCCTTTCCTCGCCGATGGGAATGGACGCTCCATCAGGCGGTTTCCACCCTCTCTTGCCGAAGGCGATGACCTCACATTTATTGAGGGCCACCCTGAGTCCCAGCAGCCTGACGCGGGTGACCATCAGGTCTGCTGCGACCGCGGCTGTCCTGAGGGTACTCTCCAATTTCTCCCCCCAGATGGCCACCATCGTCAGTCATCCGGGGGAGCAGAACCCCGCGGATGGCCCAGTCGAAACCGATGTTCCACAACAGAGGTCCTAACACAGACCCCTGGGGAACACCGCAGGTCATCGCCCTCACTTTCCTTCCCTCTCTGTCCTCGTAGAGCACTACCCTCTCAGTAAGGTAGTGCCCTACGAGGTTTCTTAGATAGAGGGGCACTCGGTGATATTTGAGTGCCTCCTCGATTACCTCGTATGGGAGGGAACCGAAGGCATTTGCTATATCCAGCGAAACACCAACGGCCCCTCCCTTCCTGTCCGTGGCCTCCTCCGAGAATTCTCGAAGGGCCCCTATCGCGTCTACGGTCGACCGCCTTTTTCTAAAGCCGAATTGGCGGTCCGACACGTTTGGTCCAACATTTTCGAGATGCTGGATGATCCGGTGAGCCACGATTCGTTCTAGCATTTTTCTGGTTTCATCCAGCATCAGTAGGGGCCTCCACCCCGAGGGGGAGTCCTCGGGCCGGCTCTCCTTTCTGAGTAGGCAGAGCCTGCCCTCTTTCCACGGCTTGGGAAACCGCCCTGACGACAAACAGACGTCGAATAGATGCTTGAGGCGGCTTCCGAGGTGTTTTAGGGCCACCGGCAGTACAAGACCGGGGATGCCATCTGGGCCTGGGGCCTTTTTGCAGGAAGTTAGGCGCGCCACTCCCCGGTCAAATTCTTCATCCGTCACCGGTGGCACTTGCGCCGTGGTGGGCTCCCGCTCGGGGACCGACATTCTCGGAGGAGTAAATGGTTGGGCCATTGGGAATAGGCCTTCGACGATCCGTTGGAGGAGATCCGGTTCTAGGGAAGCCATGAGGGGGGCGTAACGCATTTTGTTGCGTACAACCCTATATGGCCTCCCCCATGGGTCCCTGTCCAGCGAAGCCAATAATTGCTCGCGGGCGTCGTCTTTGGCCCTGGCGATTGCTATCGACAGGGCCTTTTTTGCCTCTTGGAGGGCGAAATGGAGTCGCTCCTCCTCACCGCTTGTGCGATGGCGCCGCCGTCTGCACCGTGTGTACTCCCGGCGGGCGCAGTTACTGGCGCGTCGGAGTGTAGCAATTTCCTCCGACCACCAGTGGACCCGCGTTTTGGCAGACGGCGGGCCGGACCTCCTCATGGATGCGTCACACACCTCAGTGAGTGACGCGCGAAAACCTATTGCCCTTTCCTCCACACCAAGGGATCGGCTTGGTGCGGGTTCGCTCCAATTAATTAGCATGGCAGCCTCTTCAGCCAGGTCCCTGTCGAGGCTTGCCATGTTCCACCTGGGAAATTTATGACGTCCCTCCCCGCCTCGAGTGGGCGGTCGAGATTGGGGCGTGTTGGAGACCGTCATCCGAATGTATAAGTGATCGGAGAGGGTCTCCACGTCCTCCAGGACACGCCAATCCGCAACCCGTGCGGCAATGGCCGAGGTCGCAAACGTCACATCTACAACCGACCCCCCGTTCCATCGCACGCACGTGGCGGCGTTGCCCCGGTTTAGGATTTCGAGCCCCATACCCACCACCCAGTCGTAGAGGGTTTCCCCTCTTGGGTTGGTGACGGGAGAGCCCCACGCCGGATGTTTTGCATTGAGGTCTCCCATCAGCATGATCGGTGCTGGTGCCGCGTTCCCGACCGCTTGACCTACTCCCTCGAGCAGGCGTTCAAAGGCACGCAGCGGCTCGTTAGGGGAGAAGTAGGCAGCGATTATTGCAATACCTCCCCATTTCACCGCTACGTACCCCCTACCATTTTGAATCCTCGAGAGAGGAGGGTAATTACCAACTGTTGGGGTGGTTACAGCCACCAGCCCTTCTGTGTCTCCAACCCAATTGGGGAGGGGGACGTAATAAGGTTCCGAAACTATAGCAGCGCCAATGCCCCACTCCGCCACGTGCTGGACTAGGAGGTCTTGAGCACGGGCGCAGTGGTTGATATTGGCCTGCAACAACTCCAGGCGGTGAGTAAGCCGAACTGACATTAATGCTCCATTTGTTGGGCCTCCGATGCCTCCCTCGTGGTGGAGGCCAGTTTACCCCTGGTGCGCGGGGGTTGCACGCCTTTCCCCCCATAACATGTTTTGCCGGGCGTTTCGCGGCATGGCACACGGCGCACCATGGCTCTCTGACCTCGCACACTGCCATGGCGTGGCCTGCTTTTCCACAGTGGTGGCACAACATCGATCTATCCACCAAGGATGAACAGAGGGCCTTGGTGTGGCCTATGCCCATACAGCGGAAGCACCGCATGGGCAGTGTGTCTAGTCCTTTTACTTTAGCGGACGACCATCCTACCGAAAGACGTCCTGCCTCCACCAGTGTATTGGCGGCCGCCACGGGGCAGGTCAGAATAGCTGCCCCGGTCTGGTCTGGTGCCATACGTATGGCGCCAACTTTTACTTGCCCTAGTGGACATTTTCCTGCCGTTGCCGCTGCATCCCGTAGGGACTCTGGTGTCACCGCCTCGTCAAAGCCGGAGATCTTGACTTGCGCCGCCTTATATGGCCTCGTCACCTCCGCCTCATCGCCAATTAGCTCCCGGAGCTTCTCAGCAAGGACGTCAGCTGCAGCCCCGCTGTCCGCTCCGGGGACCTCTATTATGCGGCCTCCCGTTGCGCTTCTGCGCACTGCCACGTGGTCCACCCCAATGGACTGAAGTTTCAGGGTGGTGACCCTGGCCATTACCGACTTATAGTCCATTTGGGACTCCGGCCTTAGGGTCACCACCACCGCCGTCAATTTCGGTGGGATGAATTTTTTCTTCTTTGGTGGCGCTTGCGCAGCCACCTTGGGGGCCTGGACCTGGGTGGGCCTTGTCTCCGCAGGGGGGAGGGATTTCTTCCCCTTACCCTTTCCTTTTCCCTTTTTGACCACTGTGGCCCACCCTTCCTCCTCGGGATTCGACGGTGTCTCGGCGGGCGCCTGGGAAGGGCCTGGACCTGGCGTGGGGTCTCGTGGACGAGCTTTGGCCTTTCGCGCCGGTATTCGTGGCGCGGGTCCGGGTCTTGCAGGGGGCGTTAGAGTCGTTGGCCCCGTGCTAGCCTCCTTGCGGGATTGGCGTTCCGCCTCCTGCCGTTTCTTGTCGGCCGCGAGAGGCGGGCGCATTATTGGCTCAGGAGCCAGTATGCCCCGCTTCTCGGCCTCCTTTAGTCGGTCCGTTACCATTCCCCCCAACCTCAGGAACAGGTCCCTTTCCATGGAGTCCTTTAGGTCGTTCAGGACCTCTTTAAGTTCGGTCATGGTGACCCCTGCTGCCCCTTGGGTAGAGGGTCCGGCCTGCTTTTCGGCGTAGGCCGTTCTAAGGGCCCTCGTTTCCTGCCGCAACTGGGCCAGCTCCTCCCGCATCCTTTTATTATCCGCGGTGAGGACACGGACCGCCTCAGATTCCACCTGCTGGGCCTGTATTTTCCCAGCGGCGTCTAGAATTTGGTGGCAGGCCTCTTTCATGGCCCGCCATACCGTCCCTTTCAGATTTCCGGACTTCCCGGCGTGGTACAGCACCTTTTGGGCGGACGCCCGGACCACCTCCACATATTCGTCCACCACCGTGGCGGACTTACGGCCAGTAGAACTCGCGCAGGTGCGCCGCGCAGAAAAGCGGCCCCTAGCGGCAGAGCTCAGCTTGGGGCCTCGATTCTCGGCCTCAGGCACCTCCAGTGCTTTGCGCTTTAGGGCACTACCTCTGCCATCTATGCCAGCCTCTGACATAATAACCTCTGGGAGGCCATCACTGTCCCCGTCAGATAAATCCGACAGGGCCATTAGCTCCTCTCTACTAGTCGATCGTGTCGACAAATTGGAGGGACTTGCGTCCCTCTGGCGGTTCTTGCCCCCCCCAGATACGGTGGGGCAGCCCACACCCGAGGGTGTGGGGAGGGATTCTCCGGTCAGGCCGGTACCCTCCTGGGGTATTGTAGTTTTAGAAGACGCCATTTTCATTGAGTTCCTTTTTTTACAAGGGTGAGGTCCCTGATCTCCCACTCAAACACAGTGGGCGCTCGGGACGGGGTTCCCCCCCCCCGCCATTCATCCCATCGGCGCGCCCGACCTTAGGATTGGGGTTATTTTTGGTGAGGTTTTCTTCCTCTCGACACCGGCCCCAGTGGCACAGCATCCCCAGCCCCAGTTTGGGGTACCGGGTTGCCCGACGCTGGCCGAAGCCAAGACCGCCGCACGAAGAAACGTGAGCCACTTCCTTTCACCACGTCTGTAAGCAGACGGGGAGGAGTGGCTCCCAACCAACAGTAGCAGGACATTCGCCAGCAACCAATAAGACCCCGCATACCAGAGAGTTATTGGCTGCCACCCAGGGTGCACCGTCCTGGAACCCTTGTCAGCCCGCCGCTCGCACCGGATCCGAAAGATCAAGTGTGAGAAGCTAAAGCCTTCAAGGGACCAGGCACACGAGGAGGTTTCCCGCACTTAGCACCCCAGACATAATATTACCTAGACCCCGCAAGTGTATGTACTTCGCGTGTAAAAAGGAAGATGATTCAACTTCATTTAACGCTCGTTCATACAGTCTGCGGTCGAACGTTCTCGCCGTCAGACGTATTACAAAAAGTAAAAAATGCCTAATTGCGCGGTATTGAGTTGAAGAAACAATACACAAAAAGGGGGGCGAGACAAAGGAAACATTTCTTTTCATCGGTAAGTAATTTTGTTTTAAAATGGTGTTGTTTTTAACTAAAAAAACAATTATTTTGTGTTCCCGGTACGGATTTGGCGATTTTACAAAGAAAACTATGTATGCGAGTGTGTATTGTTGATTTAAAATACATTGCCGCTTTTAAAAGGAGTGTTGTAGGGCTTATCTTTAAAAACACGCAATGAATGTTAAAACGAACTATACGTTCACACGTCGTTTAGCTTAGTGGTACGATCACTAATCTCATTTTTCTGTCAAAAAAGGCAAATAGTGCTGTACCGCACAGAAAAGCTAATCGATTCTAAAAGCCTAATCAATTTGGAAACAGAGGAATGATAATGACAGAGGAATGATATTCTGTGTCATGTATTTTTTTTTAGGGTTCCGTACCTCAAAAGGTAAAAACGGAACCCTCGCGAAAATTAAAATAGAATATGTATTTAAATAAAAAATCGAATATCTCAAAAACGGCTGGACCTATTTAGATGCACAACAAACTTAAACATTCTATTAATAATTTCTATGTATATTCCAAGTTTCATCAAAATCTGATTAACGGTTCGAGAGTTATCGCAGAACAAACATGCATACATACAAACAATGTAATTTTTATCCAACTTTTTAGCTTCGCAGTAGTAGAGAAAAAGACAAGTTATTAATGATTTATCATTTCTCTGCCGTTTTCTCATTCCTCTGTCGATGAACTCGAATAATCGATTATAATATCGGTATTGTAAAATTGCTTACAGTATCAATTTGGAAAGTAAAGGGCGGCGGCGGCGACACCTTTGAATCGTTTGCATGGATGGCGAGCGTTCCCATCACTAAATCGCTTATGTGACGTCACAGTAGGTAAAAAAATATTGACACGCTCGTTTTCTATGCAGGCGATGAGACTTGCGGGGTCTAGGTAATATTATGTCTGTGGATTAACCGGTTGGTGCCGCCAGGAAAGAATAGAAACAAAGAACATCCAAAAACAATTGAACCGACCAAGTGCAATATACTTCGAGAGACTTCGAGTGATACGAATCAAACGAGCATTTACAACTCGTCGGATTATACGTCAGCGATAAAAAGCGGAATGTTGTAAACATTTGGCGCGCCATTTGGAAATAGATAAGCCATCATTTATTTTTCATTTATCCATACTATCCATACTAATATTATAAAGTAGCTGTTACCCGCGGCTTAGCCCGCGGCAAAAAAAAGATTAATCATTATCCCGCCCCTGTGAAACTGTTGCTTGAGCGCGAGTTAGGCCTTTATTCACGATGGAGCGAGTTGAAAAATAGGTAAAATAGCAAATAGGCCAAATTACAAATTCATAGGCAAATACCGTTTATACACTCGCATATACAGGGTGTTATTTTGCATCCTTGCAATATACTTCTAATAATACTTCCATGGTGCCAGCTGCTTTTCTTCCAGCGCAGATTGTAAAAGTCAATCGAGGGAAAGGGCTTTAAACTGGGGATTCTTCCACTCATAGGCGATGGGCTAGCAACCTGTCACTATACCTGAATCTCCTTTTTATCAGAGAGCCCACTGTTCAGCTAAGCGTGGCCTTCGAGTCTCACGACTCTTGGCTCTGTCTACCCCGTAAGGGATAAAGACGTGATTCTATGTATGTATGTATGTATGCTGGCCTGTGGTGTGGCCCTAGAATAGCAACAACCCATCTCTTCCCGTGGGTGTCGTAAGAGACGACTAAGGGATTTAAAAACACCGGAGGATGGGCAGCAGCATCTTTCCGCGTACTATGCCATCACACTGCGATCGCCAACCCGCCTGCCAAGCGTGGCGATTACGGCAAAACCCCCCATGATCAATACATCTACAACACGGCCCCTAGTCCCCGGCGGCCCCGCTATTCCGGACTCTGGTAGCGTCACGGTAACGGCGGGGCAGGGGGTGCTAAGAATCCCCGGCAGATGCCAGGCTACCAACCCCGACGACCCTTGGCCCTGGCAACGTACAACACGTGCACGGAGGAAGAATTGAGCAGGTTACGATGGGATATTGTAGGATTATGTGAAGTCCGAAGAGAGGGGGAGGACACCATGATCCTCAAATCCGGAAACCTGCTCTATTTCCGGGAGGGCGACCAACTGTCCCAGGGTGGTGTCGGGTTTATCGTCCACAGGTCCATCGTAAACAACGTGGTCCAGTTCGAGAGTGTATCAGCGAGGGTAGCGTACCTTATACTCAGAATCACCAAACGGTATTCGTTGAAGGTCATACAAGTGTACGCACCGACCGCAAATCACTCCGACGACGAGGTGGAGACTATGTATGAGGATATTTCTAGAGCCATACATAGCTCCCAGGCCCACTATACCGTTGTTATGGGGGATTTTAACGCGAAACTGGGCAAACGAAGCGATAATGAGCTGAGAGTGGGGAATTTTGGATATGGAAGGAGAAATGCACGCGGTCATCTGCTGGCCGGCTTTATGGAGAAGGATCTTTATGATAAACTCCTTCTTCAAAAAGCCAAAACAGCGAAAGTGGACCCACTTGCATCCTAATGGCGTCATAAAAAATGAGATAGACTTTATCTTATCGACAAAGAGGCAAATATTCAATGATGTCTCTGTGCCGTAAAAACAGGAAACGATCACCGAATGGTAAGAGGCACATTGAATCTGAGAACGAAACTCGAAAGGTTGACTGATGAAGTCTACGCTCCGACCAGCGCCTATCCAGCTCCAAAACCCCGAGAGCTTTCAGCTCGAGTTGCAGAATCGCTTCGAATGCCTGGGAGACTGCGAAAATCTGGACAATTATAATGACAGGTTCGTGCAAATTGTCCAAACAGCTGGGTCTAAGACCTTTAAAACCCGCTGCTCAAAAGGAACCGAAAAGATCTCAGACCTCACCAACAAACTCATGGAAAAAAGACGAAACTTGGTTCTGCAGTCCTCTGATGATGATGCTCAGTATCGACGTCTAAACAGACAGATCTCCAAGTCCCTAACTCACGATTTACGCCAATTCAATACCGACCGTATTGAAGAGGCGATTAAGCTTAATAAGGGCTCAAAAGTTTTTGCAAGGGATCTGTCTGTTGGTCAAAGCCAACTGACCAAGCTGAAGACTGAGGATGGCAGAATCATTTCGTCGAAGCCGGAGCTGTTGGAAGAGGTTGAGAAGTTCTACGGACAATTATACGCGAGCGTACGGCACCTGTCATAAATCTGGCCAAAGATCCAAGAACCAGATTGACCCGACACTACATCGAAGATATTCCCAGACGTCAGCCTATACGAGATTAGAATGGCTCTTAAACAGTTAAAAAACAATAAGGCACCACCGGGTGACGATGGAATCACGGCTGAGCTTCTGAAAGCAGGTGGAACGCCGGTATTAAAAGCTCTTCAGAAGCTATTTGATTCCGTCATACTCGAGGGACAAACGCCTACGGCATGGCACAGAAGTGTGGTGGTACTCTTCTTCAAAAAAGGCGACAAAACCTTATTGAAGAATTATAGGCCTATCTCACTTCTGAGCCATGTCTACAAAATGTTTTCGAGAGTCATTACGAATCGTCTAGCTCGCAGGTTGGACGACTTCCAGCTTCCCGAACAAGCCGGTTTCCGAAAAGGCTTTAGTACCGTAGACCACTTACATACGCTGCGGCAGATTATACAGAAGACTGAGGAGTATAATCAGCCCTTATGCTTGGCGTTTGTGGACTACGAGAAAGCCTTCGATTCGATCGAGACCTGGGCTGTGCTACAGTCTCTCCAACGGTGCCAAATTGACTATCGATATATCAAAGCGCTGAAGTGTTTGTACGAAAACGCCACCATGTCGGTCCGTCTCCAGGATCAAGGCTCGAAACCTATCCAGTTGCAGCGAGGGGTGAGACAGGGAGACGTTATATCTCCGAAACTGTTCACCGCCGCCCTGGAAGATGTTTTCAAGCTTCTGGACTGGAGCGGACTCGGTATCAATATCAACGGCGAGTACATCACTCACCTTCGATTCGCTGACGATATCGTAGTCATGGCTGAGACCTTGGAAGACCTAGGCACAATGCTCGATGGCCTCTGTAGAGCCTCTCAACAAGTGGGTCTTAAAATGAACATGGACAAGACGAAAATCATGTCTAATATCCGTGTCGCACCCACTTGTCTAAAGGTTGGAGACTCTACACTCGAAGTTGTTGACAATTATGTATACCTGGGACAAACAGTTCAGTTAGGTAAGTCCAACTTCGAGAAAGAGGTCAACTGTCGAATCCAATTCTGCTGGGCAGCGTTCGGGAAGCTTCGCGATATCTTCTCGTCCAGAATACCGCAGTGTCTCAAGACTAAGGTCTTTGACCTGTGTGTGTTGCCAGTAATGACATACGGAACAGAGACGTGGTCGCTTACTATGGGCCTCATAAGAAGGCTCAAGGTCACCCAAAGGGCGATGGAGCGCGCTATGCTCGGAGTTTCCCTGCGTGATCGAATCAGAAATGAGGAGATCCGTAGGAGAACTAAAGTAACCGATATAGCCCGCAGAATCGCCAAACTTAAGTGGCAGTGGGCGGGGCACATAGCTCGCAGAACAGATAGCCGTTGGGGCAGAAAAGTTCTCGAGTGGCGACCACGAACCGGAAAACGTAGTGTTGGCAGGCCTCCCACACGGTGGACCGACGACCTGTTGAAGGTCGCGGCTTGCGCATGGATGCGGGCAGCGCAGGACCGGTCGTTGTGGAAATCCTTGGGGGAGGCCTTTGTCCAGCAGTGGACGTCTTTCGGCTGAGAGAAGATGTATGTATATAAAAAAGTTGTTTTTATTAAACTTAATAACTGTGTTTTAAGATGTTTATGATTTTTGTAATAAAGTTATATTGTATTGTAAGTTTTCCGATTAAAAGAAAATAAATAAATAAAAATATTACAGATATAATAAATTTGCGTAAACCCAAATGTTTCGTATCACTAGTTTACAAAGTTTCTGTTTCTATGATCTCTGGGAGGGGCCAAAATAAACGATTTTTTTTTGTGCGTGACAAATTGAAAGCCTATTTAAGTATGAGTAGGCTCATATTTAACTGAAATTAAAGGTTCTTATATTTATAATCACTGAAAGGAAATTTAATTACATTATAACAAATATTACGATAAATTATTAAAATTATTTGTTTATTTTCATATAAATAACTACTGACAGCCAATTATAAAGTCCGTGTAAAGTGTCAGCGAGAGAGGCGCTATAGTCGTGCACACAGCGATAAAAAAGTTGAAAACTTTTTTGAAATTCTCAAAAATGTGAAAAAAATGATCAAATTTTTGGGGTCTTTTGTCATAAAATCAACTGTATCTCTAAAACTAAATGTGATATCGAAAAAAAGCCCTCGGGGTATTGAGTTGGGCTACATTTTAAAATAAACTGGATCACTAAAAATCTAGGCAGGAAGGTGCCCTTTGTGTGGCGTATTTTGGGGAGCGCGCTTCTTAGGCGCGCTTCGCGTCGCAGATTTATGAGTCTGGGAGTGTATAAGAGTTTGATCGTGAAATTTATTTGTTTGTAAATATGTATATTAATTTAATTTTATAATGATGTTAATTTAAATTAATTCTTTAAAATTAATTTTGTGGGAGAAGGAATTATACTACAAAAGGCAATAGACCGAGAAAAAGGATAGGGCGTTCTTTGCAGTGGGGCAATACAGCCTCCTAATACTAAAACTGAGAAATATCGATACGATACACATAAAGAAGTAATATTAATAATTTAGGTTAGCGATACTTTGAAAATATTTACTAATTAGAACTTTATATTCTGAATACGAAAAATTATATTTAATTAAACCGAGGCTAAATTCATTATCTTTATGTTCATTGACCGAGCGAGCGAAGCGAGCGAGGTCCTCTATTTCAGCTTGGCCAAAAATTATTTGTTATATCTGTGTGTTCTCCTCTAGAGGTCGTATTTCTCAACCGATTCCTGTGAAATTTTGGGAGCAGGTTCGATAAAAGTATGAAAAAAATTCGAAGTTGGCACAAGGGAAGAGACCCAAGCTCCTTTTGATTTTATAGCTCGATCTCACGTTTGATCTGCAATCTCTATAAGCTCGCGAGGTCTAAGAGCCACTACTCCACTAGTAACTATTTTTTATTGCTTCGTCTTCTCGAACGGTAACAGATAGCGTGGCTTGGGTAATGCTGACGATGTTCACATCTGGGTATACGCGGGAATCGAGAGATACGAGTAGCGTCTCGCAATGTTAATGGCGCAGTCCGTTTAAAAAAATTGTGGTACTCTATGTTTCAAGAGCTAACCCATTTCAATTAAAAAAAAAGCCGGTACCTTCTACTGACCCTTGCGCTGCGTATCTCTTGCGTTTGTTTGCAAAAAAATATTATTTTTCTTTATGGATTTTTTACATCGTGCATTTGAGTTTTATTACTTCAAAGACGATAATAAACCTATTAGGTAGGTATTATCTATTAGATTACATCTTACAAAATTAAAAGCCTGCCTAAGTGCATTTTCAATGTAAGGTAGGTGCGTCAAACTACGCCTAGCTAACAATATTGCTTGTTTTTTAAATATAAAATAAGATGGCAAAATAATAAAGTCGGATATTAAAAGTATTATATTATACTAGCTGTTGCCCGCGGCTTCGCCCGCGTGAGTTTTGCAAAGATGAAAATTCTTTTTGTGTTCCAAACTGTAGTAACCTAAACTCCAGTACTCAAAATTTCAGCCATTAATTGTTTATCCCGTGTCTCGCGGGAATATATTAGGTACTCGTAGTACAGTCGCGGTGTTAAAATGAATCAAAAGTGATATTTCATTCAATGAACGATCTTCGTCTGCTCGTTATCTAGAATTTCCCGTGTACCACCACTCCTACCCCGAGTCCCTTTTTGTCCTGTCCTGTGTCCTGTCTATTTATACCTACGTCAGTGGAAAATGCTCATCAGGTTGAAAGACTTTTGCTAAGGCCCCATTTCCATTAATTTTATTGAGTAGCTGGTCTCTTGGAGTTCTTCATCAGATGTTCCATAATCTTCAATTTTTATACGTCAGCAGAAAATGCTCATCAGATTGAACGACTTTTGCTGAGGCGCCATTTACATATATGTAATAGTGTAGCTGGTCTCTTGGAATTCTTCATCAGATGATCCTGATCTTCGATTTTTATACGTCAACAGAAAATGCTCGTCAGATCGATAAACATTTGCAAAGGGACCATTTCCATATTTCTTTTAGTTTAGCTGTTATCTTAAGGTTCTTCATCAGGTGATCCAGTTTTCAAAATCAATTATATATATATGTTGCCCAGGCTTAATAGCTATATAACAAAAAAAGTTTCATTCAAATCCGTCCAGTAGTTTTTGCGTGAAACGCGTACATACATACAGACAGACAGACAGACAAGAAATTCCAAAAAATGTTTTTTGCTTTCTATTATCCTTTTTAAGTGTCCCTCTATCCATTTCAGTCAAAAATACTAAATGTACAGACAAAATATTTTTACTGTTTTATTATATGTATAGATTAATGTAACTATTCATTATAATCTTTCTTTAATTAGAATAACAAATCACAAAGAAAATTGCGAGTATTAAAACCACTGGTTTTGGCGGACTTAAACACCTCTATAGGTAAGAACGCCTATGACACATATTCTTCAATTTCTTTCAATCTAAATATTATCTTACTTTTGTAATGTTAGGAACGAAATCAGTCTTAACATTTCTTATATAGTCATTATTCTGAAATGTATTTTAACAAATTTTAAACAAGTAATATCAATTTACAATATCAATAAAACAGTAAAAATATTTTGTCTGTACATTTAGTATTTTTGACTGAAATGGATACCTAGAGGAACACTTAAAAAGAATAATAAAAAGCAAAAAAAAAATTTTTTGAATTTTCTGTCTGTCTGTCTGTCTGTATGATCACGCTAATCTCCGAAAGTACTGAACCGATTTGAATGAAACTTTTTTTGTTGTATAGCTTTATTTTATTAAGCCTAGGCAACATTTAGGCTATAATTGATTTTGAAAACTGGAGCACTTGGTGAAGAACCAAAACAGACCAGTTAAACTATAAGATATATGGAAATGCTGTCTTAACAAAAGTCGTTCAACCTGATGAGCATTTTCTGCTGACGTATAAAAATTGAAGATCTGGAAACTTCGGATGAATAACTCCAAGAGACCAGCTACACTATAACATATATGGAAATGGCGCCTTAGTAAAAGTCGTTCAACCTGATGAGCATTTTCTGCTGACGAATAGAAATTGAAGATCTAGAACATCTGATGAAAAGCTCCAAGAGAGATTTATCATCTAAGCGAAACTCACGCGGGCGAAGCCGCGGGCGATAGTTAGTAAGACAATAAAGGAAACTATCAATAAGAATAAAATATTACCGAAAACTTATGTTTAACTACACATGTGCTTCTGCATGTGTTTCGCTAAAAATTGCGCAGCAGTCCACCCGCGTCAAATGTCTGCCTGCCTTTGGCCAGCGGCGCGTGAGACGGAGTAGGAGAGGTGCGGTATCAATTGTGGGCGAGTGATCCTTATTACTTAGACACTAAAATCTATAAATTTTATTATGGAACCGTATTTTTTGAAGCACAGGCGTGCTTTGACCCTAGGCGTAGTTTGACTCACCTACCTTACCAGAAGGTCGAGTAGAGCACGAGATCTGTGAATTTTTTTCTCAGGAACGTTTAAAGGTATCAAGTTGAAATTAATATCGAATACTCGGATCTATGGTCTCTTTCAGCAAAAAAATAATCAAAATTTTACGTCAAGGAGTTATTACCGTAAATGTTGCGATTTTTTTCATATTTTGCGATTTCAGACAGCAATCAATACCTATGGGTAATTCCCGTACCTGAGGTAGGTACGTAAGAGTATAATTAAAAAATGTGAACAGAAAGTAATAATGTGTATTATTATTGTATTCTCCCTTGTGTTTAATACTTTTTCGCATTCGATCAGAGCAATTTTTAAAACAGTTGTTTCAATCAGAAGTGACCTTGTAAAATGATTGATTTGAAAGCGTCGACCACTTCTTTTGGGTCTTGGAACCGCTGACCATGCAATAACGCTGACCATTCTAGGGAATGTGAAGTAATCGTTGGAGCTCACGTTAGGGCTGTACGAAAGATGGTCCATCAACTCCATGCTTTTCTGCTGCAAACAAGAGCTTGCTTTCCGAGCGGTATGGGAGCCTGGATTGTCGTGGTTTAAGATTGTCCGACGTTTTGGTATATCTGTACGGAATTGTTTTATAATTTTTGGCAAACAAACTGTTGTTTACCAATCATCCGTAACTATTCTGCATTCCTGTAATGAAATTGTGGCAAACTTAGCCCGTTATTAGCAATCATTTTCGTAGAAACGCTGCGAGAACGAAAAAATCGCTTGATTTGATGACCCAAACAGCCGATTGTTGCTTTATTTCGGGTTCATTCGCATAGATCCAGAATTCATCACTTGAGATGATGTTAGAAACCGCATTTGGGTTTTCTCCGTCGAACCGTTGGAGAGTAAGCAGAGCCTATTTTCCTTGAGTCGCATTTTGTTCTTCACTCAAATTTGAGATACCCAACGGGAAATAATTTTTCATACACCTAAATTTTGAAGTAAAATTGTTTAAATGGCTGTCATACTGGAGCTTAATGTTGTGCGAATCTGCTAGTATGTCACATGTGTGTCTTCTTTTACCATCTGGCGCATAGCAATGATGTTTTCTTGTATAAAAGCTGTTTTTGGCCGACTTTAAGAAGGGACAGTACTGAGAGAGGCATGTCCACGTCGGAATTAGCAATACCAGCGGTATATGGTCGTTAGATTAGGTGCATCACATCCATAAATAGAAACAAGTTCAGCGAGGTTCATTCTTCTGTAAAACCTCGTCAAAAGTTGTGAAAAATTAAAGCGTGAAAATTTTCTTGCGTAAGCTCCATTTTCTTTATCGACTTGTCAACTTCTAACTGTCAATATCAGGGGGCACGGCAGTGCCCCCGCCAAGTCGAGCGCGAAGCAAACACTGCCGTACCATCCTTTACTGGAACCATTTCGTCGCATTTTCAGGCCCTTATTTGAGAACCTCTGGATAAGACCAGAACGAAGAAATTTTCGTCATTCAGTAAGCTATAATCACATACTTAAAATCCAAAATTTCAAGTCTGTAGGTCATTTAGTTCCGAAGTTAAGCGAAAGCAAAGTTTCGCATTTTCGACACTCACTCACTCACTCATGATCATCAAAATAGAACTAGTACTTCCCATAAACTCAGAGAACTGAAATTTGGTACAGAGTTAGGTTTTAATGGCCACATAAAGGGAAAACTATAAAAACTAGGATAATCGAAGTTTGGTGACCCTGATTAGAAAACACAAGAGCCCAACCAAACTATTAGAGATCGACATACCGCCTTTACAAAAAATATTCAACTTGGTGGGCCGCTTCACTTGATATCAAAAATCGAAGGTCTGAAGTATCTCATGAAGAACCTTCAGCTGGTCTCAGCTGTATTAGAGATTACCATATCTCTATGGCAACGCCCCCTTCTATTGCTACATAAAAAAATCGACTGTCATTGCAAAAATCCAGCGTAGAGGGACACATCTTCTTATTTAATCTAGCCTAAAGCATCCCACTTTTGAGCGAATGCCTCCCCTTCTGCTTAATCACAATAAAAGAGTTATTACATTTTATTAGTTTTATTACTACCATAATAATTACATTTTTATTTTTAGTGCTTCTCCATCTAAGTATTAGTTTTAGTGCTTCTCCATCGGATTCTGTCCTGGGCAATGCACTTTGCCAGGTGAGAACGACTGCCTTTCCGCTGCAACGGTACGCCGCCGCCAGGTTTGCTTGGGTCGACCAACTTTTCTTTTGTCCTGTGGTATCCACTCGAAAGCATGCCTAGTATATGGGTCTTTTTCGAAGCGTGTGGCCGATCTATAGCGTTGCACATTTCCCAGAGCTCACGCTTGGAGATGATCTCTGGCCAGAAAATGCCAAGTATTTGCCATACGCGTTACCTCTATAATACGTTATAATGCAAAGTATTTGCCATTCGCGTTACCTCTATAATACGTTATAACCGTACATATTCATCAGGATATTGTATCAAGTTGTATTTCGATTTTACTTAAAAGACAAATTTTTCGTTGTTGTCTGTCATCGAGATATTATGCGATGTTGTCTGTTTTCATTTTGCTTTTAAGAGTTGCCCGCTTCTTTAAAAATTACCCTAAGTTCAGTATGAAAAATTGAAAATATTATGCCTCCTAATGCTTGATGAGGAAAATAAGGTTATCAACTTGCATGAGGCCCCAATTATGTCGAAAATTGGTAATGATTATGGTGGTTTTAATGATATTGTTACATTTAAATTGTCAAAGTGCTGAGGAATGATTAAAAAATACTCATCAAGTATATTTTGACCCTTAATTTAGGGCTAAAACCCTCAATTTGATAACACTGATCAAGTGTCAAATAAAAAAATCCCTTTAAACATATCAAATTGACAAAAAAATATTATTTACTTTTGTTTGGGGTAAGCCACAAGTTGGAAACCCTGCTCGTGATACGCCAAGAATGACAGACAATCACCATTTTTTTTAAATTTTTTTGTCTCTGGTTTTTAGAACACTGGCTGTATTATTGCATGGGAAAAATAAAACTTCGATGAAGTTCTTATTTTTTCCTTGGAATCGAGCTAATTTTCAGTTATTCTTTACAATATTCTGTGGAATAAATTTCTAGAACATAGGAAAAAAAGACAATTAAATATTAATAATAAAACTGCTCCAAAAAAGAAAAAAACTGTGTCAAATAAGAAAATTTAATAAAATAAATCAATATGTCCACGTTTCTACAAAAAGAAGTGAAATCCCACCAAAAACATTATGTAAAAAACTAGCCAAGTCTCGATGGAGCTGCTTGTTTATCTCTAAAAAGTAATGAAATCTAGACAAAGTCGTTCCAAGTCTAAGGTTCCTTACTGCGATTTCTTTATTATTATATTTAATGTTGTGTGACTTGGCCGTTGAACATTCTTAATAGATTAGTGGCTTTATCAAGCCTACAATTGACTGATTATTAAATCAACGTTTTCCAAGTGGCAATTTTCCATCGTCAATGGGTAGCGGTTCTGGCGACAGATGTGTCATGGAGTGCAATGGTGTCATGGAGCACCTGCCTTTGTACCCTTGTGTACCCTTCAACGGCCAAGTCACACAACATTAAATATAATAATAAAGAAATCGCAGTAAGGAACCTTAGACTTGGAACGACTTTGTCTAGATTTCATTACTTTTTAGAGATAAACAAGCAGCTCCATCGAGACTTGGCTAGTTTTTTACATAATGTTTTTGGTGGGATTCAATTTTCAAATTTATTTTTGGACCAGTAATCATGTAGCAATATTAAATATTCTATATGAAGCTAAAGTATTCTATTCCCGATAATTTCGGTGTGCCCCTCGTACTGTTAGACCTTGCTTTTTGTCAAATTTCATAATTTTAGGTCAACGGGAATTACCCATAGGTTTTGATTGCTGTCTGAAATAGCAAAATATGAAAAAAATCGCAATATTTACGGTAATAACTCCTTGACGTATAATTTTGATTATTTTTTTGCTGAAAGAGACCGTGGATCCGAGTATTCGATATTAATTTCAATTTGATACCTTTAGGCGTTCCTGAGAAAAAAAGTTTGACAGACAGACGGACAACAAAGTGATATTATAAGGGTTCCGTTTTTGCCTTTTGAGGTACGGAATCCTTACCTATAAAGAAATAAACAAATGAATATAAAAATATATGAATAACTCGGGCAGTACTCCTGGACAGTTGGACACGGCCCGCATTGTGAGGAAATTTCTTTCGCTGGAGCCCCGCTGCCGTTACTTTTTATCTGTCTTTTATTTTTTGTAATACTTTATATTTAAAAATAATGTAAAAAAAGTTAATAATAATATCAATATTGTCATAAACTTAAAACTACTTGACTTGAAGACAAGATTTTTAATGAACTTCGTTTTATTTATTTATTTAAAACTTTATTGTACAAAATTACAAAAACATGTACAAATGGTGGACTTAACATATGGCATTTTCTACCAATCAACCATTAGACCAAACAGTGAGTAGTAAGTACATTATGAAACTCATGCACTAAAGACCTGAAATAAGTGGACGGAGTTAGCATGTTACATACATAATATGTCCGGGTCTCTAATGATTGTCATAAAAATATTTGTAATAATATAGTTCGAAATAATGTTTTTTCACATAATCATAAATAATATAAATTAAAAAAAAATATATATATATATAAATTAAAATTAAAATAATATTATTTTCAATAATTTTTTTAACATAATTGTTTTGTAATAAATACAAATTATCATAAATATAAATAATCATAATATAATTTAATCATAATAGTAATACTCATAATGTACAGAGAAAAGAGAACTCATAATGTACGGATGCACTCAGAAAAAAATGAAAGAATTGTTAAGTTTTTGTTTATGTTCGCGGCTTAGGGGTGGCCCAAGGGCCACCCCCGCCGCACCCTAACCTATACTAGTGTTTGTGTCAACTTAATGTGAAATAGGTATAATCAAATTTTAGATAATGTCTTCAAATGTCATCAACAAAATAAAAGACGAACAAAATAAAAAAGAAAATATGTTTATGACAATAACAATTATGACAAATCCATTATGATAAACCATTTTATAAAAAAATCTGTATGACAATCTATGATTATGATTAAACAAATATTATTACAATAAATATTATACGTATAAAGTATTATGATAAAAAAATTATAAGAAAGGCTTTATGACAAACCATATTATGATTATTAACCTTATGAGAAATGAAAGGATCCCAATATGTCCATCATATAACGAATCATGTAAGTATATAAAAAGGCTAGATCCCCGGCTTAGGACGAAAGCAGGATCGCAGGGATCATAGAAGCTTAGCAAACTAATGAAAATAATTTTCCGTTTAAAACATTTAATTGCTATGCGCACCACTTGCTTAGGTATTAAATAGGTATATTCCTTTGTTAGTGTAAGTTTGATGACGGTGGTAAGTCGATACCTGGCATGAAGTGGCTTACATAAGGGAGGACATGCTTCTGGTGTGTCTGTGACCGTACAGCGTTCGTAGCGGCTACGGTCAGTCGCGAACCGCGTCGCTCTCCGCGCGAGCGTACTCACCGCGTTCCGAACGCACCCCACCAGTGAAAATTATAATTTCCAATATTTTCAATGAAAATATTTTCTGCTTTGGTAACTCACACTCTAATTTTGAAATAAATATTTTTTTATTCAATTTGTAAATGACGAACGTATAATTAATCGAACTTATTGAAAAAAGTTTTGAATATTGCATGAAGCGCGAAAGCAACGATCGCGGCCGTGGGAAAATATATTCGTAAAGTTTGTGTTGTTTTCATATTGTTCGGTTACATGGATGAATAGAATATTTTCAATATATTTTAACCTGGCTGTCCACCAAAAAGTGTATCTTGTGGGATTTTCATACAAACTTTCATGCACCATTGCAGCTCTTTAGAGGTTGATTTTGGAAAAAAAGTAGCCTATATTTGATCTCGGATCTTTAACTATATGCATACCAAATTTCATCAAAATCACTTGAGCGGTACAGCCGTGAAAGCTCACAGACAGACTTTCGCATTTTATACTAGTATGGAAATATCCATATTTCAAATTTGATTTTAGTTTAAAACTAACATAATGTCAAACAACGCATTTAAGTCGTGGGGTTAAAAAATTGGAACTCAAGGCTTCAGATGAGTAGGTAAGACAAAAGGACATCGTAAAATCTTTACGCTAGCAGACATGAATACATTTCGCGAAATTGCCATTTTCTTCAGTATCTACCAAAATTGGAAATTTTATGCTGACAACAGTTGGAAAAAGCGGCACAAGTAAATAAAGCGGTGTTAATCAATATTTCTTACGCATTATTAATACTAAAAGTTTTACAAATGGTATTCCATTTTAGGCCTCATTGCATTGACATAAGAACGTAATTGAGCAGTTAATTTTGGTTAACTTATTCGTTAAAGTATCGATAATGAAATTACGCGGTAGAGCCACGTTGTATTGTAAGTATAGTACTGTACACCCAGTAACCTATTAAGGTTACTGGGTGATTTAATTTTTTTATCGTAGCATGCTTTGCATAATACCACATATACTAAAACTACCTATTACGTAATCGTGTACGTACGAAATTGAGTATTCTATGATTGGCAATCGATTCGTAGATCCACTATGCGCTGCTACGATAGAGCGTAGCTGATCTACGAAAAGTTATCAAAACCATATCAACATCACCACTATAGCTACGCCACGTAGCATGCATGCTACGCGGCGTAGCAATCGCAGCACAGCGATGTTGGATTTGATGAAAGAAACTCTCTTATATTACTGCCGTCAGCCTTGCCACTTTTAAAAAAATATACCCAACCCCTGCCTGTACATACCGGCACATCTCAAAGCATGAGCACAAGTTTTTAGTGTCAAAAATATATTTTCTAGTATTTTGTTTCTACACATACTTACATGTGTGGAGTCGTATATATCCAAATTATCGCATAGGTATGCCGACTCTATTAGAAGAATCGCTCTTTTTTTAGCTTCCGTAGGTAGTAAACGGTGATTAATGGTAGTTCTAGCTTACAAAGTATTCGTTTTCTTTTTTATTTCCCTTGACTTTTTTTTATTTCTCATAGAAATGAGATAATCTGGATAAAGTCTATCGCTGTTAGCTATATAATCGATAAACTTGATAGTTTTTAATAACAATTTGTTGACAATCGTTTTCAATAACTGTCTGAAAACTCAATTTACAAAATAAGGAGAAACAATTTACAAAACAAGACACGAAATATCCATTTGTGTTAAAAAGCAGAGCTTTCAGTTTATAAAATTGGTAGTGTGCTGTAGCAACTGAATATTTAGTTTTCCTATTTCATTTTAAATCATCATCATTTTGTACTCACAATGGAAATAAACTTAAAATAAATGAATATAAAAAAAATAGAAATCACTATTTTTTATTGAAATGAAATGCGTTTTTATCATCCTACGATCAATTTATACAATATTTCGAGTCATTTTTATACAGAAACGAATACATTTTGTTTCTTTCCAATTTGTTTGTTCGCAATATAGCGCCCTCGGAAAACGACAACTGTCGTTATAGCAAGTCCTTCTAACCGCTCAATAAAGGGGTCAATGCCTAAATATACTATAGAATTGTTTTCGCAGAGTTGTTTTCGTGCTTCGTGTGAAGGTTCCGTGAAGATGTAATGTGAAAGTGAATCGATTAGTGAAATGGAGAGGCGCTCGGATGAAGGCAGGTTACGAGCGTCGGCACCTCAGGAACAAGGCAAGTATTTGAATAAATAACAAGTTCTCTTCCACTTAGAAAACCAAATTTCAGGTTACGTGAACTGTGCGCTTTAGATCTTAGTGGTGTTTTGCATTCACGGTTTGATTTTGGAGATATCGATTTATCGATATTACCAATATTACTATAATTATTCTTTGTTAGAAAGTTTGATAGATAAGCTGGTAAAATATAGCCAACCATCGTTTGGGGTAGTAATTTATTGCGGTCCTTTGTCAAAAATATAGGTTGAATTTACTGTGTTTATGTAATTTGCACACTGCCCGTATTGTTCTATGATGAATAACATCTACGAATAACAAGTTATTAATTAGAATATCTAAAAAATATTCTAGTGACGATGAGTGATGAAAATCGTCTTTGATTTGAATTCCTCTCAAAGATCTGTCATCATCGATTTTCCATCAGCAACGGAGGCTACTAGACACGTTCTATTGACATTAAATTGAATTGTGTCAAATTTAAATTGAACTTTTGAACGTGCTGATCATTTGTTGTTTTTCTATATTGTGTTATATGATAGATATGGGGAGAGGAAGACCTAAAAATGTTGGGGAAGATAATATATGAAATAGTTGGGGTTTAGTGAGAATTTGGCAGTGAATTGTGGTACAATTAGATATTTTACGCGGTAATAGACGAGACGATGATTCTGCTAGACGATCTTTGGATACATAGGTATTCATTAATTTTATTAATATTTTAAAGCTATTACCCATATCAACTTCCTGCGGTGGTGTTTCCGAACCCATACGACATTGGAACCTTCATAAAAAGACTGTTCTCTTCTTAAAGCTCCTGTTATATAACAAGAGTGTTGCCGGCAGGTACTAAATATATCCTGGTGTTGCAATTGTCCATGGACAGCGGTGACCACTTACCATCGGGTGACCCGCATGCTCGTTTGCCGCCCTATGTTATAAATAATATGAAAATTACATAAAGTAGGTACTTATGAATTAAAAGTAAAAAGTCAGACTATAATCAGATTGGCATTTTGGAGATCAAAGGCGCTCTAAAACCAGACTGAGTAGGATTTCCTTTGTGCCGACAATTAATTAGAGATTCCTTGGCGATAAGGCTAAGCGCACAATGCGCCAGCCAAGAGGTACGGTATGCAGATGTTGACTTTTAAGACCAGTTTTCGGTGCAGCGACTATTTAAGTTAGGATTTAGTTTCATTATGCGACTAATTAAAATTTAATTAAAATTGAACCAGATCGTTATCTGGTTCAATTTCAAAATGAAAATTGAGCAAACAGTTTACGTATCCATGTAGGGAATCCACTTCTTCTTTTTTACCATTTTCCCATTTATTTAAGCTTCGGTACATTATGCCAATTTCTTCCATTTCGATAGACCGCCATTTCAGTCTATAGAGTTTCGCAGCCATGATTGTCGTAAAAGGCGACTATTTATTACCTATGAACGTCCTAATCCAAGACTCGTACGAAGCCGCGGGAAAAGCTAGTTTATAATATTACTAGCTTTCGCCCGCGGCTTCGCCCGCGTAAATTTTCCACGGGAACCATGCCTTTTCCCGGGATGAAAGGTACCCTATGTCCTTCTCCGTACTTCTAACTATGTGTATGCCAAATTTCAGAAAGATTGGTTCAGTAGATAAAGCGTGAAGAGGTAACAAACAAACAAACAAACTCACTTACACTTTTATAATATTAGTTAGGATTAGTTTTACTGCAAACATGACGCCAGAGGAATTTTGATGAAACTCGAATCACTTTACGAATCATATCTTTCAAACACTTTGTTGACTGGAAGAAATGACTGGGATAAGTCCGCCATTGTACGCCTCTCTTTTTGTTTCACTATGTTTTGTATTTTTCTTGTGTGTATGTGCAATAAAGTGTTTACAAACAAACAAACATATTAGCTGATAGTAAGTGTATTAGTATTCAGATTTCTGAATCTGAATATTACACTTATTATTAAAGTAGACCATTGCATCTCCTGACGAATTGTTTATTCAACTAAATACTTATACAATACAATATAAAAGTCGCTCCTCAAACCAATTCTCATTTTCGTTCCGTAAAATTATTTTTACTTTTGAATCCGGCGTTCCATAGAAATAAACGGTACAGTATATACTTACTTACTTATTCAGAAGAAACTGTGAAAAAAATTAATAATACAAGCAATACCTCGCTAGCCTAACCCTCCTTGGCCGCTTGTTAGACAGTTTCGCCGGGGATATCTTATCCGTTGTCCTAGGTGAGCGTCAAAAGCAGCAAAGCTACGCGACGCAATGACTAAATATCAAATGTAGGTATGTTTATATTTCCAGCCTATGTTGTCGGCGACGTCGCGTGTATGCCTTTTAGCACAACATCGCAACGCGCCGCGCAGTGCTCTGTCGCTCACCTAGGACACCAGGTGATATAACTATAAAACCGCAGCCACGAAGCTCTTTTACGACGGTTTACTTATTTCTGCACTTAATCTGGGTTTAAACGCGTAAATAACGGAAAAGTAGTAACTAGGTGATCTAGATGAGATACTAAACTACTCTACTAATGGATCTTCTGAGAATGATCGGTATGATGGCGTATCTAAAGTTCACTCCCATTTTTTTATTCGTTAAAAATCTCACTCAAATTCTCAATCACGTATGTCACGTAGTTATTTATTAAAAGTAAGTGTATTTAATAAATAACTACGTATATATTTTACAATTAATAAGCAACTTTTAGAATTTACTTCTGTAGGTATTAAACATTTTCTAAGTGTCCAATGGAAAAGGCTATGGTAAGAACCATTTCGCTCCGTGCCTCCGCAAGAAAGCGTTGAGCATAATCTTAAATACGACGAAAAATTATACTTTTCAAATTTCTATTTCTATTTCAAATCGCTCGAGCCAGGATCATAAAATGTAGTGAGCATTTTACCCTGGACCGATTTATTACTTAGAGAGAAGCATAAACTTGCTATGAAGCCAACACGTAAAGGGCAACAGTTATTAAAGATATTTTAGAGTAAGACCAAAAATATTTTTAATTCCATTCAGACAGAGCAAAAAATTATCAATATCAATATATTTTCAATATCTAATTTGACGTAATTTGATCCGACTGGCAGGAAGTAGCGCAGAACAGGAAGGACTGGAAGCTTCTAGTATCGGAGGCCAAGATCCTCTTTGGGTCATCGAGCCATCGAAGTAAGTAAGTAAGTCAGTAATTTGACGTAACTTACGAAACCAAATCATATCAAATTTTGCATCGAATGTTTTTTTTTTTAGGTAAAATTGGTTACCAAGAAATATCATTAACAATAAAGGAACTCATTATAATTATTGCGTGTGTGGCTATAGATATAAGCAATCAGGAGGCAGACGCACAGCCGATAATAGTTTTTACTTCCTACGTATTTTCCTTGTTATGTTCTTATTTATGTGTGACATGACCCGAAACTTTCACCGCGACGAAACAAATTTGATAGACGAGTTTTGGCGCGGCCATCAGCCTTCTGGGCAATATCTCCTCGACTAACTTTTTTATTTAGTGCTGCTGCCATGAACTTCGTGAGATGGGACATATCTTTCGTAACATTATGAGTTCTTGTAAAAAGCCTTTTACGTATGTATTACATAGGTAACTAGATAGGATACAGGTAAAAAGGTGACATTACTTAACAATTGTGTAACTTTTTGACTAAGGATGTTTGGGAAGTTTTTTGACGAAACGTGTTGCTGATAATAATTTGTACTTCTACATATTATATACTAGCTGGCGCCCGCGGCTTCGCTCCCGTTAATCCTTTCTTAGCAGATGCCTACGTCATAAAATCTACCTGCATGTCAAATTTCAGCCCGATCCGCCCAGTGGTTTGGGCTGTGCGTTGATTGATCACTATATATAAATATAAATATATACGGACAAATCACACAGATTGAGTTAGCCCCAAAGTAAGTTCGAGACTTGTGTTATAGGATACTAACTCAACGATACTATATTTTATAACATATACATATATAGATAAACATCCAAGACCCGGGCCAATCTGAAAAATATCATTTTCCATCTTGACCCGGCCGGGGATCGAACCCGGGACCTCCGGTGTGGCAGTCAGGCGTGTTGACCGTTGGGCCACGGAGGTCGTCGGTCACTATGTCAGTCAGTCAGCTTTGAGTTATATATATATATAGATTATACAGTAGTGTTTTTAAAAATAAACATACTATATTGTGTTACTCATAGACGTGCACTGCTGCATATCAACATACGCAAATTTATGCTTATATCTTCATTTCCTTAATTTTAAATTATTATTACCCAATAATATTTCTGAGAGAGTTTACATTATCACTTATTGTTAATTTTGATAGATATTAATATTGTAGAGTAGATACCTAAACATTTTATGGCATCGTTTCAAGCCATAAAACGCTATATTTATTAACCGACCTTATTCGATGTAGGTATACGTTTTAGATTTATGGCGTTCACTAATAAGAATTTTGATTGCTTGTATAATAACATTGATAAGTATCTAACACGTCAAGGGATTATGTATAGTAGATACTTTTTCTTGTTTAGACAATATTTTTTTTCCAAAATTGTATTTTTGGCTTAAGTTTTCATTGGATAAAACCGCTTTATATTCTAGACATATTTACTTCAATGTCCAAACTTAGCATGGTTTTACCTTACCTATCTTACCCTAAATGATATGCCAGGGTCTAAACCCTGGCATATCATTTAGGGTAAGACTACTTCTCAAGATACAGCAGACTGACTATGGCGTAGCTAAAACTAAATAGATAAAAGCATCTAGAAATTTTTAGTTAAAAAAATGCAAAGAAGGCAATTTATCAATATTTAGTAGTCAGTATATTAAAATAATTGTAAAAGTGTAATGAAATTACGAAATAAAAGATATTTTAACTTGAATTAAATACCTAAGTACGTATATTTTTAAATTAAAGACTAACAGCATTAAGGGCACATTAAATTCTAAGTCGAGGGACGAAACCGACGTCGTTATAAAACGGGTAAGCGAAGAAATTACCTAATTATTTTTACGAGTGGTTCGCGGTCACACGTTCCTCATTTGGAGGATATTAAAAATTATTATGTTATTAATATTTATTTTAAACAAAAAAGAAAGTAAAAAAAATGCACTTACATTATATTTAGATAGGTGGCCTGTAGTAGTCTTTAATTTTTTTAAGTTTATATCTGGGTGTCTATTAAAATACAGATTTTTATCACATCGATTATCATGTCCCAGAAAACTATTCCACGTTTTTCAATATATTTTTTTCTTAAAACATCGAAAAACTTATTATCGCAGTTTCATAATATCAAACAACATTTCCTAAAAAAAACGTTATAAAATTTCTACTATTCCAAGAAAAACAATATATCAAACTAACATTTCACACATGTATTAAGATATCGATGTAACCATTTATAATAACATGTTTCATTATGTAACGATGCGCATCATAACTTTTAATCGCAGTAACGTTTCATCGAACGCTGCATTCGCTTGTTGTTGCTTAAAACATGTAGCAAGCATCAGCAAGCATGCAGCAAGCATGAAACAAGCATGCAGCAAGCATGCAGCAGGCATACAGCAAGCATGCAGCAGGCATGCAGCAAGCATGCAGCAAGCATGCAGCAAGCATGCAGCAAGTATGCAACAAGCATTCAGCAAGCATGCAGCAAACATGCAAGCAGGCATGCAGCAAGCATGCAGCAGGCATGCAGCAAGCATGCAGCAGGCATGCAGCAGGCATGCAAGCATGCAGCAAGCAAGTATTTCTGGGTGGCTCCACCAGAAGACTCGCTCCGTCGGCCCTTCGATTCATTCGGGCACTTAACCTCGCTCTGCTCGAGAGGTCGCCGGCTCGCTTCGCTCGCCACCTCCCCCCTCGCTTCGCTTCGGCCTCGTGCCCTCATTTTCTCAGGACCTCCTTCGCGAGCCTTCTGGTTCCGCGCGAAGGAATAACACTCTAGTATATGACAAAGTTGAGCCACGTGGAGTCGGGGTGCTCTGAGTCGGATTTGTGATCCATTTATAATTAAGGGACTAGCTATAAATTTACTGTTGATCAATACTTTGACACTATTGTTTATAAGAAGCTATGGGACAAATTAGCCCGTACAAAAGTGCCTCATAATATTATAGAATTGTTAAAATATTGGTATGACAATCAAAGTAACCAAGTGAAATGGGGTAGTTCCTTGTCTGACACATATAAGTTGCACCGGGGCGTAAGACAGGGGGGTCTGACGTCACCGATTTTATTCAATCTGTACATGAACGAGCTGCTGGAGGAACTCAGCAGCATGCGTGTCGGCTGCTACGTGGACGACGAGTGTGTCAATAATCTGAGCTACGCAGACGACATGGTGCTGCTGAGTCCCTCCCCAGCCGGCCTACGCGCTCTCATTGCTGCTTGCGAGAAATATGCACAGCAACATAACTTGACCTATAATGTCAAAAAGACAGAAGTAATGATATTCAGAGCAGGTAAAGGTCCTAATGTAGTGCCACAAATAATATTGTGTGACTCAACTTTGAATATTGTAAATAAATTTAAATACCTAGGACATATAATCACTGATTCATTAAAGGACAATGACGACCTTGAAAGGCAACGAAGGGCCTTAGCTATGAAAAGTAATATGTTAGCTAGAAGGTTTGCCCACGCCTCGGGCCAGGTCAAAGTGACCCTGTTCAAGGCGTACTGTCAGTCGTTCTACACCGGCCAGCTCTGGAGCGACTACACGAAGACTGCGTTTGATGCGCTTCGTGTACAATACAACAACTCCTTCAGAGTGATGCTCGGTCTGCCGTGGAGGTGTAGCGCGTCGGGTATGTTCGCTCAGAACAGGGTCAATGACTTTTTTGCAATTTTAAAACGAATGAAGGATTCCTTCCACAAACGCCTTCAACAGTGCGATAATAAAATTATAAAAGCCGTCTACCACACTGTGTACCTGAACGACCCTTCCTGTGTAAAAAAAACGTCTAAATAATACTGTATAGGATTAAGTGACTAAAAATATAATTGACTGTTAATTTAATTTATTAATTCATTTATTTAATTACTTAATCAATAATTCTATTTTATAAATAATCTTTTGAAATTTCTTTTTATATGGGTTCTTGTGCCTGAAATAAATGAATTTTATTTTATTTATTTTATTTTAATACAATACTACCAGATTAATCTATCTATATAGGGTAACATAAATATATAATATTTCATGTTTCAAATATATTGTAAACTGAAACTTACGTGGAAATAAAATTATGGGTAACAAAACTTTGATGTTTCATTATTTCGATGAAATACATAAAATATGAAAAGAAATAACGATAGAGTGTGTTTGTACGTAATGAATAATCGTGTAAATGAAATTTCGATGTAAACAGATTAAAGTATTTGTTACATATTGTATTAAAATATCTGCGAATGGTTTTATGGGACATGAAAATCGTGGAAGTAAATTGCGATAAAGTGCTGGGTTCCCTTTATATCTACATAGGTACTTATTTTGATATGGGTGGGTTTTCCTGTAAGTGAAACCTGCGAAATTATATATTTGTTTAAATATAGGTACAGTCAAGCATTATGAAAGTGCACTTATGAAAGTGCAGTCATATGTCGAAGACCTGATTGCTTATCATTAATTATCATAATGACTATTGACTGTACACAAATATGTAACAAACGTTTATAAAAAAATCTTATTATAAATTTTTGCCTTATTTGCTTATTTCCCTGTTTGCCTTTTAAAAAAGAAGTGTTCCTTGAGGCAAGTCTTATTCCATTTAATTAAATAACCTTTAGGAGTGAATTTGTTCGAACGAACGATCTAGAAAGTAGGCACGAGTGGTTAATATAATTACCTAATGGAAAAAATCTTGTACTTTTTAATTCTGTCAGCGGAAACTGCTCCCTTGCTGGAATTCACCAATTCAAATTTAAAGTAATGAAAGATTTTTTTAATAACTCTCTTTAGGCACAACTAAGAAATAAATTAATCCTTATACTGGTAGATTAGATTGAAAATAGAAAAGTAGATGTAAAGAAATACTAGTAGCCACACAAATGTATATACTACAAAGTAACTACTATAACATAACATAGTTATAACTATCATATGCCTTTAAATCTGCAACCATAAGCATCATACAAGCTAATAGTTGCCGGATTTAGGAATACTTTTGCGTTATGCGTAACAGTTGTGAGCTGCGTTACATAATAAAAATTCCCAAGGCTCTATAAACCTCCACCGGGTCACATATACACAGATATGTACATGTTGACATGTATGTATATCTCTGTATATGTCAGAACTCAAGCGTCGTCGAGATAAAGCTGTCGGATGTGGGGCGGGCGGGACTGTCTGCCCCGCGCAATGTGGTGACTCTTCACTATACTCTATCACTACATGGAACAATTTGTGCTCAAGTTGTATGTTGTGATGATAGGTGATACTATGTTATGTATATATCTATGCACTACACTGACCTGACATGGCATGGAGGTACAATCATCTCAGTAACAAGCCAATTTGGAGAATTTATTTCAATTATAACAAATTGGCATCATGAGATTCAATTTTACCTGGATGCGTAGCCATTGAGTTGTGTAATGTAAAATTATTAATTTTTACATTATCATTTCATATTTAGCACATTTTTACCCTCGACACGACACGGAACGAAATGGAAATTGTATATGCGATTAAGATGATAGGGATATCTACATCCTATCCTAACTAATATTATAAATGCGAAAGTGAGTTTATTTATTTGTTACCTCTTCAGTTTTATCTACTAAACCAATCTTGCTGAAATTTCGCATAGGTACACATAGTTAGAAGTACGGAGAAGGACATAGGGTACTTTTCATCCCGGGAAAAAGCACTGTACCTGTGGAAAAATCACGCGGGCGAAGCCGTGGGCAAAAGCTAGTAGGTGTGTGTATACATAGACTTATAATTTACTCACGGTGTATATAAACATGTTTCCTCTAAATTAATAATTAAATTTTACTTTTATGTTTTTTGGGGAATTCTTAGCCTATGCCTATATGACAAAAGAATACACTAAATGCATTACCCGTAGTTTCACTACACTTACTAACGCGTTACAATTACCTATCCCATAAGATTTTATAAGTAGCATTAGTAACTCCATAGACTATAATAGGATTAACGAGGGTTGTCAGGTGTCACTTCACCTTCCGGGAGGTTTTGAAGCATAAATAATAAATTATATCAATTAAAATTACTATCAGCATGCCCCAGAGGGCATATACTTCGCAACCTCGATATTATTAACATGCTTATTATACGTTTGTTGTCGAAATTACAGTTATTTGCTGCGTATATGAAAAACCTGTGGGTATAAGATAGTACAGATTAACTTATAAAATTATAACCGTGGGATTCAGTTATTACCTATTACTTAAATAATATCTAAGTAAGCAGTTTTGGTTAAGGCCGTGTTATGCACATCTAATTTTAAGTATTTTTTTTCTTTTTTTAAATCATACTCCTAACTAATATTATAAATGCGAAAGTGAGTTTGTTTGTTACCTCTTCACGCTTTATCTGCTGAACCAATCTTGCTGAAATTTCGTATACACATAGCTGGAAGTACGGAGAAGGACATAGGGTACCTTTCATCCCGGGAAAAAACTGTTCCCGTGGGAAATTCACGCGGGCGAAGCCGCGGGCGAAAGCTAGTGTGCAATAAAAGGTTTTGTATTATATTGTACAACTAGTAAATACAGATGCTTACCTAATTGCAAAATTAAATTACCTACTTCGATTAAGTAAATTAAAAATTCTGTAATTAAAAACCACAAAATTCTACTCCAGAATTCCAGCTCGAAAATCCTTTGTCTCATCAAAGGATTTGCGCTCTATATTCAAGGCCTCATTCCTGTAATCCTGTCACCACCTAATATTAACGTAAACTCTAGTGAATAGTGGCTACAGTAAAATCTAACTACAAATAGGACATTTACAAAAATGACAATTTCTAACATTACACACATTTTGTCATTGGTACCTATATCTCTGATGCAGGCATACATTTTGTGATGTAGGTAGTTATCTACAATTTCTCTAAAAAGAGTCTACAGTTTCTATTCTATGGCTCTGACACTGTTTAGTATCTAATTTAATAAAAGAAAATGTTCCCAAAAAGTATCTTAGAAAATTTTCTTTATAAAGCTACATTAAGCAAATGAACCTAAATTAAGCGGAACCTGTGTTATAGTAGCAATTTGACTCACTTGTTAGGTTTGATTACTTGGAGCTTAAAAGCTTGCCCTGGCGTAATGATTGGGGATTTTTCTCGCTGTAATCCAGGCTTTACACAAATTGAAACCTTGTAAACCTTTATAAAAAGTTATGTACTTTTCACCTGAAACGGAAGTAATCAAGTTTAATCTAAATTTTTGTTTTATATTATTTTTAACAAATACTTAATTTTCAGCATTTATATGTATAACATATTTGTTACTCAATCATACAAAATTTACTAGACAGATTTCCATAAAATTTGGTACACGGGTAGAATATAACCTCTAAAAGTACAGAGATTACTTTTTAACCTGAAATTCCCATGGGTGAGGCCCCGGGGCGCAGCGCAGCTATATATACTTATATAATAATTTACTTGACCTTGGAACGGCACGGCAAGATAGGGATATTATAAAATATTAATGATTTATTATTTAACATTTCCTTAGATCCCACATCAAGTCTGATTTATTAGAGGCTGAAACAATAACCTTAGAAATATGGTTTTATTATACATCGTTTTTGAAACAATACAGAATAACGGAAATTGTACGTCCTTTTATCTACATGGCGGCATAATGGTTTGTTTTTTATGCATTTTAGATGAAAACTGACAATACGGCTGAACAAAACTGGTGTAGTATTTCACATTGTACAGCCCACGCACGGATATAAATGGTACTGCAAATACCGGTGGCAAAAATAAAATTAAGGTCCGTTAACGCGGAAACGATCGTTTTGGATGATTTGCATTTAAAGTGGGGTAATTTGGGTCAGGGGTACAAAGCGATGTGATGTTTGCTCTCGTCCTGAACCCTCTCATTTCCAACGCCCTCGCCCCAATAGGTAGGTACTGTTCCCTTTTTGAGCAAATACCGAAAATAAATCATATGTGTTTACTGTGATTTAAAAGAATCATTGGGTTATGACTTATAAGCTGCAACGTAATCTATATCTTCTATTTTCAACCGACTTCCCAAAAAAGGAGGAGGTTATATGTTTCGATGTATGTATGTTTTTTTTTTATGTATGTTCGCCGATTTCTCCGCCAATTGTGGACTGATTTCCAAAATTGTTTTTTTATTCGTAATGGTGTATTCCCAAGTTGGTCCCATTTTAACCACGTCAGAATCTGTTCGGTAATTTTAAAGATACCTAACAAAATATAAAAATACCAACATTGCATTATAGAGCAAAAGCCCGCGATAGCATGCCCTTCCTTATTTTGTTAAAACTCTTTAATAAAAAAAAGATTTTCTGTGTATGTCCCCAACATAGAAATAGCGATTAGCGACTATAAAAGTTGGTGCATGATTACTTAGGCAGATTACTTGTAGCAATAACATTTAAAGTGGTAACTCAATTTCCTCAAAGTAAAGTTTTTTAAAGATTTTATTTTCCTAATAATATTAGAAATCACGCCATCCATTACCAAGCAATTGGTGCAGATATAAACCCCTGCTAGATATTGTAACCTTACTAAATTATAGTTATATTTGTTTTATTATAAAAGCTTAATTTTATATTACTTTGGGAGGCCCCAAGGTTGCTTTTTTTACCTATAAAAATCATCCTTACTATCCATATTACCTGCATAAGCAACTAAGAACCAAACTTCATACATAGTCGCTAATATTTTTTACCCGTTTATACCACGCAGAGAAACATTCAGCATTTTTAAAATAAGGAAGGTTTGGTCGTCACGGGATCTCGGTCTATTTATGTGCCACAATAATAGACAATTTGACATGTTCTGACATTTCAAATCAAACTGACATAAAAAGTTTCGAATTCTTAATTCTTTATTTTCGGCTAGTGAAAGAAAAGTTTTTATTAAACTAAAAATAATAAAATAAAACTTTTTTCCAAAAAAATGAACCGACTTCCATCATAAAACTTAAAATCATGAAATAACAATAAAGAAAAATGTATTAGCATTCTACCTACTGAATGAGGTGAAGTCGGTGCCAAATTGAATATTAAATAATTTAAGTTAATATTAGAATCATTTATATTTACATGATTCTAATATATATATATAATACCTAGCTAAACAATTACATAACACCCTTACTGCGGCACCAACTTCACCTCATTCAGTAGGTAGAATGCTAATACATTTTTCTTTATTGTTATTTCATGATTTTAAGTTTTATGATGGAAGTCGGTTCATTTTTTTTGGAAAAAAGTTTTATTAAATAACATTGGACGCTGCTGGATGATTGGAATATCAACGCAAAGTCGAAATCACTGAACGTAAAGACTTGAAATGTAGAAAAGTTCCTTGTATAGCATAAGTGAATACTAAGAAAGGAATTTTGGAAATTTCACCCATATGGAATGGGTAAAAAATCAAGTTCACTCGGGCGAAGCCGTTGGAAAAATTACTTTGTATGAAAATTCACTTAGTAATAGTTAGGTATTGAATTCATAGCCGCGTGACAAAGGGATTGTTTTATAACATATCGTAGCTTTCATTCCGCAAGAGGCGCATGTAAGTCACACATGCGGCTTTCTATATAAAAGCCTTTCAACAGATTAAAAAATTATGGTCATTTTATTGCACTTTACTCGTATACAGGGCAGCGCTGCACCTGCCATTATATTAGCAGCAGATGTAGTGAGTGCAATAGCAGTAAATATTATACACTAGTCATGTCCCGGTACTTTGCTCCAGTAGGAATTTCTGTATAAGGTAAGGAGTATGTTCTATTCTGGTATTTTTCTAACCGTGTGCCTAATTTTACCCGAGTAACAAACATCCAAACTTTAAAATTTATGGTATTAGGTGTATTGTGTTTGTTCGCATAAATTACAACTGAAATAATGAAGGTACCTGTTACATACACTTATGAGAGATATAAGTATTTTTTGGAAATCTAAAAGGAAAACGTAAAATGGAATAAAATGAATATCTATCAGGTGGGACAGTAAATACTGCAAAAATCAACAACATTGAATGTTATCTCCAGCGTTCGGTTAGCTGAATTAATTCTACTGGGTTAATATTGACCGCATCCAATTTACATGTAAATCAGGTAAGGCTGAGCCAAAGCCAATTATCGTCTAAATGTGCTTCTTCATGTATTCTTTGAGGCAAGCGTTTCGAATCAAATATGTGCTTTGCAGTATTACAGAAACAGAATATAAAGTGAGATGGTGAGAGTTACTGCTGGTCACGACCATCGTGCTCAACAACCATGAGGGAGGATACGACGACGGAAAGTACAAGATCTTTCTGGGACAAGTCCGCCATTGTACGCCTCACTTTTTACACGACTGACCAAAAAAGAAGTGTTATGTTTTCAGGGTTCATGTATGTATGTATGTTAGTTTCTTTATTCCATCATAAGTCCTGAATGGCTTCACAGATTTTGATGTGAGAGGTATTGTTAGATTCCTTGCATTCCCCCGAGTGACATAGGCTATGTGAGTTGTCAGTCGTGTTTTTTCTTTTTTAATAATTTAGCTTATTTGTATTTTTCTTATGTGTATGTATGTGCAAAAAAGAGTTTACAAACATTTGTTATAAGTAACTACTTATACGTGCGCATTTAAAACCTGTGTATTTATTTATAAATATATGCTATTAATGAATTTGATTTACCATAATCTGAATTTTTATACCTACTTGAAAGCCGTAGAGACCTTAAACCTAACAAGTTTCTCTGCACATTTTAAAGAGTTAAGCTGCTTCTTAACATGTTAAGTTTATATAGAGTTAAAAGTACCCGCTTCTTGTTATCTTACAGAGTTTCACATAGTAAGGCTCTGGGAAATGCGGGTTCGCTAAGCTACGTTGCTTTAAGATAAAGTTTTTTACAAGCCACTCTAACGAGAATTTATAGCAGCCATCTTTTACGTATTTACTGCATTATTTGCTTGCATTGCGTCTAACGTGGTAAGTACGAAAAATGTAAAGATAATTTTGCTGATACCTTATTACTAATACTGTTGTTTGATTTTTTCAGATAGTAGACGAAACAATTTTAAATTATATAGAAATAAATTCGGTCAAGTGTGAGTTGAACTCACACTAACACAAACTAGGGTTCCGTACGATCGAACAATATTAGTTCTGCCTTTAGACAAAGTCAGATTTTAATAGCGATAGCGAAGTTCGCAAACGATAAAATGTATGGGATTGACATAAGGCTTCGCTAAATCACGTGGTCGATCGTTGTCGCAAGCATGGACCGCAAGCAACCATAAAGTAACAAATTTTTTAATCGCTGCTTCCAAGAGGTTTGCACCATGGAAGTAATAAGTACCTTTGTACTAGGTATTATTACTTCCATGGCTTGCACCGGAGCGGGGCGTACCGGTGATTCTCCGGTGAAAGTACTCGATTGAAATAACCGAAGATCAATCGATTAATCTCCAGTGATCTATTTTTATTTATCTTTTTTTTAAAGTAATTTAACATTACAGAAATAAAAAACTCATACATACATAACTAATCAGTCTTTGTTATAGATTAACTGTATTTATTATAACTATTTACTACTTTTTTTAGCTTCTTTCGAATGAGATTTCGGTCATTAACTCAAAGCGCTCTTTTCCGTATATGTTATTTATTACACTAGCTGCTAACTTTCCTACGAATTCATTACATATGCTCCTTTTTTCTTGTCACAAGTACTGTTTGTTGCTTTTTGAAATATTTGTGGAACCTTCTAGTTCTTCATTTGAAAATGTCATTATTTGCATACCTATATTCTTACACAAACATACACAAATACCTAGATCAAAAGCTGTTATCATCAAAATTAAAAACAAAATTCAAATATTATTATTATTTTGATTAAAACTAACGTGAGAAATATTCATTATGATAACAAGACGCGTGAGTATCCGTATCAAAATCATTATTATTATTATTGTCAAACATCAGCGGCATTCGTATTTCGATTTTACTCCCAAGCTGCGCCAATAAATGTATTGACATACAAAAATTATTTAATTTGATAATAATTGATTGTATCATACGTAAAAAAACTACAAACCGATTAAATTAAAATCTTAAATTAAAAAAATATATTGAAGGTTACATTTTATTTAATCTTGATCATTTTATTTAATATTGTCTCCCTCCCGTGCCATTTACCGTATTTCACCTGTTTCCCGTCATCTGTCCCTTCATCTTTACTAATTTATTATTATTTTATAGCCATCAATGTCCCAGAACTAGGCAAAGGCCTCTCTCTCCTTCTTCCAAGACTTTCGATCTAAGGCTATATCGCGCCACCCTTTATCAAATCTGTTCAATTACCCCCACTTTACCCCTTCGGAGGTGAAATAGGGTTATTTCTTCTTTCTTTCCCTTTAGATGTCTGCGTAATAAAAAATATCTACAGCCCAAACTTCATGTTTGTTTATACGCTCAGGGGTTTGGGCTTGGAGGATACAAATACCCCCTTACCCATTTTTACACCTATAGGGGTGAAATTAAAAAAAAAACAAAAAAAACATGTTTTAATAACATAGTTGGCTAAAATTTTAGTTTGAATCAAATAAGATAATTTTATATCAAGACAAACATAAAACCCGCACTTTTCTCCTTTAGGGATGAATAGGGCTATCTCATATCGATAAATCTACGTTCTAAAAGGATTTAACATTCCACGTTTTAATTCCGAGTCTAAACTAATTGCCCACACTAATCCACGAGTGGTTTGGATTCGGCAATGATTAATCGTCTATTATTTACAAAAACTTCCGCCCCCTTTTATGTGTTTAGGGGTGAAATGTCACAAATTCCTGAAACACGTATTTAATTTATTTAACTGATACGATTAAAATCCAAAATTGAATCAAATCGGATGATTTTTTTCAAATTTTCATACAAAATTACAACCCCCATTTTACCTCTTTAGGGGTGGAATTTCAAAAAATTAACAATATTGTTAAAATTTTTCATCACTTGTAAAAAGGAATATATTTTTAATTGCATGTAACTATATAATTCAACTTTTGTGATTAATAACTAGCTATTTGATAACACTCAATTTACTTACCACTTTCAAAAACCTAGTGTTTTTATATCAATAAAAAAGCCTTTCAATACTCATACACTTAGAACTCAATCAGAAGCCTACATGTACATAACATTTTGAAATTGTCCCGCGCGATTGTTCCGATTAGACATTGACAGTTAAATTTTCGATACACTGACATCTAAATTTTCGAATCCATAGCCAAAAGAATTCGTCTCAGCGATCATCGCGAAGGTGTTTCATTGGCTACATGAACGTAGGATCGTCCATGATTGGCTAAATGAATTGCGATTCCATAACGAATTTAGATATCGCTTCGCTACGATGTAATGAAACTTCGTCTAAGGCCCCCAGGGCCTTAGACGAAGTTTCATTACTAATACTATAAATGCGAAGGTGAGTTTGTTTGTTTGATAGTGACCTCTTCACGCTCTGTATTTACCTATAAAACCAATATTATTGAAATTTCGCATACACATAGTTAGCAGGACATAGGGTACCTTTCATCTTGGGTATTCAGCATAGCTAAATGCGTTACTACAACAAACGATGTCTAATGTCAGTATTTTCTTCAAACATGGTTCATCGTGAATTAAATGTAGAGTAAGTATATAGGAATAAATTTATAACATAAGACATTAATAGAGCATTGTATTAAAACTACAATGGAGAAACCTTTGTAACACTTAATTTAACCCTAACCTTTGCTTTTATTGATATTATACATAGACTTGTGATTTATTGTTTTTTTTAATAAAAACCAATGTTGATATTAATGATGATATCTGACATATTTACAAGAACTAACTATTTTTATTTGTTTAATTGGATTCTCTATGACTTAACTTTAGGTAAACATACGCGTATACTTTCGTTTGGGGGTCGTGTAAATATAGATCACACAGTAATTTTCCTGACAAGAAAATAAACATTTTGACTGACGGACAACATTCGAGGTATGTATTTAATAAGTGACAAGGGTAAATATTGATCGTCCTAAATTATTGGAAAGCCTTTCTTGTGAATGAATTACTAGTTATCGATATATTCCACGTTTTTGTTGATTGGAATGGAATTAATACCTTGAAAAGGTAATGAATTATGCAGTAAATATCTGTAAGGTGAAGTTGTTATAGTAAGTAACATTTTCTCACTTATATCTAGATATTTTTGAACATTAAGTTCGTGTTAGTAATAAAACTGGTACAAAGGTGAATTTGGTAGAGACGATCGTTATGCATATAATATAAACATTATATAGGCAAAGAAATAATACAAGCTACTTAATTATTAAAAAACAAAAAACACGACTGACAACTCACATAGCCTATGTCACTCACATCATAATCTGTTCAGCCGTTCAGGACTTATGGTGAAATAAAGAAACTTGTATGTACATTCTTTCTTTCATTCTTTATTTCACCACATGCTTATATACATACTTACATACATGAACCCTGAAAACATAACACTCCTTTTTTGGTCAGTCGTGTAAAAATACACTATGCGAAATATAGGTAAGTTAAAAAGTTATTAGTACAAAAGCAAGGCCTTACGAAACAGCGGCAGCGGCGGCGTTTAGAAGCCATTTAATTTCTCCGCTTCGGTAAAGAGGAATTGTTATTTCTTTGTTCACGCCGCTATAAGACCTCAATCAAAATACAGTATTGAACTGTTTGTAATGGCTGGGGATTAAATAGATATAGACCATAAGAATTCTGTATAATAATTATATTTTAATTACCTTTCTAGGTGTTTTATATTTTATTCACAAATATTGATTTTCATAAATTCAGCGGTATGACTGAAGTACATACATACCTACTCTAATCTGGGAAATGGTGAAATAACCTATCATTTTCTGATATCAATGTGGGACAGTCTTCGCGTAAGAGTGGAATAAAAAAATATTCTGGATATCTACATATTCTATACGAGTAGGTTAAGCAAAATGGAAAATTCTAGCATGTCGAACCTCTTCTCAAAGAGGTAGGCACAGTGGTAGGTCATAAAATACGAATTCAACCCTTTCAAGTGGGACAAGATACGAGAAATAGAGGAAAAGTCATAAAGTTAGAAAAAAAAATATTATGACAATTTTATTTTTCTCTAAGTCTGTGGGAAAAGTTTCTAACAAAACAAATGATGTATTTTTTTAAAGTCCCAGCAGCAGTTTGAAAGGAAAAATAAATAATGAAAATGTACGTTCAATCTTACACATAACTAGGGAGGTTATAACAGAGTATTTCGTTTAGGTATCTTCTTCTTCTTCTTCTTCTCTCAGCCGAAAGACGTCCACTGTTGGACAAAGGCCTCCCCCCCGTTTAGGTATATATGACTATAATTAAATATAGGTATATTTTCTTAGGTTATAACGAATAATTGATATACGTACCTACGTGTTAATAAGTATCTATGTGCATCTCTACGTCCAGTAAAATGTCACTTAGAACAAATATGATAGACACAATACTCGTACAAATGCATAAGTACTTACATTTTATTCCGGCTCTGCCTGTTTTGTTTGGTCATGAATGACAGTTAGGTAACAATGTTATTTTTTTTCTAAAAAAGAATGGTCTTTAATCTTTACGTCGCATTTGACTTTTCTCTTTTTTTGGTGAATTTATTACAAACTCAGATCAATAACTAGTTATTGCTCTGAGATTGCAAACAAATAAACGTAAAGGACATATCTCCTGAATTGAGCCGCAAAGTTTCATCGAGTTTCGGAATGTTATATACCTACCAACTAAAGTTATCGACGTAAACATTTCGGGATGTTGTGAGCCTGCGTAATATGAATTCTTTATATTCTCTGAAAATGAACGATACCGCAGGAGGTTGCTCATTGTTTTACTTGCTCATATTAGTTGGCGCAATGTTATAACTTGTTTGCGCAGTCCCGTGAGGATTGCTGGTACCAAGGTTGGTGCTCTCTGCAGTGTGGAATATGTTAATATTATGATACTACCCTATATTACATAAATATAACGAAACCAAAATGAAAAGTTAGAGAACTTTTAACAAACAGTTTTATTGATCTATGTATACTCTAAAGTCATTTGAAAATTACAATACTAAATAAAAAAATAGTGACATCTCTTTGCGAGTACATACAAACACATAATTACACAAGTTAATTTAGATATAACATCCTTCTTTTGTCAAGCCGGATTATTAATTTATTCCATACCTTTATCTCCTTGAGGTATCGTTTGAAACGTATTACCCGTATTCAATAAATCTAATTCGCAAGGGAAATATTGTGAATAGAGAATATCAGTATGATATACGTACCTACATTATCTGCTCATATTGACTTGGGATTTTGATCCTTATGTGCCATAAGACAGTGGTATTGTGGTATAGTAATGTTAAGAAACTATAAAACATAGTTTAGATCCCAAAGTTATTCGTTACTAATTAAATGCTCAATTTATTAGTACCTATAACAACTATTGCAATCAATTTATTAAATACTTATAAGTATATAAATTAATATACTCTCCCTTTTGGCGCAGTTAGGCGTAATTAAATTACAAATGTCACATATCGAAGTCCAGTTCGCAGATCGATGATGTAGATAATATGTTATCACAGGGATATCTGAAGCATTGTCTATAGAATAGGTATGACTATGACGTTAGTAGATACATATTTAGAAAGTAAACAAAACAAAAGATGTACCTACTGTACAGACATTTAGTTGGGTTCTGACTAGGCATAGGCACCTAACCTATATGCGCGTTCTCAATCTTTTCCTGTCATCTTTTCGCTTGACGTCTTTATTTAAAATGGTTTTGAGTACCTATTCTGTCGTAAGTGTTTTTTTGACGAGGGTCCACTGCTTACATGGCTCTTTCACTTAAATTTCACCTAAAAGGTGTTCAAAGTTTTCCCAACGGTGCATTAGGAAGGGTACAATTACCAGCAGATTGGGTAGGGTCCAACTGGGATTCGACTGTTACTGTGTACGTGATTCCCAGAGCAGTCTGCGAATACTATCATTTTAATATTCAATGGCACCATAATCATAATATAGTGATCTGTCTATATCTATATATACCTAAATAAAAGTGGAAGCTATGAGTATTTGGCTGACTGACTGATTGACATATGAATGCAGAGCCGAAATTGAAATTTTGCAGAGATATCTGCAGAGATATAATATAACGTATGGAATTTTGGAAACTCCATCCCTAACGGGGTGTAAGAGGTGAAAACCGAAATTCACGCGGGCGACCTCGGCTTTGCAAAAGATATTACGAGACTGATTGACTAGATAAATTATTGACTAGATTATTTCATATAGAAAACTTAATAGCAACTTCTTACCAAAATTATACTAAATGTACTGTAAAATTATTAGTTAATTTTATTTGTGAAGTTTAAATATTCCTGGAATATCCATATTTCAAATTGTCAAGTCACTATCTTTGAATTTACATTCACATACTCTGAAACAGGTCAAAGGAAATTCACCAGGGAACATACCTTTGGATAAGTTATGTTAACCTCGGGGTAGACGGTGCAGATTACACGTATGTTTTTGTTTCATCCTGAAAAGCGGTTTCATTCTTGTACAAAATATCTGAAAAGCTATTTTATTCTTGTACAAAATATCTGATGAATTACCCTTAGGAAAATATATTTTCTACGTAAAATAATCTTAATAGAATATCAAATCCTAATCTTAACTAATACCTATTATAAATGCGAAAGTGTGTTTTGTTTGTTTGTCTATTTGTTTGTTACCTCTTCACGCTTTATCTACTGAACTAATCTCCTGAAATTTCGCATACACAAATTTAGAAGTACTGAGAAGGATGTTCCCGTAGGAAATTTACGCGGGCGAAGCCGCGGACAAAAGCTAATACATTATAAAATGTATTTACATATATTATAAAAAAAACTTTGATAACACACACAAATAAAAAAACTTGTCTATCCCGCTGGAACAGAAGCTTATTTTTGAGTGAAAAAATCGTACCTTATGTCCTTTTCTGTACAACTGTCAACAAGAAAACAAACCACCTAACTTTTGTGTTTTATTAAATTAGTTATGAACTGAATAATACTTTCTGGAATAACAGCGTCCCATTTTCGACCGTCTTGTCACCCTTTATTACAATAATAATAACAAACCGTTCTTACTCCGATGCATTTTAATTTCCCGAGAGGAACGAGGCAGGTTCCGCTTTTCTTTTGTTTTGTCATTACCACCGCGACCACAGAAATGATAATACGGCGACCGAGAGCTCTTTCATTTTATTGAGAAAAACTGTTTCACATCGGGTAAAGCATATTTTATTTTTGTTGTTGCAACTTTCAATTGAAACCTTTGTATTTTTATGTAGGGATCTCATTTTTCTTTTAAATATTTTAAGAGAATATTCATAGTTTAATCATAAGTTTTCGCGCACAGAGACCTTCTAAATTTATTTATTTAACTTCTTTACAAAAACATGTAAATGGAGGATTTAAAGCTGGAGGCTTTTTCTACCAGTCAACCAAGAGGTGAAGCAGAGAGAAAAGAAAACATTGGAAGTTTATGAGAATATATCTTAATTTACAGGTGTAGGTAAATTAAGACATATTCTCACAAACTTATAATGTTTTCTTCAACTGAAGAGAACTTCAGTTGACTTGATATCATAGAGACTTTTCTGGCTTTAAGAATGTGTTTAAATGAGGTATTCTCTGAGATGAACGTTTAACTCTAGCTGGCGGATGCTCATCCAGCCTGCACTCCGGACACGGGAAACATCCCATTGCTGCGGTTCGTATGCGAATGCTTTTACATGTCAAGTTACGGCTATGTAACATGGGATATTTATTTATTTATTTATTTTTATTTAAACTTTATTGTACACACATACAAAAGTACAGCACAAAAGGTGGACTTAATGCTAATAGCATTGTCTGACAGTCAAACCTTAGGGTTGAACAGAGAGTTCATGTGTTTCATGCTAAGTTGTCATGTAATATAATATTATTTAGGTATACCTTAATAATTTGAAATGCTATAGCATTTCAAATTTGCAATTCCTAATCGACTGCTTCATTTTCTAAGATCGGTTCCCCTAAAACTTCTAACAAAGTCTCTATTAAGTTGTATTATAAGTAGCACATAATAACACACTCGATAAGAAGAAGTAGCACATATTATGATACGTAACTAGGGTATTTTATAATTATTGTTCGATTATAAACGTTACGAATATTATGTCAGTGGTATACCATTGTGGTTGCTGTTTTCTGGACGTTTCACGGACCAGCTGCCGTGTTTTGTCACGGTATCAAAAGTATATCCAATAATAAAGTATGTTCTAAGCATAACTTGCAACATTTCAGAAGTGTAGAAATATATCAGTATACTCGTATCATCAGGAACACACATGAATTTTATAATAACAAAATTTTGAAGACATATGCTGTCTAGAAATTGACGGATGGCGTAAAATAAGCCTGTATCCGGCCCGTCCGGCTCAGCGAGTACCGGACGCGTATACATCCCATGCGGCTCGTGTGCGAGTGCTCTCGACATGATGTCACGTAATATGAAACATAGTAGTCGTAACATATGAAACCACTTCGTGAAAGCTGTAATACATAGTTATACGAATACGAATAAATAATAAACAGGTTCTACTGTACGTACCTTGTTCATAAAAAATTGGTAAGAGTGCAGGTAAGTGAAGGTTTTGGACGGACACAAAACCTGGACTCGAGTCCAGGTTTTGTGTCCATCCAAAACCGTGTGGTTTTGGGTTCGAACCCGCATCAAGATTTAACGAAAACTTTCCCTTTAAAAACCATAAAAGTGTAAAGGGCATTCAATTTCTTTGTAAAAAGCTTTTCTAGGAAAATTAATGTCCAGAGCACAGGGCAGTAAAGTTTCTAGAGTGGGCCAACTTCGTATAGGTAGGTGTACTATTTTCAATTGTTTAAACTACTATAATATCTGTTAGAATACAAGAATGGCTTAAGTTTTATTTAATTTAAAATCAGTTTATTTTCTGATATGGATCAAATCTTTTATCCATCATGAGAACAAATATTTCATTTGTATTCTAATACAACCGAGATTACTTTTGCGGGTCGACGAGTTTTGACGTTGAGTATGCATAACAATTTTGCTCAAAGAACAAATTTTCGGAGCTACTTAGAACAATGTTAATATTTTTTTGGCTCGAAAAAACGCATGGAATGCAATTGAACATTTCAGTTTAGCTATAATTTTTAGTCAATCTAACTAATTTCACTGTACCTACCTACTTATATAACTACTTGTACAGTTCTACAAATTTATGAAACTGATTTCTACGAATGTTTGATACACATTTATAATATGGGTAATATGAAGAATTATATAAATATAAAGATTCTTTATTCGCCGACAACAAGAGTCAAATAAGAGCTCAAGTCTGGTGAAGTTGTGGCGGCCATCTATTGTATCTGGGAAAGTCGAGTTTTCCGGCTATTGTACTCCATTGTGCGAGGGTCGATGAAGTATTTTATGAACGGGTTATATGAACAGAACCTACAAAAACATTGTTAAAATTTAGCAGGAGTCAGTTATAGCTGAAGACTTATGTTTTGTAATTATGATTCTCTGTATAGCAGCTGTTTTAGGCCGTATTTCTCCCTCAGGGGATATTTCAATGACAAAATAAAGTTGATTAAAGCCGCATTATTAACTTTACCTTGTAAATTGTCTATGTTATTCGCAATTTGAATAATCACCCCTACAATTAGATATAAGTTGAATAGCTACAAATAAAATTGATAAATACAAGGCTTACATCAATTTGAAACTAAAAATACCTAATGATCAGTTCAGTCAGCAAATTCTCATTGATTTTATGTTTCAGTATCATGAAGTGTCAGTAGACGATACTACTCGTTTATGCCACAATCATGTTACAATGTTTTTAAAAATCAATTTTCTGAGTACGTAACCTTTTCTTCCGTGCCCTCCACGTTCTTATCGGGGTCGACCCTTCGCCTGAATTCGTTATGGTTCATTTATTTATTTAATTCAGAATGTTAAGTCTTTTACTACGCTTTTATAATATTTGAACACTAGTTAAAAAGAACCATGTTTACGCTAGCGATGTTACTTTAGTCCAATTTTCAAGTTTGTTTTAAGTTGAATGTCCGGATGTAGCAAAAAACATATAAAATAAACACAACATCCTGAAAATTTCCGAAAGATACTTAAGCTTGGACATGTTTTCTGGACGTATTACACAAAACCGTTTCTGAGCTGGCTTATCAGCGATAAATAGGAATTTTCGGCTGATAAGTATACTTACTTAAAATTTAAATAATATATTCAAAAGGACTTTACGCCTCGTCAGTTGAAGTAACCAACGTAAACTTTACGTAGTATTCCAAGATATATTTTGTTTACTGAAGATAAATAGTAGATTGATAGACAACAAGAAGAAGATTTACATTTTGCTAATAATAAATCGCGATTTTTTTTTTACTCAATTACACAAAGTCTACTGAACGAATTTTGATAAAATATGGCGCACTGGAATAAAACATATAGAGTAGTATAGCGGGCAACATTATATACGCTTCTATGGAGACGCCACGCTATCCGGTATGCCCCGCTCCGAGACGCTCACAGCGCGCGCGTCGAGGTCGCGCGCGTCTCATCGAACAAAGTTAGTTTTAGTCTATTCAAGGAACGCGAAGCGGTGAGGTCGTGTGTACCTTTGTTTTACGCCGCGACGCACGCGCTGTAGCGAGCGAGTTGTTAGTTTATACTTCTGTTGTTTTGCGAATTAAAAGTAGTTTGATATAACTGTGCTCGGTGTTTACTTTTGATTCCACACTCGCCACCGCTATATTGGCGCTTCAACGTGTGGGCAACGTTAAATTTCGCGTGTGTTGTTCGTGTTCTCGTGTTCTACGACGGTACCTAAGAGGCCGTTTGTTCCGTAGTCACGTTAGACTCTATAAAATCTAGACTTTTGAGTGTACCTACTGTGACAGTGTTTGACTGTTTGTTACACAGTACTTGAGTGTTCGTGTTTACGTGTGCTACGTCGGTACGAGGCCGTTTGTTCCGAAGTCACGTCAGACTCATATTAAATCTAGATTCTAGACTTTCTTAGTACCCTGTGAAAGTGTTGGACTTATAAAACTGTATTTGTGTTATGAATTCATGTTCATTCGTGTCCTGCGCAACAAAAGTTAACGGTTTATTGCATAGCGTCCCTCGGCTGTATAGCGTCCCTTGGCAGCCCTGTTTTATTGCCCAACGCCGAGAGAAACTCCTACCTGCTTTTTTTTGTATGAACTATTTGTGAACCTTTTGCGACAGTGTGGCTGTTTGTTGTGCAATAGAAGTTAGTAGATTTTTTAGATTATTCTTTGTTTTAGTTTCTGGACCTTTCCACAAGCTCAGTGTGTGCTAACGCGTAACGCCGTTTTATTTTTAAAGTTTGTGAATGGTGTTTATGGACTCGCGTAGTGGACTGGACTAAAGTGTGTAAATAGTTAAAACTTTATATTTTAAGCGACCTGAGTTATTTTAGACTTTGTGTACAGGTACGCCTTGTGACTTTTATGTGTTTTGGACATTGTGTTCGTGGTTATAGTTTAGTGCTTCCAGACTTTTTGTAAATATTTTTCCGGCCTACACGTATTGTTTAATCGTGCAACCATGGTGCTTACGAGATCTCACGCAGCAGATCCGACATCGGCCGCCGCCGCCCAACCTAATGTGGCGGCGTCGCCGCCGCCTACTCCGGAGGCTGAACATTCGCCTTCACCTGCGCCAGAGTCTGCTTCGCTGCCGTCACCTGCTCCGATCATGATCACAACTGAGCAGCTGAGATTTCTACTGGAAAGGGTAAATTGCCCACCAGCTGTAAGTACGCCTTTACATGGAAATTTTGCTAAATGCACGACACGTTTCGACGGTGAGAAATCTAGCAACGTGGAATCTTTTATAGACGCCATAGAGGTGTACAAAGACTGCGTGGGTATAAGCGACGACAATGCCTTGCGCGGCCTGCCCATGCTACTCACCGGGTTGGCTGCGACATGGTGGCAGGGTGTGAAGGATCATACCCCAACCTGGTCTGCCGCCATTGAAGCACTGAAGCAAACTTTTGGACCACGGTTGCCCCCGCACAAAGTTTATAGGAGAATATTTGAGAGAGAGCAGCGTGGTAATGAACCAACGGACCTTTTTGTGTGCCACATCAGGGCACTTATCTCACAGTTGCCCCTCCATTCCCTGTCGGTGACCGTTCAACTCGATATGGTTTACGGTTTGCTGCACCGACGGATTCGTGAGAAGGTCCCGCGCACAGTCTTTTCTTCTTTCGCTGAACTCATAAGTATGGCCCGGCGTGTCGAAGACATTTTAGATGAGAGTAGACCTTCGTCTTCTGATGTGAAACCATCTATATCGACATTCAAGGAAATTACACCAACACCGCCTTCTACTGTAAAGTCCTCCGTACCTGCTCCTGCGACGACATCGCAGACGACCGGGACACCTCACAATAGCAGGTCTCGGCCCCATTGCAACTACTGTAAAAAATACGGCCATCGGAAGGATGAGTGTCAAAAGTTGGTCAAAAAGAAAGTTGACACCGATGGAGAGCCGCGGGTGTCAACCATCACGTGTTTCGGGTGCGGTGCACCCGGTGTTATTCGATCCAACTGCCCTACATGTAAAAAAAATGAACCTTCTCCGTCCGTGACGACTTCTTTTCAGTCCGTCAATAGTGTAAATATAGATTCGCGAGTGCGACCAGTTTTACAAATAGAAATTTATGGTGAAAGTGGTAAAGTGCTCATAGACACAGGTGCAAAACATTGTATAGGTAGTATTAGTCTTAGATCTCATTTAGTTAAGTATGGACACAAATTTGAAAATGTATTTACTCAACTTAAATATGCGGACGGGCGGACAGTTGCGCAAATTGTGGAACAGACGCAAGTTAGGGTTAGGGTGCGCGGTGTCTCTCTAGAAGTTAAGTTTATAATGTTGCCCAACGCTACAGAGAGTTTGTTGGGAATGAACTTTATACAGGATGCTGGCATGGTATTAGATTTTTGTCGCGGTATCTGGTTTATGAATCACGATAGGACTCCTGAGCCTATTGTTTTCGAACAACACGGTGGTAGGCCACGTCAACCTTTGCACTGCTCGTCTGTGGGTCTTCGTGAAGATGAAGGGTCCCACTTAAACACAGACGAACGACAGCAGCTGACCAAGCTCCTGAATGTCAACGAGGACATTTTTGCTTCAGGGGAGGTCCCACTCAGTTTGCTGTCCACCGTATCGATACTGGAGATGCCAGGCCAATTGCTAGTCCTCCTTATCGTGTATCACCAGCAAAAAAGGAAGTGATCAGGGCGGAGTTAGAGAAAATGTTAGAGGACGATATTATTGAAGATGCTGAGTCGGAGTGGGCTTCCCCTGTGGTTCTGATACCTAAGAAAAATGGAGAGGTCCGCTTCTGTGTCGACTACAGGAAATTGAACAGCGTCACTCGTACTGATAAGTATCCACTTCCTGTCATAGATGATTTGTTGCAGAGTACCAGAGTAGGTTGTGTCATGTCCACAATTGATTTAAAGGCTGGTTACTGGCAGACTGTTGTTGCTCCGGAGGATAGGCCAAAGACGGCCTTCACAACACCTTTTGGTACGTTCCAATTTCGCCGTATGCCGTTTGGCCTCAAGAACGCGCCAGCGACCTTTCAGCGGTTGATCGACCGGATGAGGTCTGGTCTTAAGGACGTATGTGTACTGGCATATTTGGATGATATTTTGGTAATATCACCGAATATTGACTGCCACCTCCAGGATCTCCAGCAGGTTTTTGATCGTCTACGCCTGTTTAACCTAAAAGCTAATCGAGGTAAGTGTGTTTTCGCTAGGGAAAAGCTTACGTACCTGGGTCACGTCGTGTCTTCACAAGGCATTGAGCCGGATCCTTGGAAGGTGGAGGCTGTCCTAAAGATGTTGCCGCCGACGAACCTGAAAATGCTTAAGACCTTTCTACAAACCTGCTCTTGGTTTCGTAAGTTTATTCCCCAATTTTCTGACGCTGCACGTCCATTGACGGATCTTACCAAAAAGAACCGACGTTGGCAGTGGGGGAGACGGAGCAAAAGTCGTTTGAGGAGCTGAAGCTACGACTTTCCACCAGTCCTATTCTCCGTCAACCAAATTTTGAAGAACCGTTTATTTTACGTACTGACGCGAGCGCGTATGCTCTAGGCGCAGTGCTGCTACAAGGAGCTACTCCTCAGGAGGAAAGGCCAATAGAGTATGCTAGCAGACTGTTGACGTCAGCAGAACGTAACTATAATACCACCGAACGAGAAGCCTTAGCTGTGGTTTGGGCCTTAGATAGGTTCCGTGGCTACGTGGAGGGTGCGAAGGTCCATGTCTCCACAGACCATCAGCCTTTGAAGTGGCTTATGGCATTGAAGACACCTACAGGACGTTTGGCTCGGTGGGCTTTAAAAATACAGTCGTTTGATCTGGATATAGACTACACCCCAGGTAAAGTTAACGTAGTTGCCGACACTCTCAGTCGCCCTGTGTGTGCGGATACTGATGAACAGGTTCCTGAAGTTCATACCTGTCCCGTCGTGGTTGATTTTCCTCAGTGGGCCCCAGAGGATATTCGTAGCGCCCAACTTGGTGATCCAGATTTAGCCAAAATTATCGAGAACTTTGAAGATACCCAGAATGCTGACGATACTCGATGGTCAGATCGAGGTTATTATCTTTCTCAAGGCGTGCTCTTTAGATGTGATCCGGATGCTGAATCCGAGGAGCCCCAGTTAGTTATCCCAGAGTCGTTGAAGGCAGATGTCTTAAAACAATTTCACGACGCGCCTACTGCTGGACACTTGGGTTTGGAGCGGACTTTGCGGAAGATTAAAGAGCGTTATTACTTTAATAATATGAAAACATATACGGCTCAGTATCTCAAATCCTGTGACCTTTGTCAAAAGTATAAAGCCACCAATTTGAAGCCAGCAGGTCTGCTGCAAACCCCAGTGCCCCAGCAACGTTTCGAGGTACTGGCGATGGACTTGTTCGGCCCTCTTCCCGAAGGAGAGAAAGGGGAGAAATGGATTTTCTTGGTAGAAGATACTGCTAGCCGCTGGGTGGAGCTGTTTGCATTGTGTGATGCAACTGCAGAAACTTGCGCTAAGATGTTAATTGAAGAAGTTTTCTTACGTTATGGGTTGCCGAGGCGGGTAATCTCAGATAACGGCACCCAATTTGTTTCGGCAGTCATGCAGAAGGTCATGCTGGTTTTCGGGGTTCACCAGTCTCTAATACCGGTGTATCATCCAGAGGCAAATCCCGCTGAACGAAAGAACCGCGAGTTAAAAAGCTCTTAGCCATTCTAGTAGGTTCTGAGCATCGTTCTTGGCCGGACATGTTGCCAACGGTACGTTTTTCGTTAAACAGTTCGTATAATGAAGGAACTGGTCATACTGCCGCTTTTATAACTTTTGCGCGTGAGTTGCGTACACCTCTCGCAGCCCACACGGATTTTAGAGCCATAGTGTCGCAGCAGAATTTTGTGCCTCAAATAACACCATATTTGAGAGATTTTGCTCACACTCTTGTAGATGTCAAGCGACGTATTGAGTCGCAACAGGATGTTAGAAAGACTGTCGCCGATAAACAGCGGAGGCAGGTTGCTCCGTTTAAAGAGGGAGACATGGTCCTCGTGGAGACCCATGTGGCGAGTAATGCACAGCGTGGCATCACAAGCAAATTCGCCCCTAAGCGAGAGGGTCCTTATCGCGTTGCGAAAGTCTGTAGTCCGACGTCTTATGTCATCGTTGACATTAACGGCACCGTAAAGGGCAAGTATCATGCCAGCGCCCTAACACCGTACGTTGGTGAATCCCCAGTTATTGAACATCAACGTCGTCGTGGTCGACCAGCCAAGTCACAATCGGGTCGATCCAGTGACTTGGAGGGGGAGGATATAGCGGGCAACATTATATACGCTTCTATGGAGACGCCACGCTATCCGGTATGCCCCGCTCCGAGACGCTCACAGCGCGCGCGTCGAGGTCGCGCGCGTCTCATCGAACAAAGTTAGTTTTAGTCTATTCAAGGAACGCGAAGCGGTGAGGTCGTGTGTACCTTTGTTTTACGCCGCGACGCACGCGCTGTAGCGAGCGAGTTGTTAGTTTATACTTCTGTTATTTTGCGAATTAAAAGTAGTTTGATATAACCGTGCTCGGTGTTTACTTTTGATTCCACACTCGCCACCGCTATAGTAGGTACATTTTTATAGCAAATTTCCTGCGGAAGCGAATCTTTGGGACGCAAACAGTATTTTAATGCATCTTATACTTCGTTATACTATCATTTCAATGTTATTAGGCAGCCCTGACTGAGAGGAAAACGAGCGCATACATGCTGAATAAATGAAGCTTGTAAATGAACAGCATCGTTTCGGCCCGGGAAGGTCCACTTAAAAATTAATTCAGCTAAAATGTTTTCAATGTCGATCTTAATACGCAATTTGCTGTTTATTACTGTTGTTCACATTTTTTTTTTCATTTGATAAGATGAGACGTGTGAAATGAAATACTTATTATGGAATATTGACTTTAACGCTGGCTCCGTTTTTATAAATTATTCATTTATGTACGTCTACGTACGTACATAAATTTCATACATTAATCGATGTCTTTAAGTCCTTGGCCAACAATATTTAAAGAAATTATTTTGCATTCTATTTTGATCAATTTTAAAAACCCGCTAATAAAATGAATTCTTAAAATGTCTATGTAAGTTATTTGCGGTCTACTTCTTATTATAGCGTTAGTATTCATATAATTTTGTTGTGGAATTAGTTTTTTATGAATTGGATAATATTCAGTTTATTTAGCAAAACCATAACAAAATATTGTTACGAAAACGCACGGGCGCCGTCTAGAAAAGTACGCAAACTGAAATGTTCTAGACTTACGCTTCGTGAACCCTCTTCGGTTCTAGAAATGATCGGCGGTGCAAGCAATAATGAGCTTTACGTACCTAACGGATAGGGTTTATAGTCGCTTGCAACCTAAAGGAAAAGGACAGCCATGTGTGAGAGCGGGATAGCAATAGACTCGATCGTTCGATACAGTTCGGCCGCGAATGTTCGAGAATTTAGTAGAGCGAAATTATCTGCCTATATAAGCGTGGTTGTTCAGCGCCGAGGACAGTTCATCTTTAGACGAGCTAAGAGAAAGATCGAAGAGATACAAGTGCGAAATACTAAGTGACGACTCTGGCGATTAATTACTGGACTCTGATCATAGTGTTTGGACAATTTGGACATCGTTGTGTGGAAACTCTTGTGGTGAACTGAATAAAGTCTCATCAGTGTCATCAGGTGTTTTTATCCAAATCCACGGACCAGTAGCCCGTAACATTTGGTGTCAGAAGCGGAATTTGGATAATGCCATTGACTCCGAGGGACAACGACGTCACCAGCGAGGGTGTCAAGACGCGGGCGCGGCGTGCTGCTGAGGCCTCCCCCACTGGATCTACGGACCAGGCCACGCCCCCTGTGGCCCCGCCTACTCCGAGGGAGGCTCCACCCACTGGCCACGCTCACCAAGCCACGCCCCCTTTGGCTCCGCCCACTGGCCACGCCCACCAGGCCACGCCCCCCGTGGCCCCGCCCACTTCAAGGATGACTCCGCCCACTGGCCCCGCCCACCAGGCCATGCCCCCTGTGGCCCCGCCTACTTCGAGCGTGGCTCCGCCCACTGGCCCCGCCCACCAAACCACGCCCACTCATCACGCCACGCCCAGTTTCGATTTGACGGGTCTGATAAGGATGCTCGAGAATAAATTCACGGCTCAAGAGCAACAATTTAAGGCTCTGCAAAAACAACAACTTGCACAAGAGGCACTCTTGAATCAAAAATTTACTGCTGTACAAAGTGTGCAAGACTTACAACTTACAGCACAGAAGGAGCTGGAACAAAAAGTGTTGTCGGCAGTATGCGAGGTTAGCGGCGTGGTAACCGAATTACGGAAGGATGTTGATTTAATAGAGGAAAGGGTCACCAGCCTTGGGAATGACGTCGACAACATGAGGACTGGGTTTACAGAGTTAGAGAAAAAGGTTGTTCGTCTGGAAACTTCTGGAGTATCAGTCGCACCATGTGGTTCTGTTGGTGTAGTCCGTGGACCCAACGTGAAGTTGCCTCCGTATGATGGTACCTCATCCTGGGCTGCATATCGTCAACAATTCCAGACGATCGCCACTGCTAATGGGTGGACAGACGACCAGTGCTTAACCGCCCTCACTGGCTCGCTCCGAGGGAAAGCTGTGGACGTTCTGGAGGTGCTACCTAACGCTGGATTTAAAGATCTTTTGGAGGCTCTTGAATCCCGGTATGGAGAGAGGCATCTGGAACATGTCTTCAGAGCTCAACTGCGCGACAGAGTCCAGCGCTCAGGAGAAGGACTCCAGCAGTGGGCTCTAGAGATAGAGAAGCTTGTCAGAAAAGCGTACCCATCAGCAGAGGCGAACATGGTGGTAACCAACACCGTGCAAGCCTTCGTAGACGGCATCAAGGATCTGGAAGTGAGAGCTGCCGTAAGGCTCCGCCATCACGCCTCTCTGAAGGAAGCACTGGCCCACGCACTGGAAGTCGAAGCTGTCAGGCACGACTTGCGACAGGTTCACAAAGTGCGAGAAGTGACGGAGGAAGTCAACGAGGTAAAGGCTCCACGCAAGAAGGGCTCTGGGGTCATGTGTTACAAGTGTGGAGAGCGAGGGCACATGCAGTTCCATTGTCCACAGAAGGACTCATGTGCAGCTACAAAGAAGCAACTCGAGGACCTGGTTGAAGAGCTGACAAAGAAACGAGAATCTTCGACGACTATGAATCAGGGAAACGAGTAACAGCCAGAACTAAGGGGCGAGTACTGGCTGGTGGCTCGAAAGAAGCCCCAACAACCATCATCTCACAGGTATGCAATGGGAAAAGCATTGCGATAGCTGGTAAAGTAAATGGTAATGACTGTAAAATAACGATCGACACAGGAGCCTCTAGAACAATAGTTCGACCGGATATAGTGAAGTCCGAGATGAGAAGCAAGAGGAAAGTCACTTGCCGGCTTCTTTCCGCCTCCGGCCAGCCAATACCCGTCTTTGGAGAGATGTCAGTTACGATGTACATGGGAGAAGCGGCGTACCATCATGACGTCATTGTAGCTGACATAGTGGACGACTGCATATTGGGACTGGATTTCATGAAGAAAAACCACTGCAGAATAGATGTTGCTGATGGAATTTTCAAGTGCGGCGAAGAAGAAATATTTATACTCGGAGGAGTCCACGGCAAAGTTACCTGCCTAAGAAACATCGTCATACCCAGACGCTCGGAGGCTCAAGTATTGGTAAAGTTGCCATCTAACCGAAATAAGTCAAGTAGATGTGTACTAATTGAAGAAGTACCTTCTAAGACAACGATCCAGAAACTCATGACCGCCAGAACTTTGGTTAGGGGTAAAGATACAGCTGTTGTCAAAGTGGTGAATCTGGATGACGAAGAGGTTAACTTAAGCCAAGGTGATGTCATAGGAAGATGCGAAGAAGTCCTTTGGATGAAGAGATGCAGTTCAGTGCCAAGCTCAGACGGAATAAAAGACAGAAATAATACTACGGTCAAACAGCTGCTTGATGACTGCAAAAGCAACTTGACTTACTCCCAGAGCCTTAAAGCAAAGGAGTTTCTACTACGCTTTGCAAATATCTTCACCAACCAAGAAGGAGACATTGGAAGAACATCTTTGGTACAACACAGAATTGACACCGGGAATGAGAGACCCATCCGACAACGAGCAAGGCGAATACCAATAGCGAAAGAAAAAATGGTCAAAGATCTGTTAGAAGAAATGGAAAGAAATAAGATAATTGAACCATCTTCGAGTCCATGGTGTTCACCTGTTGTGCTGGTAAAAAAGAAGGATGGTAGTACGCGATTCTGTGTAGACTACAGACGGCTCAATGACATCACCAAGAAGGACAGTTATCCATTGCCTCGAATCGATGACACATTAGATACTCTGAGTGGCATGAAGTGGTTCTCAACCTTGGACTTAAAATCTGGTTATTGGCAGGCGGAAATTCACCCGAAGGATAAAGAGAAGACAGCGTTCTCAACAGGCAAAGGTTTATGGCAGTTCAACGTCATGCCCTTCGGATTATGTAACGCACCAGCCACTTTCGAACGACTGATGGAATGTGTCCTAGCAGGCTTGGTTGGAGAAGCCTGCCTGGTGTACCTGGATGACGTCATCATCGTTGGCCGTGATTTCGAGGATCACTTGAGAAACCTGGAGCAAGTCTTTGCCAAGATACATGGAGCCAATCTGAAATTAAATCCAAAGAAGTGTCATTTATTCAGGAACAAAGTTAGCTACCTCGGCCACGTCATTACCAGTGAAGGCATCCAGACTGATCCAGAGAAGGTAGAAGCCGTTAAAAAGTGGCCCACTCCTAAAGATAAAACAGAAGTACGCGCATTTCTCGGCCTATGCTCTTACTACAGACGGTTTGTGAAAGGATTTTCGGAGATTGCCAAACCCTTACATCGTCTGACCGAGGATAAACGAACATTCTGTTGGGACGAAACCTGCGAGGATTCCTTCGAAAAGTTGAAAGAACATCTATGTGAGACTCCTATTTTGGGATATCCACAACCAGAGGGCCAATTCATCGTCGATACTGATGCAAGTAATACGGCAATCGGAGGAGTTCTGTCTCAAAAACAGGGAGACAGGGAGGTCGTTATTGCTTACTTCAGTAAGTCACTATCGAGGCCTGAAAGAAACTACTGCGTTACAAGGAGAGAACTCTTGGCTGTGGTGAAGACCCTGCAACATTTCAACAAATACCTCATCGGCAGAAAGTTCTTACTGCGTACCGATCACGCAGCATTAAAATGGTTATTGCAGTTTAAAAACCCTGAAGGTCAAGTAGCACGTTGGATTGAACAATTGCAGGAGTATGACTTCCATACCGAACACCGTAGTGGAAAGGCCCACGGAAATGCAGACGCTCTTTCTAGGAGACCATGTCCAGAAGACTGCAAGCACTGCATCAAACAGGAGTCAAAAGAACTGACTCTAAAACTTACTCGGGCAACTCCTTGTGAATCCTGGGAAGATGATGCAATGAGGAAAGCCCAAGAAGAAGACAAGGACCTCCGCTATATCATCATGTGGAAGAAGCAAGGGGACGGTAAACCAACGTGGAGCGATGTGGCACCTACGAGCGCTATAACGAAGGCATACTGGGCGCAATGGGACAGCTTTATTCTACAAAATGGCATACTTTACCGGAAATGGGAAAAGACTAACGGTAGAGAGTTCCACCTACAAGTAGTTGTTCCAAGATCCAAAGTTCCAGAGATTCTCCGTATAGTACACGATGGCGTTTCGGGAGGTCATCTAGGCGTCAAGAGGACACTAACAAAAGTACGAGAGAGGTTTTATTGGCTGCACTGTCGTGAGGATGTGCAAGATTGGTGCCGTAAATGCACTACATGCGCTGCAGTAAAAGGTCCACAAACACGGAGTCGAGGAAATTTGAGGCTGTATAACGTTGGTGCGCCTTGGGAACGCATTGCAGTCGATGTAGCTGGGCCATTCCCTGTGACTGAGTCGGGGAATAAGTACTTCATGGTTGTCATGGATTATTTTACCAAATGGCCTGAAGTGTTCGCCATACCCAATCAGGAAGCTATAACCGTGGCTACCAAGATTGTTGAAGAAGTTATTTGTCGTTATGGCGTGCCTCTGGAAATCCATTCAGATCAAGGAAGAAACTTTGAGTCCCAAGTATTTCAAGAGGTATGCAAGCTCTTGGGAATGCACAAAACACGAACGACTGCGTACCATCCTCAGTCTGACGGTATGGTGGAACGACTTAACCAGACATTGGAGAGGCATTTGGCAAAAATAGTGGACAATCACCAGAAAGACTGGGACAAGTACATTCCACTGTTCCTCCTCTCGTATAGAACAGCGGAACACGAGAGTACAAAAGCGACTCCGGCTTTCGTGAATTATGGTCGAGAACTTCGGTTGCCAGTAGACATACTAACTGGAGGGCCACCTGAGGAATCTCAAACTGTGCAAGATTACGTCTCTGATCTACGGGAAAGGATGCGGAACATCCATCATTTAGTCAGAGAAAATGGATTGCAGTCAAGCGAGAACATGAAAACCAGATACGACAGAAGAACTAATACAGGTGGTTTCGAGGAAGGCAGTTTAGTATGGCTGCATAACCCTACTCGACGAAAAGGGAAATCACCGAAGCTACAGACTAAATGGGAGGGTCCGTACAAAGTGATCACACGACTAAATGATGTAACTTACAGGATCCAACGACAGCCGAGAGGAGCAATGAAAATTGTCCACATCGACCGTCTGGCGAAATATCACGGTAGTAATGATGATGCTCGGGACGAGCATCTCTAAGAAGGGGGCAGTGTTACGAAAACGCACGGGCGCCGTCTAGAAAAGTACGCAAACTGAAATGTTCTAGACTTACGCTTCGTGAACCCTCTTCGGTTCTAGAAATGATCGGCGGTGCAAGCAATAATGAGCTTTACGTACCTAACGGATAGGGTTTATAGTCGCTTGCAACCTAAAGGAAAAGGACAGCCATGTGTGAGAGCGGGATAGCAATAGACTCGATCGTTCGATACAGTTCGGCCGCGAATGTTCGAGAATTTAGTAGAGCGAAATTATCTGCCTATATAAGCGTGGTTGTTCAGCGCCGAGGACAGTTCATCTTTAGACGAGCTAAGAGAAAGATCGAAGAGATACAAGTGCGAAATACTAAGTGACGACTCTGGCGATTAATTACTGGACTCTGATCATAGTGTTTGGACAATTTGGACATCGTTGTGTGGAAACTCTTGTGGTGAACTGAATAAAGTCTCATCAGTGTCATCAGGTGTTTTTATCCAAATCCACGGACCAGTAGCCCGTAACAATATACTAAAACTAACTACTATGCTAAAATTAAACAACCCTAAAACTTAAAAATTTAATTAAATTTCAAAAAATAAGTAGTACCTTTGTACTTATCTATATCTATACATATAAAACAGTAAAAATATTTTGTCTGTACATTTAGTATTTTTGACTGAAATGGATAGAGGGACACTTAAAAAGAATAATAGAAAGCAAAAAACATTTTTTAGAATTTCTTGTCTGTCTGTCTGTCTTTCTGTCTGTCTGTCTGTCTGTATGTATGTACGCGTTTCACGTAAAAACTACTAGACGGATTTGAATGAAACTTTTTTTGTTGTATAGCTATTAAGCCTGGGCAACATATAGGCTATAATTGATTTTAAAAACTTGAACACCTGATGAAGAACCTTAACAGAACTGCTAAACTATAAGAAATCTGGAAATGGTCCCTTTTCAAAAGTTTATCAATCTGATGAGCATTTTCTATTGACGTATAAAAATCGAAGATCAGGATCATCTGATGAAGAATTCCAAGAGACCAGCTACACTATTACATATATGGAAATGGCGCCTTAGCAAAAGTCTTTCAACCTGATGAGCATTTTCTACTGAAGTAGGTATAAATAGACAGGACACGGGATATAGACAAAGAGGGACTCGGGGTGGGTACACGGGAAATAGTAGATAACGAGCAGACGAAGATCGTTTATTGAATGAAATATCACTTTTGATTCATTTTAACACCGCGACTGTACTAAGAGTACCTGATATATTCCCGTGGGACACGGGATAACCAAATGGCTGAAATTTTGAGTACTGGAGTTTAGGTAACAGTACGGTTACGGTACGGTACAGTTTGGAACACAAAAAGATTTTTCATCTAAGCGAAACTTACGCGGGCGAAGCCGCGGGCAACAGCTAGTTTACTATGTTTTATATTTCCTATTGTTGAATAGCCCTTGTTGGTCGTGAGGGAGTGTATAGGAGATTATATAAGAAAGTCAGGATAAAAGTCACAATTTATTTAGTTGCACGAATGTTCGATATTACAACATGATAAGTATTAAAATTGAGGACACTTGTTATATGAACTATATGGTCCGCGGTGCAAGGGCTACTGTCTGCAGTATCCTGCGTGCGCGATTTTGCACCGTTGCAAAAATGTAACGGTGACGTTACACTATCTATGTATTTGTTGTGCACAAAAATTAATAAATAAATAAATAGAATACCCCTAAGGTATGGAGCCAAGAAGCCACTTCATTCACTTATTTTACCAAATATAAATAAAAACGAATCGTCTTACTCCTGAAATATAACCAAATATTAGTACTACAAATATAAAGATAAGAATAAAATAAAGTTCCAAAGAGTAGTTTCAGCACATTCTGGCGAGCGGGTCAGAAAGACCTGTTGCCGCGTCATCAAATATGTACCAGGAAACTGACTCGGGTAAACTACCGGTTAACTTACACTGGGTTATTAATCTACTGAATTATGGAATGTCCTTATATCTTTCTGTACACAATTCGAGGCTGATCTTACTAAGATAGTGTTAAAGTGTGGTTTTATTATTTGATTGATCGATAAGTAAATATTTTAACAATGTTACAAAGCGTGTTAAATAGATCTTAAAATAAGTAGGTATGTTTTTTTCTCTACATTTATGAATTAATCAGACTTTTAACGATCTAAAAAGTTAAAAAGAAAAACTCTAATTAAATTTACGTAGTGAATAATACCTAATTGCGTCGATTGATTACAGAAACTTTTGCCTAATTTGGACGAAATCCCAGAGGAGTTCCAAATAAAATAGAAAACATCTCTTTTGTAAAACAGTTCGTTAACAGTTCTAAAACATTTTCTACGAATTAATGACGATGTATTAAAGGTAAAATATAAAAGGTAGTTGAATAATAACTGAAATAATATAAAGTGTAAATATTGTGCAAGTGCAAATATATTATAAGTAAGTAGCTTTTGCCCGCGGCTTCGCCCGCGTGAATTCCCACAGGAACAGTGCTTTTTCCCGGAATGAAAGGTACCCTGTCCTTCTCAGTACTTCTAACTATGTGTATGTGAAACTTCAGGAAGATTGATTCAGTAGATAAAGCGTGAAGAGGTAACAAACAAATAAACAAATAAACAAACAAACAAACTCACTTTTGCATTTATAATATTAGTTCGGATTAGGATAATTAATATAATTAGATCTGCTTCCAAGGCCTGGAAGCGAGAAGAAGTATAGAATGTGCCAGCTGTTTCTATTCCCGCGCAGATTGTAAAATCAATCAAGGGCTTTAAACTGGGGATTCCTATCATAGGCGATAGGCTAACCTGTATTAGAATCTCCTCCAATAAGCCTCTATCCAGCTCATCGTAGCCTTCGAGTTTTGCAACTCTCGACTCTATACTCATACTGTGGAGGCAGGTTTCAAAATAGTACATATCTAAGATTCGACTACGAATAACAGGATTTAGATTTAGTATAATAGTTTCTTACAAGTTTATTTCCAAAAAAATAATCCGCCACCATTAGTGATGTGCCATTCTCGAAATTTTCAAAGAACAAGCGGAAACTTCCTTAAAAATATCCCGGAAATATTCTCGAGAACGGAAAACGGTGCCCTTCCAGAAATAAAAATACTGGATCCGCCCTTGATTGAAAGTCAAACTTTGACAGGAGAAATGACAGATGGGTTTTTAAAATAGTTGCCTGTATAAGAAATTAGTTCTATTGCTTTTCCGCAACATGTCGAGGGTTTTTATATTCCTGGTCAAGCTATACATTTTAATTTTTAAATTTTATATACTATTGTTACTTTTATTTAAAAAAAGTACATAATAAGATGTATGGTTGTATATATATAATAATAAAATATGTGTGAGAAAGTTAATATCAAGTATCTATATGTTGGAGGGCTTACATTAATTAAATTAACTGTGGTTTATTGTGTTAGTTAATCAATGGTATAAACAGTTTTTAAGACGGTACTCGTAGGAAATGTGTCAAAGTGACAATGTCACTTGTGTCACCCCCTCTTTGTAATAAATCCAACGTGCGATCGTTATGACACTATAGCGAGGCAGTCTGATTTGAGGCGCAGTGCGGTGCGGACGTGTCGTCCGGTTGTGTTGAATTCTCTGTAGCTATGTAGTTAATGTCAGAATAGTGTTATTGTCGTGTTACTTACTGCGTTAACGATGTGACTATGTGTGATGGTGTTATCAGCGCGATATTGAAGATCTTAGTTAGCACGGAAGACCATTCAGTAGAACTCACTGGTTGAAATGGATTGATCCGTGCGTGGGGGTGGGGCATGGTTCCTTGCCGTGGGTAGGTTAGGGTTGGACCGTAGCCGTGACACGTGGACCAAATGAGAGGTTAGTGCTATATGATTTCTTAATCCGTTACTATCCGATAATCCCTCAATACTTTGGTCTGTAACTTGAGATAGGAGTTGTTTATCCTGTCTATTAAGAGCTGTGCATGTTATTTTAGAAATACCCTCATCCTGACAGTTAATATTTTAACTTTGTTTAGTATCGATATGTGTTTCCACGTGAACCTGTTATTAAAGTACCTGTATTGTTTTATTTACTACTCTGGATCCATTTCCGAGCTCGGCCCCTCTGAACCCATGATCATATTCTGATGATTCTGATGTTGAAGTTGTGTGTAATTCCGACATATATAAGTAATGCCTATATTCTGTATTCTGTATCTAGAAGTTGTTCCGTGTCAGAGTACTTTAATTTCAAGAGCCAATCATTCAGGATGGATTTAACATCATAATAAGATTTTGAATATATAGCTAATTGTTTATTAATTTTGTTGTAAAGATAGCAAGACCGATTTATTGTATTGTATTTTGGAAAAACTGGTTTTAATGATTGGTATCTCAACTACGTAATACTTTCGTCTTTTATTAACTTTTTCTGAATTATAGGACAATGATTTGTGCTTTTTAAGGAGAAGCTGCATAATATACAATTTGCGAACGGATAATAATTAACATTCTTGGTAAATTGATTCAGTAGGAAATCTGCAACTGTTTTATTATATCTGTAGAATAAGTGCCTCCTTGAAAGAAATAGTACTCGTATATGAAAGTAGTTAGTAAACACGACAGTTGCCAAGTTCAAACAAATGCATTTATTACTCGAGGATTTGCTAGAACTGGGCTTTGAATAGCCGACTTGAGAGTTTGAACAGTTTTATTGCAAGTCTGTTGGATTGTAATGTCTGCGAACGACATTGAGGGTGAATTGTCATGGAAGACATTTCAATAAGCCAAGTGGAGAGGTCACGGACCTATCGGTTAGATTCAGACAGTCTGTAATTAGCTGGAAAGAAAATGAGTTTAAAATTTAAATAACATCTAATTTTTATACCAGTGTTTCTTACATTAACAAAGAGGGTATTAATTTAACTTATTTTTGGAAAGTAAGAAAGAAATTCAATGTTATGCAATGCTTAAACTGCTTTTATACAAGACTAGCTTTTGCCCGCGGCTTCGCCCGCGTATTTCCCACAGGAACAGTGCTTTTTCCTGGGATGAAAGGTATATGTCCTTCTCCGTACTTCTAACTATGTGTATGCAAAATTTTAGGAAGATTGGTTCAGTAGATGAAGCGTGAAGAGATAACAAACAAACAAACAAACAAACAACTTATCTGACCCTTTCAACCCCTTCGCACCATACTGGTTTCTTCTCCAACTCCTTTGCCGTTACTGCGGTCAGATTGTGGAATGCACTTCCTGAATCTATCAGAAGAGCTCCCAGCCGTGCTTGTTTTAAGTCTCTCGTCTATAAATTTTACCTGACCGAGTCACAAGTGAATGCCTAATGGATTAATTTGAGTCATGCTGCGTATACATACTTATACTACTTATTCATACACATCACATATATATATATATATATATATTTATCATATGTATTTATCTTAGTTTATGTATTTTATGAAATATACAATATATAGTCAATTTATTTAAGTATTTGCACCCACTTAATGTTCTCTGAATAACCCTAAGGTAGACTGGTAGAAAATGCTGTAGCATTGAGTCCGCCTATTGTACTGTAACATATGTTTATGTTTAAAAAATAAATAAACAAATAAACAAACTCACTTTCGCATTTATAATATTAGTTAGGAATAGGATACAACTACTACTGATAAGAGAAATATAAGGAAAACTTTATTCCTATAATATGTAGCCATACCAATAAGTATTGCATATTGCTTATCAATCTAGAACTAATGAAAAAGCAGCCTAGAAATCCTGAAACTGAAATATTGCATTTTATGAAACTATATGTTTGTTGCCAGTTTGAAAGTAGAACTAGATTCTCAGGCGGAAACTTTTATTTTATTCGAACGTTGTACATTGTATATTCAAGAAAATATATGTCTCAGTGTTTCTCTTTGTGGCACGATATTCAAAGAGAAATTGTTCATTAAATGTGTTTTGTTGATATTTCTCTAACTCCGCTCGCCTTTGACAATAAAGGCGTTTATGCAGAGCATCTGGAAATGCATTAAGTTCTTTGTTATATATAGTAGCCACACAAATAAGTTTTTTGTTAAAAATTATATAACAAAAAAAATCGGCCTTTAAATTTCGCTTGAATATTTTGGTATCCGAAAATAATGAGCTGGGCTACGACATAATTCGACGTTGACGCGGGTATAACATAATTTTTGTTGTCTGTTCAAATTATGCCGGATGCCTTTGATCTCTATTCATACAAATGCTAAGTAGTACTAAATTCATAGTTTACGAATAATCATCGTAAAAGTAGTTCTACGTTTCTAACAAATTGTTCCACTATCACGCGAAGGCAATTATTTCACTAGTTCCTACTTTAATTATCGTTTATTATGAAGCACTCACACTTAACTTAAAAATAAAATCGATACAATTTTGTTATATACTGATAATAAAGACTTACAAGTATTACCTATCTACGTATAACATAATTGTATTAATATTATTTTGTCGTGTAGTTATCTAACTTGAATCTATGTAAGGTTATAACGCTGTACACACGATCCACCTAAATCCATTCATGCATATTGTAACAGCTATTAGGTACTTACAACAGAAAATATAAAAATTGCACTATGTTTGTGTCCACAACTGATTTAAAATTGGGATTCATGCAAACAAAAAATGTTGCAAATTGGCCCATTTACATTCAGTCCTAATTTAGCAGGTGCTTGTAAACCGTGGTTCAGTGGGAGGCTGCGTTGGACGCGAGCCAAGCTGTTAGTGCTATCTATCGTTTTAACTTACATGTTGCCCAAAACTAGGGTTAGCTCATAAAGTTCTAAAAAAAAACATTCTTTTCTATATCATAGACATTAGTCTACAGCATAATCATTATTAATTTTACCTTTGAACATCAGATAACTCAGTAGCCTATTTTCACCGATATAATTTAAGTCCCAAAAACTCTATAACTGTATATAGACCTCTCCTTTTATTTGCCTCGTTAGAAATGGCCCACTGTCCCTGTCCCTCCCTATCGTCACGTCTATAAAAAAAGAAGATGCAGAGTTAGGTCGTAATAGTTAATCCCAATATTACAATAGATAAAACAGCACACTTATTCAGCCAACTGAGAAACTGGCTATGCTCGCTCTTCCATATATTATCAGATGAGAACAATATTCGGGATAAACAAATCATTCTTGTTCAAACTTGAGAAACCGATTAGAAATATAAGTCTAATATCATTTTTCATGTAAATTTACTTGTAAATTCCTTTATCATATAATATCAACCCTGCTGAAAACAACAATCCAACCGTTCGTTTAGAAACAAGTTGCCTACGTGACTAGAGTTTTATGTTATCGGTTAAATCAATAGTAACCAGCATTTTAACCGCCTGAAATACACAAGAATGATTTATTGTTTCCAATTTTGTACCTCCTTTCCTTTCTATACTTTTAGTTCTTACGAGAATGGTTAATTTTAGGTAACTGATTTATTAATTCAAAGTTTTAGTCAGGATCTAGAATGGATGCCAAATTACGTATTTTCATTATAGTAGTTGTTGTGTTACCATATATTATATTTTTCTACTTCAATGCCATATATGAAGCTAAATTTTTTGGCTTTAAATAGTGAAAATGTACAAAACATTTTCTCACTTTCAAATTCAACTTGGGGCGAAAACGTATGTATGTTTGTTTCTCGAACCGTTGAATTAATTTCGATGATATTAAGAACTAGCCACGCCCCGGGGCTTCGCTCCCGTGGGAATTTCGGAATAAAACGTACCTTATCTGCTATTTCCGGTATTTTTCTACCCGTATACCAAATTTCATCGAAATCCGTCCAGTAGATTTTGCGTGATTGAGTATCAAACATCCTCACAAACTCACATCCAAGCTTTCGCATTTATAATATTATTGAGATATTAGGATTAGGATTATTAGGATAGGATATTATGATATTAGGATACGTGTAGCATCTATCCATAGAATTTTTAAGTTCGTTGCGCAACAAAATCGGTTCTGTCGTTTTTGAGATATACACATATTTTCAAAATAATAATCGCGAGGTCTAAGTTCGCGGCAAACAACTAGTTATATGTTGTTTTTACATATTAGTATAACAACTACTAACTACTTTTTTATATAAATAAATAAATGAGATATTTCGACGCAATTAAATTGTGCCTATAAAATAAAAGGATTAATTACAGTTCATCAGAAATGATCGAAAAATGGTTATAAAAATTGAAGCGGGAAACTTACCTACAGAAATAGAACAATGAAACCATCACAATGGATGGAGTGCATTAAAGGACGCACATGTGGTTCGGATTAGGGTGATAAGGAGAGAAAGCTTGCGACAAATGGAGCTCGGATGTGAGCTTTTGGGACACATATTTTCGAATGAACTTCTTTCGTAAATAAACTCCTATCATACACAAAGAATTTTTTTAAACCGGGTCGGTAATTCCAGAGAGTGACGCCATCACATAAACAACAGTTTTAATTGTGTTGTGTGAAATGGAGAAAGCTACTGGTTAACGCTTTGCCAAAAAAGTCATTGTAAGGATTTAATTCCACGTTATTCGAAAATGACCATATTCTTTATGAGATACCTTCCTGTTGCACTGGATAAGTCTGGGATTTAACGCACTATTGACCTAGCACCTACCTGACAATCAACTGACAGTAATCATACTATGTCAAAGCTGATCACGTACGTTTGTTTGCACTTTACATTCATGAAATGCAGGTAAAACCATTATTGGACATAAAATCATTCACAGCAATATTGATTGACAAATCTCCGTAATTTAGTAATAAATCCGCCCTGGTTTTTTTTTACAATTATTTATTTATTTATTTACTAGCTGTTGCCCGCGGCTTCGCCCGCGTGAATTTCGCTTAGATGAAAAATCTTTTTGTGTTCTAAACTGTAGTAACCTAAACTCCAGTACTCAAACTATCAGCTATTTGGTTATCACGTGTCCCGCGGGAATATATTATGTACTCGTAGTATAGTCGCGGTGTTAAAATGAATCAAAAGTGATATTTCATTCAATAAACGATCTTCGCTTGCTCGTTATCTTCAATTTCCCGTGTACCAACACTCCAATCCCGAGTCCCTCTTTGTCCTATCCCGTGTCCTGTCTATTTATACCTACGTCAGTGGAAAATGCTCATCAGGTTGAACGACTTTTGCTAAGGCCCCATTTCAATTTATTTTATAGAGTAGCTGGTCTCTTGGAGTTCTTCATCAGATGATTCTGATCTTCGATTTTTATAAGTCAATAGAAAATGCTCGTCAGATTGATAAACTTTTGCAAAGGGACCATTTCCATATTTCTTATAGTTTTGCTGTTCTGTTGAGGTTCTTCATCAGGTGTTCCAGTTTTCAATATCAATTATAGCCTATATGTTGCCCAGGCTTAATAGCTATACAACAAAAAAGTTTCATTCAAATCCGTTCAGTAGTTTTTTCGTGAAACGCGTACATACTTACAGACAGACAGATAGACAGACAGACAGGCAAGAAATGCCAAAAAGTGTTTTTTGCTTTCTATTATTCTTTTTAAGTGTCCCTCTATCCATTTCAGTCAAAAATACTAAATGTACTGACAATATATTTTTACTGTTTTATGGTTTTATTATATGTATTATTATATGTATGTATGTACTTGATCATAAATTAAATATTTTAAATGCGAAAACGTCATAAAACAAATGGGGCATATTTCATACCTGATAAGGATAAATGGCTCCCAAAACAGTTATAAGGCTGATATTGTACTCGTAGGGCTGTCAGTACGTACCAGGTACCTGCATGATGTGGGTCCTCCTTATGTCACTTGCGAGAAAGGAAAATATGTATAGGAATGTAGGGGTATTTTCTGTAGCGAGATGTAGGTAGGTATATATACTTAAAAATAAAGGAAATTTTCATTGAAAAGTATACGTACCAACTGAGACGATCTGAAGCCTTTCGTTTTTGTATACGAGTACCATTCTGTGATATAAATAACTAGGCAATATTATCTTTGTCTCTCCCTCTGTATTATTGATACGCACTGAAATTTAAACAATTATATCTTCTAGCTTTTGCCCGCGGCTTCGCTCGCGTTAATCATTTCTTAGCGGATGCCACGTCATAACATCTACCTGCATGCCAAATTTCAGCCCGATCCGTCCAGTGGTTTGTGATGTGCGTTGATAGATCACTATATCAGTCAGTCAGTCACCTTTGAGTTATATGTATATATACAAAAGTTGTCAACAAATCTATATTTATTGACAACTTTTGAAAATAGTCTGCATGTACAATTTAACGTTTTAAATAATAAAGTCCAAACCATCCATATATATGTATAAATAAATATATTGCCTATCTTGTAGCTCCAATTACTTACTATGAAACTCGCTATTGTAATCAAGAACGTGGTACCTAACAAAGTTCTGATTGTAGAGTCCCTGTGCACGTCTGTGCTTTGCCGGTTTAAAAGAAAGTAAAACACCTTTCTTTACCAAGATACGGATTCTGCTTAGGGCGCTTTTCCAAACATTTGTTTTATTTATCAACAACGTCGTTGAAAGCAGGAATTTTCTTTATGGTTTCGCTAAAAATCCTAATAAAAACATATAAAAAAGGAAAAACAGTCACATATTACCTCGAATTTAAAACGAGAATTTAAACATGCCGTATGTTTAGCGAAATGTTTATATTTATCACTGTCGTTGAATTTAGGGTATAATGGTCTAATACTCAAAAGGATTATAAAGAAGATTACTCATGATGTCACCCACTAGATAAGTAATGATAGAGACAGGGATAGCATAGCATTAATTACATAAATTGCTTTTGAATATTCAGCTGCCCGTGGTAGGAATATTATCGTTGGTGTAACTCAATACGACTGAAACGTAATAACGCTTTTACTTCGAAACTACGGTATTGTGACGATATCTGATATAGGTGCCTATCATATCAAACGTGTGCGATTCTTGATGATTATTGTTTCATGATGTGTCAATTTGTGAATGTTATTCACAATATATATAGGTATATACGGTTCCTACTATTCTTAATAAGCTAGTTCTGTCCTTTTCCTATAAGTATGTATTTATTTATTGCATTTTCCTATTAACTATCACTTCTCATTGTACTATTTAATCTTTTTATTTTATCTATTCTAATATTTGCACCTCGCACTCGTATCTGGTCGCAACTGAAAATCAGTATATTGCCCCCCCGGGTAATAGTGCCACTGAGGTGTGACCTATTTATATTGCTGCAACACACATTTATTTTTTCGTTTGTTTATTTTTCGTTGTTTGTTGTAAGAAACTGTATGTGTTGTTGTGGCTACAAATAAAGTTCTTTATCTATCTATCTATCTATATAAACAATATACTTAACCACACTTTCATAGTCACATTGTGACCTCATTTTACAGTGTATTTTTAGGGAGAAAAACCATTTTCTGTACTTCTGGTCTGAGAACGTGCATAAGTGATACTGGTCCTCTTACTTGCTTATTTATTTTGTTTGTTAAACAAAACTAAAAATGAGTTATGTACTCTTTAGTACCTATTTAATTAAAATGTGCACTACGTTCGGTTTTCACAGAGAGTTCAATTTTTTATTGCATCCTTGATGTAAGTAACAGGTCATATTCTTATATTTAATTGTAAAAATTAAGGACCCTTTCGGGCGCAGCAACCGAAGAGGGGCTGACTTGTCCATATTAATATGTACTTAAGGCATTTAAATTATTTTACATAAAGCTCAAAATTTTCTTAACATTCAATAACATTCAAATAAACACATTTATTTTAATTACTATAATATATTATTCTATTAAAAATTTAATTGCATTTTTATTTTATTTAATCTTTATTTACATTTTATATCTATATTGCTTGTTATGTAGAATTTAATAATAGAATGTAGAAGAATGTTTGCATTATGAGGGTATAACGGGTCTCTATTGTTTCCCCTAATTTTTTGTACTCCTAATGTAGTTTGGTGCACAAACTTTTAGTACAACATTGTTTCGTACATTATTATGAATTCTAATTTAGTTTAGCCTATTTTTGATTCGCCTAAGTTTTTATCGCCGTATATTTACTTTTCAAATAAGTCATTAGGCCTAATAATTGATTATTTCTAATATTCACAAATACTAATTAATATTTCGTACAAAGCAATTAAGCACAAAATTGTAACACCTAATTATTTCTGTTATAATAATTTCTGATAATTATTACAAAGTATTTAAATCTAATAGGGGAATTCCATCAATGTTTAATTTTAGTCCCCCCGGACTAAAATTAAACATTGATGGATTTGTGTTTGATAAATGTCGAGAAGTAAAAGAAAGTTACATTAGGCATGTGAACTAAAGCGTGCAGCATGCAAGCAAGCATACAGCATGCAAGAAAGCCTGCAGCATGCAAGCAAGCATGCCGCATGCAAGCAAGCATGCAGCATGCAGCATGCAAGCAAGCATGCAGCATGCAAGCAGGCATGCAGCAAGCAAGCAAGCATGCAGCATGCAAGTATTTCTGGGTGGCTCCACCAGATGACTCTTAAAAAAGCTTCTGGTTCCGCGCGAAGGAATAACACTCTAGTATAGGGCAAACTTGAGCCACGTGGAGTCGGGTGCTCTAAGTCGGATCTGTGACTTATCAAGATTTTTAGGAATTATTATTAGTAGTGCATTACTAACATCATTCTGACACAGACTGGACTGTTCTTATCTCCCGCACTGTTGTGATAGACATGTTACAGTACCCATGCCGGTGAGAAATAGCTAATACTTAGTAATAATTAAATTTACTAATATTCAATTAGTTATAATTATAAGAAGTGATTATTACAGTAAGTAATAATTGTCTCAAACAAATTTATACGAGGATATCGTTACGTGTAAAAAATTAAAAGCCAAACGATTTTAGAACATCTAATAATAGAGACTCAAAAATTGCATCTAATAATTATTAGGTTAAATTATTATTGTGCAAAAACATCAATTAGGCGAGACAATAATTGTGCATAACATGTTTAGGCCAATAAGGTTCGGCGAAGTGAAATTAGAGACAAAAATTTTAAGCGAAACAAAGGGCACCCGGGTATAACGTCTATTATTTCTGAACAATGTCAAGTCATTCCAAGATCTCCCTAAAGCGCCCCTTAGATAAATATTTGGTATCAAAGGAACCATTTAAGTACATCAGTAAACTTCCCGTCTCACAAGTTCAGCTATCGAAATAGGTCATCAGTGTGCACAGCGGGCCTGATTTTAATCATAATGTACTACGGACTTCTATTATATGTGGTCCTGTTTAGAACTATTCAAGGAACTAAAGTAATTCAGTCCCATTTTGTCAAATGGGACTTAAAATGTTATACCCCTTAATACTGATACCTGACCGAGTATTTACTCGCTACGAGTAATTTTGTTTTCCTAGAAATGAAGCCTTAAATTGTTGTATGCTTGACGTAAAAGTATCCACCTATTATTTACGTATAGCAGTTATTGAAGTTACTAATTCAAAATGTATTCATATTCCAGGTAAATATTGATTATAAACTGCAACCGAATGGAGAACTTTCTTTAAAAAATATATATATAGATGATACCTACATTTTGTTCTTTAGATGTCTATATATATTAAATAGTATTCAAACTATTCTCTCATTAGACGTATAACTATAGATCTAGTAAAATACAATGTCAGTATTATCTTAGAGTAAACAGAATTTTCATGAACATTTATACTTACATATTTTACTATTCAATTTAATTTTTAAAAAGGAAAAGAGTAGCCACGAACAAATTTGTTTATTTTTAACAACCTAATTACTATATCGCATGATTGCTTTGAACTGCGAATAGGCAACTCAATCTATGTGTACTCAGAATCACGAGAAGACCCCTTTTTACAAATATTCTTATAACACGATACTAAATTATATGTATTAAATTCGAAAAAAATTCGTTAATAATCATGAGTTTATCTTCTTAAAAAGTTTTACCACATTTCATGAGTATATGGAATTTTTATTTCAAAAACGATTTTTCGATCGCAAATCGTTGACAACAGAAATAGAGCACGTAGCTGTTCAACCAGTAGTCGCTCGAAAGTTTATTGTGTTATAGTGCCTCTTTTGTTGCTCCACACTCGTTATAGTTCTTCAATTGACTGTTCGGACACATTTTGTATACTAGCGTGAACGCTTCCATTATAATAAATGATACATAAATATATTCGAATTTCAGTCCCTTTCTTTTTCAGCAGAGAACTTTCTGTGATAAATGTCGGCGTGATCCATTGGGGTAGTCGTTTGCATTTTGGTCGTTCGTTTGAATGGGAGTTTTAATTGGCTGGTTCCAGTTTGGAAGAAATATGTTTGATGTGCATGTTGCTTTGGCATCACTAAGATAGTATTACATAATCTGTGATGTAAGAGCCGTAAGTCGTAATCGTCAGGTCGTTTGACAGTTTAGAAAAGTCTGACATCAGTATGTACAGTTTAGTTGTCCTTGAAATCCATTCGGTAAAAAACCTTGCTACGAGTATAAACTTGATAGCTAACACTGTGTTCTTTTAGTGAAACGTTTTGTACAAAACTCATAAACCTTTTCCAATAAGCCTTTTGTCAAGTATTTCCTACAATAATGAACAAACATAGCTGAATCATGCCAAGAATAATGGCAGTGTAGCTAGGAAATAACAGACACTTTGTAATCCACGTTCGGAACAATAACATTGATATTCTGTTGTCTTCGTCGACAATTTATATAATGTGGTACATTCTACCTCCGCGCTCCGTACAATGGAGAGATTTTTTCGAAGCTAGTAAAATAATGTGGAAGCCTATGAAAACCACAACTGTAGACACAAAAAACAAAGCGGTATAAAAATCATACAGGAATATAAAATCTATTTTTTTTACCTCTAGAGGTACTTCGCAGAGAAATACATAGAGTGTCGTGTATAATTTGAACATACAAAAATAATTCTGCTCTCCCAACGCAAACATAAGACGACGGCTTGCGTTCTATTTTTTGAGGGTTTTAAAAACACCAGTTCGCTTGTAGTAACAAGCGAACTGGTATTTTTAGTATAACTGGTATTTGTTACTACAAATACCAGTTATACTAAAAATACCAGTTCGCTTGTTGTAAGTTGCTTGTACTATGTACTCATAGTAATGTGTTCACTTATTTTTATACCACTGTATAAAAGGATTGTTTTTGTTAAAAGTTGAATGTTGTTCTTCTGAACATTTTATCCATCCGAAACAAAATATCTGCTATTAAAAATGCCATGTTCTTATTGATCGCATTTTAATGACTCTCGATATGTTCGTGCTATACTGCTCTACAAACTATACTCTAGGGTAAAAGGTAAAATGAAAGGTAGATGTCATTTTCTTTGTAATTCATGACATTGGAACATTCAACCATATTAGTAAACTTATTATTACTGATACGGTACTACTACGGTATAGCTTTTTAAATTCATTAAAGTGCCTTTAATATTGCATGTAGTTTGACTTTTATTATTAACTAGCGGTTGCCCGCGGCTTCGTCCACGTGAGTTTCGCTTAGATGAAAAATCTTTTTGCGTTCCAGACTGTAGTAACCTAAACTCTAATACTCAAAATTTCAGCCATTTGGTTATCCCGTGTCCCGCGGTAATATATTAGGTACTCGTAGTACAGTCGCGGTGTTAAAATGAATCAAAAGTGTTACTTCATTCAATAAACGATCTTCGTCTGCTCGTTATCTACAATTTCCCGTGTACCACCACTCCCACTCCGAATCCCTCTTTGTCCTATCCCGTGTCCTATCTATTTATACGTCAGTAGAAAATGCTCAAAAATGAAATGGCCTTTGTCCAGCAGTGGACGTCTTTCGGCTGAGAGAGAGAGAGAGAAAATGCTCATCAGGTTGAAAGACTTTTGCTAAGGCTCCATCTCCATTTACCTTATAGAGTAGCTGGTCTTTTGGAGTTCTTCATCCGATGTTCCATAATCTTCAATTTTTATACGTCAGCAGAAAATGCTCATCAGGTTGAACGACTTTTGCTAAGGCTCGATTTCCATATATGTAAAAGCTAATGTAGCTGGTCTCTTGGAATTCTTCATCATCTTCGATTTTTATACGTCAACAGAAAATGCTCGTCAGATTGATTGCAAAGGTACCATTCCCATAAACTAACTAATATTATAAATGCGAAAGTAAGTTTGTTTGTTTGTTGGTTTGTTTGTTTGTTGGTTTGTTTGTTTATTTGTTACCTCTTCACGCTTTATCTACTGAACCAATCTTCCTGAAATTTCGCATACACATAGCTGGAAGTACCGAGAAGGACATAGGGTACCTTTAATCCCGGGAAAAAGCACAGTTCCCGTGGGAAATTCACGCGGGCGAAGCCGCGGGCAAAAGCTAGTTTCTTCTAGTTTAGCTGTTCTGTTAAGGTTCTTCATCAGGTGTTCCAGTTTTCAAAATCAATTATAGCCTATATGTTGCCCAGGCTTAATAGCTGTACAACAAAAAAAGCTTCATTCAAATCTGTCCAGTAGTTTTTGCGTGGAAAGCAAATAAGAAATACATACAGACAGAAGACAGACAAAAAATTTCAAAAAATTTTTTTTGCTTTCTATTATTCTTTTTAAGTTTCCCTCTATCCATTTCAGTCAAAAATACTATATGTACAGACACAATATTTTTACTGTTTTATTGTAAACTAGCTGTTACCCGCTGCTTCGCCCGCGTGAGTGTCGCTTAGATGAAAAATCTTTTTGTGTTCCAAACTGTAGTAACATTAACTGCAGTACTCAAAATTTCAGCTATTTGGGTATCCCGTGTCCCGCGGGAATATATGTTGATGAACGGGAACAGACGTTCCAAATTCTCAATATTTATACGTCAGTAGAAAATGCTCATCAGGTTGAACGACTTTTGCTAAGGCGCCATTTCCATATATGTAATAGTGTAGCTGGTCTCTTGGAGATCTTCATCAGCTGGCCCTGATCTTCGATTTTTATATGTCAACAGAAAATGCTCGCCAGATTGATAAACTTTTGCAAAGGTACCATTTTCATATTTCTTATAGTTTAGCTGTTCTGTTATGGTTCTTCATCAGGTGTTCCAGTTTTCAAAATCAATTATAGCCTATATGTTGCCCAGGCTTAATAGCTATACAACAAAAAAAGTTTCATTCAAATCCGTTCAGTAGTTTTTGCGTGAAACGCGTACATACATACAAACAGACAGACAGACAGACAAGAAAGACTAGGAATGTTGTAACATTCCTAGGCTCGACTGAAATTAACGTCTAACCGTATCGAACGTGTTTTATTATCACAACATGATTTGTTCCTCATCACATGAATCAAATAGTAGCCGCAAGCAGCATGAACGTCTGTTGCAGTAATTGAATTAACGTATGTATACAAAACCTTCCTTTTAAACTTTCGTATTCTTCGCTCAAATGTTTTCAAATTCTACTCATAATCCCGTTTCTGTTTTCGAAGAGCTTTATTAAAAACCATTTCGTAGCCAGCTCACGTATGCCAGCTTATGTACTTACTATGTTATTTTTTGAGATCGCTATTCGATAGCTTTGCCAGGCTTTCGATTACAGACTGTACGCAGAGAATTCCGGGCAGACGAAAGGGCGGGAGGGTTCGGTACCGAAAAATTTACCGGGTAAAAAAAATACCGGTAAAAAACCTCGACCCGACACTACGTCTGTCCGACTAACCTAACCTAACCTATACGCAGTCTGCTACCACTGTAGTTTACAACGGGAACTACAGAACCCTGTATATTAAACCTAACTTAATAGCTACAACCACCCACAAACCCAAGGGTCACTTACCAAACTTAATCTTCTGCTCTTCGGATCCAATCTTGAGTGTCTTCGGAAGAGGAGGGGGTTGTTCCCTAAATCACCCAACCTACCCCATGAGATCTCAATCCCCAGAAAAAATACCTGATCCGTCTAGCAGTTCCACTCGGCAACAGATTTCGGCGTCCCCAGGCAGCCACGTTTCGCATCTCACAAGAAACAGTCAAAGTAAAAGGTTTCACAAACACAAATGTTCAATAGTTATTTAACAAACAGGAAATTCACAAATATAACTCAAACTAGTTAACAAGCAAAAAACGCGAGACCTCTCCGCGTATTAAAATCAAACCGATATGTCAGGACAAATGGCGGCCGTCCGCCATGCCATTCACGCGAGCAATTTCATGCGGCGCGGCCTCCCCGCGCGATGTCCAAACAATACTGAATTCAAAATGGTCGCTCGCGACTGCCGACGCCGGCCGAGCGGGCGACGACGCTACTAATATGAAACTACCGCACGCGCTAGAATATTACGGCGGCGAACGGACAAAACAACATAGATTTTATTACAAACATCCCCCCGTCCCGGTCTGAGAAGCAGACCACTAGCTTACTCTACGGGAAGGCGGGCGAGAGAGGTCACAGCTCTCCTCAAAATCGAACCGTCGACCAACACCTCAGCCACACGCGGAGTGCCATCTCCGCCAAGAATCAAACGTAATATGCGAGCTCGTCGCCAAAGCAATGAGGGCAAATTTGCCTCTTTTAACAATACTAAATCACCCTCCCTGGGAGGCTCAGTCCTGTCTGTCCACTTCACTCTTTGCTGCAGCAAATGCAAATATTCAAGCGACCAGCGACGCCAAAAGTCCTGGCTCATTTGCTGCAACATTTGAAAACGCGACAACCGATATACGCGTTCATCCTTCCACGGGTATTCGGGCAGGGCATTCAACGGCCCTCCCACCAAAAAATGACCAGGGGTGAGAGCTTCCAAGTCATTTGGATCTGGAGATAGCGGACAGAGAGGACGAGAGTTGAGGACCGCCTCAACTTTACAAAACACTGTGGCCAGCTCTTCAAAAGTTAGAGCCGTTTCTCCGATAATGCGGCGGAGGTGGGTCTTTGCGGATTTCACAGCCGCTTCAAAAATCCCTCCCCAATGGGGGCAACTTGGGGACTAAACTTCCAGGTTATTCCCCTTTGGGCAGCAATTTGACTTAAACTAGTACAATTTTTATCAATAAACACAGAAACATCCTTAAGATAATTTACAGTTCCCTTATAGTTTGTGCCATTATCAGACCTAATAAGGGAAGGTAGACCTCGACGCGAAACAAAGCGATCCAACGCGGCGACGAAGGCCTCCGTAGTCAGAGCTGATACCACCTCCAAGTGGACAGCCTTGGTGGCCAAACAAACAAATACACACAAATAGCCCTTCACAATACGGGCATTACGAAAGGGAGAAGCCTTGATCGAAAAGGGACCGGCAAAATCGGTTCCAACGCCGTCAAACGGCCTCGAAGGTCGGATTCGATCAGCGGGCAAATCACCCATCTGTGGTTGCATCGTGGATGCCTTCAACCTATAACATGCAATACATCGAAACAGGACACTACGGATTGCTCTTCGGGCAGACAAAATCCAAAACTCGCGTTGCAAAATAGCCAACAAAGCATTGCACCCAGCATGGGCGTTACGAATGTGTCGATCAGACACCAAAAGCTGCACCAAGGGTCCGCCCTTGGGCAACAACAGAGGATGGCGAGTCTCATATGGAAGATCCGCCTTCCGGAGCCTGCCTCCAACCCGAAGAAGCCCATCCGAGTCGATGTACGGGTTCAAACGAGCGACCGCGCTCTTCAACTTAGCGCGTCCGTCGCGCAAGATACGAAGCTCTGACTCAAACCGTCCGGTCTGCACGACACGGACCCAATGCAACAATGCGCTCCGGCGCTCTTCTGCACCTGCAATCGGCTCCAACCGCTTTGCCTGTGGGTTTCTACAATTATGTATGAAACGCTTAATCCAACTGGTAACACCCAGAAGCTTATCCAAACTGCTATACCGAGCAAGTAGCCAATCCGGCTCCGACGTCGTCTCAGCGACTACAGCATGTACACGGAGCCCAGTCAAACTCAAAGAAGTAACATCTGTCTGACAGACAGGCCAAGAAGTTTCTGATCCCATCAGCCACTCTGGACCCCACCAGAGCGGGTGTGACACCAATTCTGGTGCCGTACAACCTCGGGAGGCACAGTCCGCTGGGTTAAGCTCTCCCGGCACATGTCTCCATGTTATATCAATTCCGATATTCTGGATTTGGGAAACCCGATTTCCCACAAAAACCTCCAAGGTATGTGGGGCCGCGCGCAACCATGCAAGCGCGACCTGGCTATCCGACCAGGCGAAGATGTCCCGTATCTCGACCGTGGCCGCCAGCTCACTGGCAACGTGATGCAACAATTTAGAAAGAAGGTGAGCTCCACTCAACTCAAGCTTGGGAATAGTCAGCCTAGTCCTGATGGGGGCGACCTTGCTCTTCCCTAACAAAAGCGAGACATTGACCCGGCCATCGGCGTCAACTGTCCGCATATAGACTGACGCGGCGTAGCCTCGCTCCGACGCGTCACAAAAGCCATGCAGGCTGGCTCGATATTTCCCGGGGGCAATATTCGACGAGGCAAGGCAATCCGATTGACTTCCTTAATCGATGAAAACAACTCGAGCCAATCATCCAATGGAGAGCCAAACAGCGGCTCGTCCCACGAGACGCCCAAAGTCCAAAGTCTCTGAAGAAGACACTTTGCAGAGAATATCACTGGACTGATCCAACCGCTTGGATCAAACATACGGGCTATTACGGACAACACCGTTCTCTTAGTCCAGACCTTTGGTATTTCCAAGTCCACTTGGAATGTAAAAATATCGGTTAGCGGCTGGTACTGCATGCCCAGCACCGCTATCCTGTTGGGATCATCCACATCCTCAAACAGGTGAGGGTTCTGTTGGTGATCCTCCGGGATCCCTTCTAGAACTTTAGGCTCATTAGACAACCACTTACGTAGCTCGTAGCCACCTGTCTTCAATATTTCAATCAATTCATCCCGCAGTAGGAGGGCCTCCTCAATACTTTGGGCTCCGGTGCACACGTCATCAACATACAAGTCACGTGACAGCACGGAAGCCCCACGGGGAAAGCGGATCCGTTCCCGCTCTGCCAATTCAAGCAACGATCTGATGGCGATATAGGGACTAGATTTCAAACCATACGTGTTTGTATTGAGTTCATACACCGTCACAGGATCCTCAGGGCGCTCACGCCAGAGTATCAACTGGAATCGCCTGTCCTCAGGATGTATGACTGTCTGGCGGAACATCATCCGGATGTCCGCGCCAAAAACCACTTGATGTCTTCTAAAGTTCAAGATGATGTCAATTATGTCCCTATGCAATTTGGGACCTGAATGCAAACATAGATTCAACGAAACTCCGTTCGAAGTGGGTGCGGACCCATCAAAGACAGTCCGCAACTTGCCCGTTGAGGCCTTCACCACCGCGTGGTGGGGCAAAAAATAATGCTCAGTTGAGCTCCAATCAACTCGAGCCGGAGACATGTGACCCAAATCCTCGTACTCGCGCATAAATTCAATATATTTATCGCGAAGTACGTGGTCACGCTGCATGCGTCGCTCCATGGACAGCAGTCGTTTCTCCGCAAGCGCCCTACTTTGCCCTAGGCTAGGACGAGAGGCAACAAAAGGTAACCTAGTTACAAACCGACCGGAGGGCAACCTCTCCGTGGTCGATCGAAAAAGGGCTTCGCACTCAGCGTGTTCCGGATCCATCCTGGAACTCATAGGTGGCTCCTCCACCTCCCAAAACCTTTGCATGGTCTTGGCCAAGGACGCAGATGCGACGACCGGTGGCTCCTCCACGGTGCTATTATCAAACACAGGGCCCATCAGGGCGAAACCAAAGATAGTAGACACTGCCATCAGTGAAGACGAACCCAGAGCTTTCTGGGTACCCAACAAAATCCAACCCAATACGTCCGAGCCCAGGAGCAAGTCCACTGGGCCGGGATGAAAGACAAAGGGGTCGGCCAAATCCAAACCCGAAACCAAAGACAACACACCCGGCGGTATGTCTGTCGAGGGGTGCCAACCCGCAATGGTATCCATTACCATAGCCGAAGTCGTGATCCTCATTGTGGAGGACTTCAGCGAAGAAAAGGTGACAAGTGTCTGGCCCGTCAGACACTTCACTTGTATGCCACCAACTCCAAGAAGTGGCACAGGCGAGTCTTCCACGACTAAACCTAACTGGTGTGCCACTCGAGTGGTAACCAAACTGCTTTGAGCCCCTGAGTCCAACAGAGCTCTCAAATTCATGGCTTCCCCCCCACGACCCCATACGCGGACCACCGCGGTAGGGAGCAGAACCGTCCGCGGCTCTGTCCCAGCAAGGGAGCAAGCTAGTTACGGGCTCCCCACTCTCTCCAAACCAGGGGGGCGCCACTGACCCGGGTAATATGGCGGGCGAGTGCACATCCCCATCTGAGGGGGGGCATAACCCGCGGCCCGGCCATACATATGGTACGGCGGGTGGTACTCCAGCCGTGGGTACTCGTGCAGCGGCGGAGAAAACCGCTGCGGCTGCATGTGTTGGGTATTGGCAACCCGCGTGGAGGGGGGTGTCCCCACTCTCACGTCCGGTCTAGGGCCCCCGCCCATGGGGGCCCTATCCGGGGCCTGGCCAGCTACATACTGGCCATGACCTTGGGGCGCGTGGTCCCGGTCCGCCAAGACCCGCGCCGGTACGCGACCCCCTCCCGAGGGGGTGCGACGAGCGAAGCCGCGTCCTCCGTCCGATGGTGGAGGGCTTCGCGCAGGAGCGCCCCCGCCCATAGGGGACCCCTGCCTCAACAACCGGGGGCCATCCCCGTTCCGGTTCATGCAGAGCATCGCGTGGTGCAGCCCACGGCATGCACTGCATGGTATGGCCCTGGGACAGTCACGTGCATAGTGACTGCCCAAACAGTAAAAGCATAGTTCATGCCGCTTTGCCATGCGGCGCCTATCTTGTACTGGCAGTCTCTGCCAGTCCCTGCATTGCAGCAGGCTGTGGCCCATCCGGCCACATTGCAGGCAGTCCGCGTCCCCCGCGACTGCTGCCGTGTGTGCAACCCGCGCACCAGCTCCACGCGGTGGCGGTTGCCTTCCCTGTTGGGGCTTCCCTCGCCATGAGGGTTCCAAGGGCCTGCGTTCAGGCGCTCTGGATGGCGCTGAGTCCGTCATGGTGTTCTCAGCGGCCCGTGCCTCAAACTCCAAAAACTTCACCAAGTCAGTGAATGTTGGTAGGGTGGTGCTGTCCCGCTCCGCATTCTCGCGCTCAAACCGCGAGCGGATGTCATTGGGCAATTTGCCCAATACAATGTGCACCAGCAAAAAGGACCATTGGTCCACCGGCAGCCCCAGTGTGCGGAGCGCGTTACAGGCCACTGTAACGGGCGTGAGCAACTGCAGGCGCAACTGTGCCCTGTTGGCCACCTTGGGCAGGGCCATCAACTGTGCGGCGTGCGCATCCGCTAACAAACGTAAATTTTGGTAGCGGGAGTTCAATAACTCCCAAGCCGTATCGTACTGGTCGTCCTCCACCCGGAGGTGCTGGATGAGCGACCGCGCTTCATCCTCCAGAGTGGAGAGGAGGTAGGCCATCTTCTGGGCCTTCGACAAATCCTGTCGTGCTACGACCAGGGACTCAAACATATTTTTGTAGGCTACCCACTCCTCCATCCTACCCCCAAAGTGGGACAGCTGAAGGGTGGGGAGCCGACCAGTAACCGCTGGTCCTTCCTGTCTAACAGGTGTGCGAGGGGCTGGTCCGCCAGCCTGTCTCGCCCTTATTGCGGTCGCCGCCTCCGCGATATCATCGTGCAGACTCAGGATCTGGTCCATGTCCGCCATGTGACCTGCGTAGACCTCCGCGGCAAGTTCGGCTTCGGTAAGCACCGCCATGGCCGCTTCCGCGCTACTCAATCGTGAGTGGAGGTGATCCGCTCTTAGCAGTGTGGCGCCCTCCCTGTCCTTCCGGGACAGGAGTCCTCCGGCCGTCACAAACCATCTCAGTTCGTTGGCGAGTGTCGCCTTAGCATTGGAGACCTTCGCCATCGCGTCAAGTCACAAACAAACAAACAAATAAGAAAAGATAAAAAAGGTAAATAAAGAACAAAATCAAGCAACAACACGAAAAACCGCGGTAGGTATGAGAATGGCACAAACCCGGAGCGCACGGTACAAACCGCAAACAAATACAAAAAGGTCACAAATATTCTTATACAAACAAACTAAGAAAAATCTAATAATTTTTACAAACAATTAATTATTTTTTTTACAAACGAACAAATAGAGGGTAGATAAACTACGCTCTGCTACCAGAAAATGTACGCAGAGAATTCCGGGCAGACGAAAGGGCGGGAGGGTTCGGTACCGAAAAATTTACCGGGTAAAAAAAATACCGGTAAAAAACCTCGACCCGACACTACGTCTGTCCGACTAACCTAACCTAACCTATACGCAGTCTGCTACCACTGTAGTTTACAACGGGAACTACAGAACCCTGTATATTAAACCTAACTTAATAGCTACAACCACCCACAAACCCAAGGGTCACTTACCAAACTTAATCTTCTGCTCTTCGGATCCAATCTTGAGTGTCTTCGGAAGAGGAGGGGGTTGTTCCCTAAATCACCCAACCTACCCCATGAGATCTCAATCCCCAGAAAAAATACCTGATCCGTCTAGCAGTTCCACTCGGCAACAGATTTCGGCGTCCCCAGGCAGCCACGTTTCGCATCTCACAAGAAACAGTCAAAGTAAAAGGTTTCACAAACACAAATGTTCAATAGTTATTTAACAAACAGGAAATTCACAAATATAACTCAAACTAGTTAACAAGCAAAAGACGCGAGACCTCTCCGCGTATTAAAATCAAACCGATATGTCAGGACAAATGGCGGCCGTCCGCCATGCCATTCACGCGAGCAATTTCATGCGGCGCGGCCTCCCCGCGCGATGTCCAAACAATACTGAATTCAAAATGGTCGCTCGCGACTGCCGACGCCGGCCGAGCGGGCGACGACGCTACTAATATGAAACTACCGCACGCGCTAGAATATTACGGCGGCGAACGGACAAAACAACATAGATTTTATTACAAACACAGACGGATCGAATAATGCAAATAGCGTCTGTGTAACTTACACAAAAAAGTATCTTAAGAAATCAATAAGTACAATACATTGAAATACATTCATTAATAAAACAAAGGTATTTGGAGTATTTAAACTTTATAAAAAAGGGATTTTAATTGACCGAGCGAGCGAAGCGAGCGAGGGCTATAATTCAAGTTGGAGCGAAAAACACATTGTTTGTATGTATGTATGTGTATGTATGTATGTTTGTTCTGCGATAACTCTCGAACCGTTGTTTCGATTTTGATGAAAGTTGGAATATTTGTAGGGATGGTTAATAGAATTTTCAAGTTCGTTGGGCATCAAAATCGGTCCAGCCGTTTTTGAGATATTTAATTTTTTGTGAAAATAAATATTGTATTTTAATAGTCGCGAGGTCTACGTTCGCAGCGAACGACTAGTTTAACTTTAATATAAATAACATAAAATTATAAGATAAAATCTTTTCATTAAATTTATTATAATTGACCGAGCGAGCGAAGCGAGCGAGAGCTATAATTCAAGTTGGGGCGAAAACAACATTGTTTGTATGTATGTATGTATGTATGTATGTATGTATGTATGTATGTATGTATGTATGTTTGTTCCGCGATAACTCTCGAACCGTTGAATTAATTTCGATGACATTAAGAATACGTGTAGCAACTATCTATAGAATTTTCAAGTTCGTTGGGCATCAAAATCGGTTCAGTAGTTTTTGAAATATTAATAAAAATGTCCGCGATTATGTAGCAAACGAAACCATAGCGTGTTCTAACTTTGGATAACGCCATCTAGATTTTATTTAGGGAACTGAATTATGTTAGAAAAGTCGAAATCAGAGTATATCAATAAAAACGCGAGTTCGCAGCGAACTACTAGTTTTATAAATATACTAGCTGTCGCCTGCGGCTTCGCCCGCGTGAGTTTCGCTTAGATGAAAAATCTTTTTGTATTTCAAACTGTACTCGTAGTAACCTAAACTCTTGTTCAGTCAGCAGAAAATGTTCATCAGGTTGAACGACTTTAAGGCGCTATTTCCATATATGTTATAGTGTAGCTGCTCTCTTGGAGTTCTTCATCAGGTGTTCCAGATCTTCAATTTTTATACGTCAGCAGAAATTACTCATCAGGTTGAACGACTTTTGTTCAGGTACCACTTCCATATTTCTTATAGTTTAACTGTTCTGTTTTGGTTCTTCATCAGGTGTTCCAGTTTTCAAAATAAATTATAGCCTAAATATTGCCCAGGCTCAATAGCTATACAACAAAAAAAGTTTCATTCAAATCGGTTCAGTAGTTTCGGAGATTAGCGTGATCATACATACAGAAAGACAAGAAATTCCAAAAAAAAATTTTTGCTTTCTATTATTCTTTCTAATTGTCCCTCTATCCATTTCGGTCAAAAATTCTAAATGTACAAAATATTTTTACTGTTTTATTATATATATAGATAGTGTAGCTGGTCTCTTGGAGTTCTTTATCAGGTGTTCCAGATCTTCAATTTTTATACGTCAGCAGAAATTGCTCATCAGGTTGAACGACTTTTGTTCAGGCTCCACTTCCATATTTCTTATAGTTTAACTGTTCTGTTTTGGTTCTTCATCAGGTGTTCCAGTTTTCAAAATCAATTATAGCCTAAATGTTGCCTAGGCTTAATAGCTATACAACAAAAAAGTTTCATTCAAATCGGTTCAGTACTTTCAGAAATTAGCGTGATCATACATACGGACAGACAAAAAATTAAAAAAAAAAAATTTTTCGTTTTATTATTCTTTTAATTGTCCCTCTATCCATTTCAGTCAAATGTACAGACAAAAAATTTTTATTGTCTTATTATATGTATCTATAGATTTAGTTAATAACTTACTTGTCGAAGCAAGTAGTACCTTAATTTACTAACCTCTCGACTTTCGTTAAAATCCATTGAACCGGCATAACCCGATTAAACTACAAACATGGGAACCTCCAAACTTTCGCTGGCATAATTGCTATACATTAATTATATTAATCATGCGGCTTCCTGGAATTCTACTAATTTGGTCAAATTTACCATTTGACAATAAACCATTTGGGAAATCATATTTTGTACATATAGGTCATGTACCAAATTTTATGGAAAGCCGCCCAAGAATAGGGGACCGGCCAAGGTATGAGAATTGTTAAAAATATGTAATTTTATGATAGAATACATATTAAACACAGTTTTGACTTTTCAGCACGAGTTTATTCTCCTGAGCTAATTTATTAGAGTTCAAACTTTATGGGAAAGTCCATTTTCTACGCGTGACGTCATATGAATAAACGTTTAGTTAGGGGCATTTTGGTATCGTCGCCCAAACATCGCTTAAAAATGTGAATTGTTTTTTGCTATATCTTGGGAAATACTTTGGTTATTCATGTAATTATTTTAAGGATGATTCTATTATTGTGAGATATTTCAAAGGAGCATTAAAAAAAAAAGTTGTCCGGTCACCTATTTGCGAGATGAAGTAACAAACCGCCATTTCGTATATATAAATCATAAAGTTCGCCGTCGTCGTCTACTATTAGATGGCTCTGATAGTTAAAAAATCTCCCTACTTATATAGTTTCGTTTTCACTTAAATAGTAAAAGAAGTAGGTTTATCAGAATAACACTATTATACCATATGAATTTAACAGCATGGAGGCTATCGAGCTTAAAAGCCGAAAACTCAATTAGTGGTAAAATTGGGAGCACATTTTGCTCACAGTTCGAACGTGCCACATTACACTGGGCTATCTATTTGATAGTTCTTATAATTAAATAGTTTAAAAATGTAGTGACCATTGACGAAATGCAACATTCGTTTTCGTATTATTCTGATTTCTGTGATTTTCGTAGAGCTGCTACGCTCTCTGCTACGAGTCGTAACTCGTAGCAGCGAGCGTAGCAAGTCTACAAATGTATTGCAATAAATGATCTAAATAGATACACATGTGTAAATGTATGCGAGTAAAAACTTACATTTTCTTAATGAGATATCTCTTGAATCTCATCCTAATCCTAACTTATTATAAATGCGAAAGTGAGTTTGTTTGTTTGTTACCTCTTCAAGCTTTATTTACTGAACCAATCTTTCTGAAATTTCACATGCACGTAAATCAAGGTACTGAGAGATACCTTTCATCACGGGAAAAAGCATTGTTTCCATGGGAAATTCACGCGGGCAAAGCTAGTATTCCTATAACAATGTTTTCAGGAATTGTTCAGAATCAAAGCCTCCAACGCATATTTAACCAGTAACCTTGTGTCGTCTATACGCTAAGGAGTCTCTACTACGAGTACTCAGCACTAAATGTATAACAGTAGGTCAAGGATTAGGTCGTGTTCGTGCACAGTGGTGTTAATCGCCGTGCAGAGGCGCACAAAGTAAAATGCCGGTAGTCCGTTTCGGGCCGGACGTCGGCTGGAAGTGTTTAGCAGTGTGTACAGACACGAGCATTAATATGTTAACACTTCGGTCCTTAAGACAATGAGATAAGGTTTAAAATTGTATACATATAATCATGTCTGTACAAGTACATTTTGTGAAGTGGTTTGCATGTTGTTTGTCCTTAAAATATAGATATGTGTTAACTTTAGAGTACTTTTTAGATATTATGAAAGAACATTATTTGGTTATTGACTGAATCTTACCTGCCTTTATTTTCTTTCTGTACCTACTGACTTTTGAACAAGGAAAAATAATGTGAAGTGCTTTTTGCCATCAAGCATTCACGTAGGTTATCTTCTTTCAAAATATACGGGTATTAATTATGCAGTATTTTTTTGATATTTAAATTGCAAACGAATTAGTTACATTGACAGTAATTCTCACCTTAATTTTGCTTTTTGAAACGTGTACATAAAACGTCGAATAAGAAAATTAAGTATTGCTTTTGTATTAAATACAACTGATGTTTCGTCGATAAATGGAAGATAAATAAAACATTCAGTAGTTATTAAAGTCATTATTTCTGTACCAATGCGTATTTACGAGTATGTTTAGTGCGTTTTATTATCTGTGATGAAACACCTTCTTATCCCGCTGCTATATAACATGTCTGAGGTGAGATAATGTATCTTATCCATATAAAGAAGATCACACGGTGATATATACGAACCCTTTCCTATACTGGATAAAAATGAGCGTGCTTATAGTTGATGTTTAGTTGCCAGAGAGGCATGTAGTTTACCCCTTTTCTATACAACTACAACATGTATATGAAAAGGGTTTATTGTGTTTATTTAGGTACTCATAATATTTGTATTTACAATACATTTGGATAAACTTGCCAACGAATAACATTATTCCCAGAAACATTAATGGATTTAGACGAATCTATAGGTAACATTAAAAAATATATAGCAATTTTAATAATCGGTACTCTAGAGTTCTGAACCTATTCTCTATAGGTTCAGAAAATTGCTTTTTCGAGTAAATTATTGATTTATGTATTATAATTTACAAATAAAATAATTTCTAATAAATAATTTTTCTCCTTAATTCTATAAACTACTTAGCACATTTCAAATAATAAGTATCTTTTAAGAGCCCCATCACAGATAAAATGTCTCGAAAGTGTATTTGAAACTGTGGCAAGTCTCTAATGAGGCCATTCTCTGCAGTGACGTCCATCCACTTGGGAACAGTTCGTGCGAGAGTAGAGATATTATCTCTCTAGGGTTTAAGTTGAAAAATTAAAAATCTGAATCTAAAGTAATCTGAATTCTTTAATGTATTTTGAGAAAAGACCTTTGATATATTAATTTGATTATTTTTACAAATAAAAAAAAATATCCGTAATTTTTTTTTTGACTAGCCACAAGCCGTATGCATTTCAAAAGAGCTCACATAAAGATAATCTCGATAGTGTACTTAATACGGCAAGTCTCTAATGAGGCCGTTGTTTGCAGGGACCTCCCCCTCTTGGGAGCAGTTCGTGCGGGAGTCGTTAGTCCAAGCGGCGTGGCCCGTAGCGCTCGTGGCGCCTCCTCGCCGTGCCCTCACCGTGGACCACCAGTGAGTACCTGACCTGATATACTTGCCCAGTTAGTGCGGGAGTCGTTAGTCCAGGCGGCGTGGCCCGTAGCGTTCGTGGCGCCTCCTTGCCGTGCCCTCACCGTGGACCATTAGTGAGTACCTGACCTGACATACTTGCCCAGTTAGTGCGGGAGTCGTTAGTACAGGTGGCGGGCGTGGCCCGTTGCGCTTGTGGCGCCTTCTCGCCGTGCCCTCACCGTGGACCACCAGTGAGTACCTGACCTGACATACTTGTCAGTGTTCAAACGAATAATGTCTTGAGCTTTATTATTTAGGTTACATGGTTTATTAATAACAAATTATGATACTAGAAAATAAGCTCTTTTCGAAGCGAAAATATTTCCAGTTTATAAATTTATGCGAAAAATTTTGTCTACCTACTTATTGAGGATATATTTTTATTTTTAAAATGATAGATCTATACATATAATAAAACAGTAAAAATATTTTGTCTGTACATTTAATATTTTTGACTGAAATGGATAGAGGGAGACCTAAAAAGAACAATAGAAAGCAAAAAAAAATTTTTGGAATTTCTTGTCTGTCTGTCTGTCTGTCTGTCTGTCTGTCTGTCTGTCTGTCTGTCTGTATGTATGTACGCGTTTCACGCAAAAACTACTGGACGGATTTGAATGAAACTTTTTTTGTTATATAGCTATTTAGCCTGGGCAACATATAGGCTATAATTCATTTTGAAAACTGGAACACCTGATGAAGAACCATAACGGAACAGCTAAACTATAAGTAATATGGAAATGGTGCCTTAACAAAAATCGTTCAACCTGATGAGCATTTTCTGCCGACGTATAAAAATTGAAGATCTGGAACATCTGATGAAAAGCTCCAAGAGACCAACTACACTATAACATATATGGAAATGGCGCCTTAGCAAAAATCGTTCAACCTGATGAGCATTTTCTACTGACGTATAAAAATTGAAGATCTGGAACATCGGATGAAAAGCTGCAAGAGAGATTTTTCATCTAAGCGAAACTCACGCGGGCGAAGCCGCGGGCGACAGCTAGTATAATATAAATGTTGATTGTACAATATTTGTCAGTTTTTTTATGCATTGTATTTCATTACTTAACGTAATTATATGCTATTTACAGGTTGTAGTTTCAGACTCAATTCATTATTTAATTCCAATGATATCAGAACATTTATCTGAAAAACAAAGGTAACGGAATAAACATTCCCGTCTCGCAATTATCCTGTTTATTGTTTTCATAAAACGCGTGACTGCCTTTATTGGTGCCGGAGATGTTACAATACGTACAGATTTTTTAACAAAAATATTTAAGTCTTTTTTCTTGGAAATATAAGTACCGAATCTAGTTAGGATGGTGGCTTTTGTCTTCCTGTAAATGTGATGTAAAATGGCTACGCGTATCTACATGGCGCACGAATGGTTCTACGCCGTAGGCGTCGTAGCATGATGTGCTACGAGAATATCCTGCAATTTCAGACCTTAGATATAAGAATATTATTTGTTTTTTAAATAGGCTCGTTTTGCAAAAAGCTGAGTTATGTGGTAAAGAAATTAAGAATAGAGAATTTTGTTAAAATGTTATTTAATGTGTCTCTTTTACGAGTAGGTAACTAACTACACATAAAGTGTAAAAGTTATGTGTCCTTAATTTTAAACATTCCTTTTTTTATACAAAGAGAAAAGTTTAATAACCAAAGTAAATTCCTATTAATATTCATCACACTGATAGATGTTATCAGAAGGAGGCTTTAAATGAAGAAAGTTTAATTGTACGCCCATGATATTATATAACACGAAGGAAACGGTTTATTGATTTCTAAAGCAAAATACACTGTTAAGTCTAATCTTTAATATATAAAAGGAATTGAATTTTTTACACGACTGCTCAAAATAGGAGTGTTATATTTTAATGGTTCATTTAAGGATGTGAGTTTTTTTATTCCACAGACATTCCTAAACGGAAATTAGGAGGTATTTCATTTGTCTACAAAATTAATTATACAATTTGACTGAAGTGATTTCACATGAACAGAAGTAGCAAAGCAAGAAGAGGATAAAAAACAAGAGTTCCTACATAGATCCATTTATCGACTGAAAATAAAGGCAATTTATAAAAGCATTATGTTGTTGAGACCTTTATCTTTATTATAGCTTCAGCTACATAATAATTGGTGTGCCTTTCATTATAACTTCAAAGGCCCATAAGGTAGTCATCGGATTACAGGAGCTTATAATAGGTGTTCACTTAAATTAATTTTGTTTAAAGATACTTATTTTGAACTTGATACTTCAAATCAAATATAGTATTATATTAGGGATTTCTTTTTAATGCCTAAACCTCATTACCCCGTCATTAATAAAACATTTATTTTCTAATACCAAAACTTTATTTTTCTAGTAATTTCTATTGAATAAATAAAAATCTATTTTAGAACAGATTTTAGGTCATTCAATTATTATTAAGAAGCTACGCCTCTCGTAGGCATTCGTAGGCGGCCTACAAGCGTCGTAGCATAGCGTGCTACGAATACAAATAATACAGTCTTTTCGATGTAAGCACAGATAAAAATGTGCTTTTTTTTTAGTTCCTGTGCGGGTCAGAATACGATAAATACGAAAATATTTTTTACTTTTGATATTTATATGGTTTTCGAGCCGTGCGGGAAGAAGTTTTAAGTAAGATTTATGAAGGTTCCATCGTACTGCTTAAGCTGAATTTGATGAATGAGGTGTCGATCGATTTGCTACTTTGTATTTATCTTTGCTGTTATAGTCCAAGTATCCAGGACTACATTTTATAGAAATTAAATCGATAGGTGAACTTGAAAAATGAAGGGGGCCAGAAAGACCAAGACAGAGTTATATGAAGCAAATAAAGGAGAAAGTTAGCGTCATGATGTATAGGAAAGTGAAAGAGTTGGCGACGGAAAGAACTCCAATGACAAGAGCGTCGCTCTTAAATTCTATGATTATAAACAAAAGATATACTATTTTACTATGTCTCGGAAAAGTTAACTATATTGACATTATTGTGTCAATACAAACTCGATTCCGCATTCAATATAGGCAATCTAGTGACGGCCGTCTACAATGGAATATGCATGATTTTGTATACACAGCATTGTACCGATTTATGTGTATTCCTCTGTGTGGACAGCGCGGAAATTAGATGTTCTGCATAACCACGTGATCGGAACGTTCACGAGCATACACAATACATAGTTTAGCTATCTTGACGTAATTATGCGGGTTATGGGTGAAATGAGGTATTTAATTGATATTACTTATTTAACGTAAAGCCGAGAACAGAGAAGTGTGGCGTATACTCCACCGACAAGAGCGCGGCTCTTAAATAATTAGAAGAAGATACATTGCTTTCGCGTATCACATAAGCTTTCGACTTTAGTTCAAAAGTCCGATCCCCGATCGCAGATCCATCTACTTGGAAATTTCAATCTTCTTCTTTTCGAGTCGGGATGGCTAGTATATCAGATCAGATGAGACCATGTGGCCACGGCAATTGCGTTGTCCTTGGCCTCGTTTAGGTCCTCCACGGTGCATGAAATGAGGCAGTTGGGACATGCCAGGAGGTGATCCATTGTTTGAATCGCACCACATAGAAAAGCCCCACTTTTTGCGTTTTTCTTGGGATCTCCCAACACCAGTCCGGAGTCTGTTTAAAGACTTCCAGACTGCCCAGGGGAGATCGGCACCCGGTGGGAGCTTTTCGGCAGGAGAAGTGTTGGGGTAGAAAGAGGGATATTTTTGTTTCCACAGCTCCAGTCTAGCGTTCCTTGCCTCCTCGTCTTGGACGCTAGACTGTCTGAGGAAGCTGTTTCGACTCTTCAGACGAGATGGAGGTGTTAACTGCCCATACAGCATGTGCCGTTGGTCCTCGAACTGTTTCTGCATTTCTACTGCGTAGGCCACGTCGCATCGTACATATAAAAGTGTCTTCTATTCACAGAATTATTTCAAATTTTAATCTATTTACCTGTATACCGAATGTCCTCAAAATAAATTCACATCTATAGCAACTTTTGAATGTATGTTTCTGATATTAGTCAGACCATACAGTTCACTTTATCCTTCAACGACCAAGAGATCACATTGTTCAAAAAATGTCATCCAAAACGCCGTGATTAACAGGATTCGTTTTTACCTAAAATACTTAAAGTACTTAACTTGGCTTAAATACAACTTATCTAACTAATAATAGTGACCAAAGCCAAAACCTCAACAGTAAATTTCAGTGGCTGAAATGATAGGCATGTATTATGGGAACCGCAAACCACCGCGGCGGCGGCGGCGGCGGTTTATCTACCCTTATTTTTGTTATGTTAATTTTTTATGGTTTTACAAGCGTTCTCAAATTTGATTAAGATATTTTCAAGCCTCGGACTAACGTGAAGCTGCTTTTTTACTTTATTAGTTTTTGCTTGTGGCTTCGTTTCTGCGCGTGTTACGGGATAAAAATATAACTTGGTAACCGAGCTCTACGTGTTCGTACGCATGTTAATAGGCAAGAAATACGGGTGAGGTATGAAAACAATAAAGTGACACTTGCTTAATAAATAAATAGAAATATAAAAAAAAATCGAAGGGAATTGTGAAATGAGAGATAAACGCTTATTTACCAGTCTTAAAATATCGTTACGTAACGACTGTCAAATTCAGTTCGGCAAAAACTTCAGGATTGAGGCCGTAGTGCTAATGGAATTTGAACTAAGAAGGATTACTGGACTTAACCTTTTTAGATAAGTATGTGGAAGGAGGGGTGAATTATGATAATAGATAACTCACGTAAATCCTTAAGAGTTTATTCAGCACAAGCACAACAGTTTTGATAGAATAGATAGTCACAGTTCAAGATACAGCACAGCACAAGCACAAGAGAAGACACCGTGTAGAAGAGCAGAAGATTAAGAAGAGATTGGAAGATTAGACATAAGATACAGCGAAGTAAGTATACGTAAACAATATGCGTAAGCTATGGCGGCGCGGCAGAGTGGAGCGACGTGAGTCTGCGACGGAAACGTGTGGCTGACTGGCGAACCGGTCTCGCGGTTCCCGCGGCGCGTGATTCTATGAACAAGTATGTATTGTGACATCGGCCTGCGTGGATTAATGTAGTATTTACATTTCGCGTTACGACCGCTTTCCGATTTCTGCCGTTCCTTAATACTCAGTTAACAATTTAATTATTTCTACTATTTATTAGTATTTATGTTTTATGAAAATGATATATTATATAATACTAAGTGTGTTTAAGTGTAGTTTATTATACAATATTATTTATGTAGTTTAAGTAGTTATTTGTATTTATTTATACAAGAAAAGAACAATTTAACTACCTATAGGAAGTTAATATAATATTATTTTTACTATGTATTTTATATAAACTCAGTATAATTTATATTTATATGTTTATGATATATATCTATACAATACAAGGTAAGTTTACTTATTTTAAACTGAAGTGTTTATTAATTAAGTTTATTTTCAGGATAAGGAGGTAAGTATGCCACAGTTCTCCCCCCCAGAGACCGACCTAGGGCGGGCGATAGTAGTCAGGAAATCTGATCTCCCTTCCTGAGCGAGTCTTGATAAGTTTAACATTTTCTTTCAGGTTTTCGGGTGCAGCTGTCTCTGTCTTCGCGAGCTGATCATCAAAGGTAAGTGAGTACGCTGGTTTTAGTCGTTCTATTGTGACAGTCTGTTCTTTACCTTTCATTAGCAATTTATATACTTTATCTCCTCGCTGCACCACTGGGTAAGGTCCTGAATATGCGGGTTGCAGAGCTCCCTTCACACTGTCATCTCTGACGTAGACATGGGTAGCAGAAGGTAAGTCTTTGAAAACGAAAATATTTCTCCCACAGTGTTTGGATGCCGGCTGAGGACGGATTGTGTCCATAATGGAGCGAAGCCGCGCTGCAAAGTCGGTGACGTCAGTTGTTTGATTTGTTTTGCAGGCTTGAAGAAAGTCTCCGGGCAACCGCAGTGTTTCGCCATATACAAGTTCGGCGGGCGATGCTTGGATGTCTGGCTTGAAAGCTGTTCTCATTCCAAGCAAAACCAAAGGTAAGCTCTCTGTCCAATTTTGGCTTTCATGACATTTTATTGCTGTCTTCAGCTGCCGATGCATCCTTTCAACCATCCCATTACTTGCAGGGTGGTATGCAGTGGTCCTGTTCCGTTGGAATCCGGCGAGTTCAGCAAGTTGCTTCATTAGGGCCGATTCAAATTGCTTCCCGCGGTCTGTGACTACTTCGACGGGGCATCCATATCTGGCGATCCAGTTACTGACGAAGGCTTTGGCGACTGTTTCAGCCATTATATCCATCAATGGTATTGCCTCGGGCCATCTGGTAAACCTGTCGACTGCAGTGAGGCAATATCGAAAGCCATGTGATGGTGGTAGTGGACCAACCAAATCGATGTGGATGTGCTGGAATCGAGCGCGTGGCAGATTGAACGAGCCAAAGGAAGGAGTGACGTGTCGTGTAATTTTGGTGGTTTGACAAGCATGACAAGATTTTGCCCATTCACGACAATCCTTATTAATGTTAGGCCACACGTATCGCTCCGTGACCAGTTTAGTTGTGGCATTGATCCCTGGATGACTGAGGGAGTGCAAGCTGTCGAAAACCTTTTTCCTCCACTCATTCGGTACATACGGGCGAGGTGTCTGCTTTGATACGTCACAGTATAACTTTGTCCGTGTTCCAGGTAAATCTAATTTCTCAATTTTCAGAGATGTATCTCCATTCAAGATCTGCTTCAGCTCTAAGTCAGAAGTTTGTGACAAGGCTATCTTTTCCAGTTCAACAGGTTGTACCAGTTCCTCTATCCTTGAAAGGGCATCTGCTACAACATTATCTTTCCCGGATATATGTTGCAGGTCGGTGGTGAATTGGGATATAAAATCCAAGTGACGAAATTGTCGTGGCGAGCATTTATCCTTTCGCTGTTGGAAGGCGAAGCAGATGGGCTTATGGTCCGTGTAGACCGTAAAATGGCGTGCCTCCACTAGATGACGAAAGTGTTTTATAGACTCATATATGGCTAATAGCTCGCGGTCATATGGAGAATATTTTCTCTGCGCTGAGTTTAGCTTGCGACTAAAGAAAGCTAATGGTTCCCACTCGTCGTTTACACGTTGTTGCAGCACGGCACCAATGGTGGTATCAGAAGCGTCTGTGACTAGAGCCAATTTTGCATTCATATCTGGGTGAGCCAAGAGAGCAGCGTCGCAAAGGCTTTGTTTGCAGTCTTCAAACGCTGTCAACGTGGCACCAGTGAGCGTCACGGGATGAGAACCTTTGACCGTTCCGGTTAGCAGGTCGTGAAGTAAGACTTGTGATTTCGCAGCGTCTTTGAGGAAGCGTCGATAGAAATTTAGCATTCCTAGGAACCTTCTGAGCTCCCGTACGTTTTTCGGGATGGGATACTGCTTGATAGCTTCGACCTTACTGTCCATAGGTTTGATACCAGCCGATGACACTACGCATCCGAGGAAAGTAACCTCTTCTGCCCCGAAGACACATTTCGATGGATTTATAACCATTCCGAATTTCTTCAGGCGTGTGAATAGCTTCTGGAGGTGCTGAAAATGGCTTTCCAAATCAGGGGAAAATATAAGAAAATCGTCCAGGTAGCTATAGCAGAAATCAAGATCCCTCGTCATCTCGTCGACAAACCGCTGGAATGTTTGACCCGCATTTCGGAGCCCAAAGGTCATATAAGGGAATTCAAACATTCCAAACGGTGTTGTGATTGCAGTCTTTGAAATATCCTCGGGATTGACCGGTATTTGATTATAAGCCTTCACAAGGTCAATTTTTGAGAAGATCCTGCATCCAGATATGTTCTGCGTAAAGTCCTGGATATGTCGAATCGGATATCGATCCGGAATTGTGCGTGCGTTCAGCACACGGTAGTCACCGCATGGTCGCCAGCCATCATCCTTTTTGGGAACTAGGTGTAGCGGTGACGACCATGGGCTCTCCGATGGTCTGGCTGTTCCAGCCTTTAGCATGTCATTGAACTCCTGCTTCGCGATCTTGAGTTTTTCGGGATCCAGTCGTCTTGGCGTGCAGTGAACGGGTGGTCCGGGCGTAGTCCGAATATAGTGGACTGTGCTGTGAGTAATAACCCGATGAGTGCCTGGTGGTCGAGTGATCTCCGGAAATTCTCGAAGAAGTTCGATGTACTTCGACTCACCAACGATTGTCTTGACAGATGAAATGGCGTCAGATGAAAAAGCAGGTGCTGCAATTGTCGACAACGAAGTGTGGTTATCGATGAGACGGCGGTTGCGGCAATCGACGATCAAGCCATAATGCGACAAGAAGTCGGCGCCGATGATAGCCTTGCTGACGTCAGCAATGATGAAACGCCATAAGAAAACTCTGCGAAGGCCGAGATTGAGTTCGAGCTGAATCATTCCATATGTGGGGATCGGTGATCCGTTAGCCGCGAAGAGCTCGTAAGCAGATTTTGGTCGTCTTGTTTTCAAGGCCGTGCGGGGGAAGACGCAGAGATCGCTACCAGTATCGACCAAAAACTGGGTCTTCGTATCACGGTCCGTGACGAATAGGCGACCAGAAGAGATGGGGCAATCGCCTGTCGCCATTAGCGACTGCCGCTGGCTTTTCCCTGCTGGTAATCGCATGGTTTGGCACAAATGCGAGCGTTGTCACCATATTTGTTGTGGTAGAAGCAGTTGGGAAACTTCCGATAACTCGATTGTGAGCGGGTACGACTTTTGATGTTCTGGCCGTCTCTCTGTCGTGAGCGGGATCTTCCGGCATTGTTCATGGAGAGGGTTTTGACCTGGCGGCTGAGCTCTGCAATCTCCCGGGTGAGCTTTTCCAGTAGGGACCCTGATACTGCGTCTGCGGATGCAACTTGGGGCGCGGAAGGCACCATATCATGCACCTTGTCAGCGAGATCTGCGAGTGCCTGAAGCGTAGACTCAGGTTGCGACGCGATGACTGTCTGCAGGCTGGTTGGCAAACGACTGGTCCAGATCGTGCGGATAAAATCGTCCGGTATATCCTTGCCTGCTAGGTGACGCAGGTGGCGTAGAAACTGCGATGGACGTCGGTCTCCGAGCTCTTCGTGCATCAGGAGCTGAGTTACTTCTTTCTCCCTGGATGCCGATAACCTCTTGATTAGTTCTGCCTTGAGGGTTTCATATTTACGAGTTGCCGGTGGATTAACAAGAATGTCTTTAACCTCCGCTGCATATCGGTGTTCCAATTGTGCGCTGACGTAGTGGTATTTCGTCTCATCATCCTTGATTTTCGATAATGCGAAGCTGCCTTCTATTTGCGCGAACCACACCGCGGGCTCTTCGGGCCAAAATGGAGGAAGTCGGATTCCGACACGGTAAAGATCGTGCGGTGTAAACGACCCTTTTTCCGGTTCTGGCGTGGCGGCGGCTGCGTCATCGGTTGTTCTACCGTCTTTCGACATACTCGTATTATTCAAATTGCTTACTGTTTACTGTATCCTCTTGATCTTATTTGGTAATTCTTTCTTCTTGATTCGTATTCAGTTTGTATAGGGTCACCAGTGTGGAAGGAGGGGTGAATTATGATAATAGATAACTCACGTAAATCCTTAAGAGTTTATTCAGCACAAGCACAACAGTTTTGATAGAATAGATAGTCACAGTTCAAGATACAGCACAGCACAAGCACAAGAGAAGACACCGTGTAGAAGAGCAGAAGATTAAGAAGAGATTGGAAGATTAGACATAAGATACAGCGAAGTAAGTATACGTAAACAATATGCGTAAGCTATGGCGGCGCGGCAGAGTGGAGCGACGTGAGTCTGCGACGGAAACGTGTGGCTGACTGGCGAACCGGTCTCGCGGTTCCCGCGGCGCGTGATTCTATGAACAAGTATGTATTGTGACATCGGCCTGCGTGGATTAATGTAGTATTTACATTTCGCGTTACGACCGCTTTCCGATTTCTGCCGTTCCTTAATACTCAGTTAACAATTTAATTATTTCTACTATTTATTAGTATTTATGTTTTATGAAAATGATATATTATATAATACTAAGTGTGTTTAAGTGTAGTTTATTATACAATATTATTTATGTAGTTTAAGTAGTTATTTGTATTTATTTATACAAGAAAAGAACAATTTAACTACCTATAGGAAGTTAATATAATATTATTTTTACTATGTATTTTATATAAACTCAGTATAATTTATATTTATATGTTTATGATATATATCTATACAATACAAGGTAAGTTTACTTATTTTAAACTGAAGTGTTTATTAATTAAGTTTATTTTCAGGATAAGGAGGTAAGTATGCCACAAGTATACCTACTCCGAAGAGTGATTCTGGAATAGTACACATAGATAAAGGAGGGAGTTCTCCCTTTATCGTTAGTACCAAGTATAGTTCCGTAGTTTTCAGTCCATAAGTGTTAAAGAGCTCAATTTTTTGATTTTAGATATTCACTTAAGATATCTAACTCGAAACATGGCTAAGAAGCACTAGTGTAGGTCTTATCCTATATCATTTAGCATTAAAATTTCATCGTTTGCAAAATCAGTCAGGCATAGGTATAAAACACTCGTAATTCCGGGATATAAAAGAGAACGTTGAACCGATACGAATAGCTAATATCCAATCTGTCATTCAGTACCATGGCGAGATAAATCTCCCGACAAAAGATTTAGAGACATTATTTATCCCAATATACGAGGCGTAGATCCAGATCCAATAAACAACTGTATAAATGTAAATCTTTTTACTTTTTTACTGCTTTACTGTTCCGGTGCAAAAAGTAAAGTATAAAGTAAAAATCTTGTTAATTTTCTCCAACACAAACTATAAAAGTTTAAAGATATTAATCGAAGTATATTAGAGACTGGCGCGATGTAGGCTCATGTAAGCAGTACCTGTGTCACAGCCATCGAAATATCAGCGCACCAGGAAGGCAATTCTCGGGTCTGCGATATAATATCAATTTCGACATTTATCGAAAAAACATGGCGGATATCGCATATAATACGCATCGAGTGGTCGAGCGTGGCCGAAAACTATATCGTGTGTGATATTTGTTGCTTCAAAGCTATTGAATAACATAATATTCGTACTTTACAAGACGCTTTGTATTTTTCTTCAGCTATGGTTTAGTAAAATATGAATGCTGACGATTTTGTATTCAATTTTATTGGAAATCGTTGTTTATTTACATAAAATTATTTTATTGAAGCCTAATATAGAGGTTTGGATAGATACATACTTTGCTTTTTTCTGCCTCGAGTACCATACCTTATTCGTTTCTCGATTCAATTTCGTAAAGAAACAATATCATACATAAGAATATAATTGATACGCCGATAACAAATATCACATAACCTCACACACACAATAAACAAACAATGACAAGTATCCTCGCGTTCCGTTCTCTCCATCAACTCTTAATAATTTCATTTTCTTTGCATTTTATAAATTTGCATTGGAGCTTATTAAGTTACATAAAATAAAGTATTATAACTATTTTTACATAAATTTACTATTAAAACAATGGTTTTATATAAAATATTTAATGAAACAAGTAAAACATAAATTTCTCGATTGTAGTTAAGTATAATCGAGAAAAAAGAACGTGATTTCAATTACAGAAGCCCTAGTTTTCGATATAATATCGAGTTTTATGTCGAATAGGTTCGAGAATACCATTTTGGAGGATTTTGTGATAATTTTGTTCGAAAAAAGAAGTTTGATATATTATCAAATTTCATAAAATATCGCAAACGCGAGAATTGGCCTCCACGGCTCTCATATCTGGATGATGTCGGTATATGTAAATGACTTAATATTACTCGTATTAATAAAGATTGAGCTTTAAAAGCTACTACATTTGTCAGTGGTACAGAACATTTAAAACTGGCCATCCTTTCTACTCAAACTATATACATACACAAAAAATATACACACCTTGAAACATAGGACAGAATGTAATAATGTTAAACAGTTTAGCAACCACATTTACTTTTTCCTACTTTAAAGAAATCATCAGAATTACATCAAAAATTGCATCAACTCCTTGGTTGAGAAACCATTAGATAAGTAGATTCATACGTCGTAGTTAGTAATAATATATACGTACGTTATACACCACATATTTATGTATAAAAACTTTTTAACGAGCATGACCCACTGCAGTGAGAAAAACGAATAAACATAATTCCACATTCATTAAATATGCGGTACACGCTTAGCGACCCAACATCTCTTTTGCAGTCCAAGCCTCCTTTAGAATTTCATCAATGTTTGAGAGCCTACCGTTCCGAATGTTATTTATTATTTTATGAGAGTTGTTTATGTGAATTGTGTGCTGACGTAATAAATTCAAGCGAAACCGAACCGGGTCGCTAGTATAAATAAATATTAAAGTCGCTCTGTAATAAAAGGAGACGCAACGTCAGTCGTACACTTGTAAATATTTAACAGGCACATTCCCAGACGCGCTACATTTCTTACTTCGTCAGACATTTTATTATTCGGAAACTATTGGTTCTTGCGTAATGTAAAATAATGTAGTTTTTAACGCATTCGTCAAATAGGACATGTGTAAATCAGTTCAATGTCACGGTTCGTCCACAGGACTTCGATATCAATTATTGATTTAGCTTTTCATTATACAAGATCGAAGATCGAAGATCTTGTAGGTGGAGTTCCTTCCAGTTCCATAAGACAAGATAAACTATAAAATTAGATATATGTTTGTATAATTGAACCTTTAAAAATAAAAACGCATGTTTGACAAAACAGCTTATTGTAAGAAAAGCTAATATAAGTTTTAACAAAAAAAATCTCCTGGAAAGTACAGTCAACTGCAGGACAAGATGCCACGGTAATAACGGATTTGATATGAATTTGGATAGGTTGATGTGCTATTGATACTCGAATAATATGTGATATATAACAGATGTACCTACCGAGATATATCCCCAGTAGCTCTGAATCATATTGCCAAACGTTACTGCAGTGTGCAGCCTTCTGAGAAAAACTAAGTACACTAGAAAGTTCCTGTCACTCAAAGCATCACAGAAAAGTGTAAAGAAATAAAATTTATATTATATGAATATTGATTTTGCATTATCTATTATTTATCATATCTATCATCTATGTCTCTATCATTTGTTTATGAAAAAATACTTGGATGTGCTCAACCAAGATTGGCGTTTTTAAGGACATAATATTTAGAGCAAATAGTAGATACCTAGTTATGTATAGCGCCCCTCATGTAGACATAACAACTGTAAACATTTAGCATGCATTCCTCTTATTGCGCCCACGCATTATCGGACCACCGCATGATGCTGACGCGGCAACGGCCGAACATTGTTCTTAGCTCTAAGTTAGTCTTTAGCTCAGAATGTAACTTGCTCTCTACGAATAAACATCTCTACTTTATTAAAGCTTGTTTTTAAAAAGCTCCCGCTCACGCTCCGTAACTTAACTGGCGCAGCCTGTGTAGGATTCCGAGATCCTGCCGCCGGTTTTAGTGAGTGACTTTCGCCCCAAAATTGGTGAAGTACTTCTACTATAGTCGGTTTATTGCAGTTTTCGGACTCGAAACACAAAACAAATAAGTAACTTAAGTGCGGTGTGTGGCAAGTGGCAAGTGACAAGTGACAACGAGAGCAGTTACAGACTCAAGGAAGACATGGCATTGAGCAGTGCGTGAGTAAACCTCTTCACTCCTGTTTTTCATATATGTCCGTGTTATTTCCAATTTTCCCTACCCAAACTAGACAAATTTATCTGATTTTGTAGGGTATAATTAATCTATAATCGATTAATTATTATATTTAAGTATAAATTAATCAGAAAATCGATTAATTTTAGTTATTAAGTGTTAATTAATCCCAAAATTGATTAATTAAATACATATTTAGTTATTATTTAGATTTTTGTGTTGAATAAAATGGAACAAATTAAAATAATTCCTAAAGAAATATTGTGCATAATCCCTAAATATGACGGGGATGAAAAATTATTAAATTTATTTTTAAATAAGTGTGATTATGTTATAAGAGCATATAGAATAGCGGGCAATACTACCCAAGATTTATACATATATCATTCTGTAACTAGTAGACTTGTAGGTAGAGCAGCGACTCTACTCAGTGAACATCAAAATGTGACGTCATGGGACCAACTTAAGGCTATTCTTTTCCAACATTTTGGAGACCCAAGGTCAGAGGATTGTATAGCTATAGAATTAGAGAATTTAAAAATTAAACAAAGTGAGTCGTATATCCAATTTTGCCATAGAGTTCAAAATGTTAGAAGTTCCTTATTTGCTAAAGTAAATACCTTAACTGATGAAGGAATTAAAGCCGCTAAAATGATTATATATAATAATATTGCATTAAAAGTTTTTATGTACAATTTGCCCGAGGAAATGTTGCGTATTGTGCGTATTAGATAGTGTACTACTTTAGAAAATGCATTAAGTGTTGTAACTGAGGAAGTTAATTTTCAAGAACAATATAACGTTAAAAATAATAAGCCAAAATCTATCATTGCACATAGACCTAATAATTTTACAAAACCGTTTGTTGCTGGTCAATCATTTAATGGAATGCCTAATCAGCATAATTTTAAATTCGGTATTTCACAAAATCAAGGTCATTCATTTAATAATATGCCTAATCAAAATAATTTTAAATTTGGTATCCCCCAAAATCATGGTCAGTTTGGTTTTAGGCCAAATTTCACACCACAATACAAAATGCCTTTCCAAAATTCTAATGTTGCTACTCAGCAAAATATACCTCAACGTGATTTTAACCAAGGTCCTGTGCAACAATATCGTGCACCATTCCAACATAGTGGTTTTAAATTTGGTATTCCAAACCAACAGTTTCCCAATAATAATCAATTTAAATCTGGCATGCAAAATCAGCAAAATTTACCTAAATATAAAGTTGACACTGACGTTTCTATGCGTACCGCACCTGTAAAGCAAAATATGCTGACAAATGAATTATTTTATTGCGAAGAGCCATCCAATGGTTTAGAATATTATCCAGATAGTAATGAGTACGCCTTTTACACTAATGATCCACAAATAGAGTATGATGAGACAGAGGCGCTTCCTGTCAATTATGCGGAAACTTCTGAAAATATAGTAGATGAGAAATTTAACACCACCTCTGAAAATTTTTGCAATGTTTTTGCAATAAATTTAAATTATTGCGACAGCATATTTAAATTACCCCATATTGAAATACCGGAAATTGGTTCTAAATTTCTCATTGATACAGGAAGTAGTAGGTCATTTATTAGTCCCGCCAAAACTCAAGAATTTTTCAGCGAATTTAAACAATATGAGCCATTTACCGTAGTTAGCACTCATGCACGAAGTACCCATAGTGATGTGATATATATACCATTACTTAAGACATTCAAAAGCACACTTTATCATAAATTTTATGTATTCGATGTAGATGGTAGATACGATGGACTTATAGGCTCCGATCTTCTTAAAAAACTATCTGCTAATATCGATATGGTTAACCAAGTGCTTCAAACACCAAACGCATGTATACCTATATTATATACTCCACCTTACGAGATACTTGTAGAGCCTAGGACTGAAAAGCGAGTGCAAATTCCCACTAACTACTGTAATGGAGATGCTATATTAGAGTTCACTAAAGAATATATAGATGCAGTTGAGAGATGTAAAGAACTATTAGTTAACGCCCCAATTTTGCAATTTCCAGATTTTGAGAAACCTTTTGTTCTTACTACAGACGCGTCAAACTTTGCCCTTGGCGCAGTTCTTTCACAAGGCTCTATTGGCAGTGATAAGCCTGTGGCACATTCCAGCAGGACCCTAAATGACGCGGAAACGCGATATAGTACCATAGAGAAAGAAATGTTAGCTATCATATGGGCTACAAAGCACTTTAGACCGTATCTATACGGAAGAAAATTGAAAATATATACCGATCATCGTCCGTTAGCATGGTTGAAGAGTATTAATGAGCCTAATAGTAAGATTACACGGTGGAAATTACACCTAGCAGAATTTAATTTTGAGGTTATATACAAAAAGGGGTCACAAAATAGTAATGCTGATGCACTTTCACGTATAAAGGTAAATGCATTAGGAGAAAATGATGACGTGTCAATGAAGGTAAATGTAGATAAAAGGGAAAGACAGTTGCAAGATTATTTAAATGACTTAACAGGAAAAATTTCAAAAGTAGGAAAAGATAAACAGCGTGATAGGTCATTATCTCCTATTACAATTTCCTCTTCAGAGTCTCATAACTCTAAGGTTCAGTCTCAACATGGTGGACGAAGATCCCCTTATTCAATCCCATCTATAGATAGTAGTACAGCTTCTGCATCTGAAAACGATAGTAGCGATAATACAAACACTATACATTCCGCGCGTGATTTAGATACAGCAGGTATACTTATATTGCAGGAAGCCGTCGATACTAAACCAAACCAGAAGGTCGTCTCCCAAGTGCCTTACGTGCTGGACGTGACACGTGAAACCACGTGATTTGTGCTTGTGTGTATTCCTACCGAATACACACAAGCACAAAACCGCATCCAACCTCAACTCACGGGTCGATTAGACAGTTACACACCACTCCGAACGATCGTCGATCATCCAATCACAGGAATCTCAGAAAATTTTACACACACAACTGCATTTTTCGACAGCTTGTCATTTGCTTTTGACAACGAAATATACGGAAAAGCGAGCACTTTCAATGATATTTTTCCGTCAGCTCAAGATAGCGCGGAGCAACTACGTGCAGCAAACGAACCTTCATTCTTGGCCTATGATTGGTTGTTTCAATTACTAAATTGAAAAATATTGTATGTAATCGAGAACAGCCAACTAATACGTCACGTCTAATATGTTTATATCATTGAGTTAGGTACGTTATTAGACGTTATAGAATATCTATTTTTGGATTTTTGAGCATCTCAGATGCATGCAATTAGTACTATATATCTGATTTCTATATGAGAGTACTTTATATAGAATATCAATAAATAAAGGCATTGTTCTCAAGCTTTTGTCAATCTAGTAGCACTTTCTAGCGCCTGACTATAATAATGCGTGGAGAAAGTACATAATTTAAATAAAATAGCCTATAGTGCCTAACAAGTGGCTGATCCATAATCTTGATCACTACACATAAAGAATATAATAAATCAAATATTATCGTAGGAAAGGCTTACGTGCATTTGCTTTCAATGCACAATATTTTGTACTTTTATCATAGTTACATAGTAGGTTTCTTAAATAAATAACAAGTCATATTTTACATATATTTATTTATTAAAAACATGATGTATATATACAGTAAATAGGTATAAGTGTATACATCTCTTGTTACGCAGAATAGTCAAAGCCTTTTCCTTCTCTTTTTAGACCATAATTAGGAGATAAATCAGTTCTTGAATCTTGTAATTTTATGAATCAAGCAATGGTTTAATGTTACATCGAGCTTTTGATTCCATCTGTGCATTCCACCTTGAAATAGAGCTATATTTGTTTATTTTTATCTTTTATAAATGTACTAGGTAAAATGTAGGTAAATAACCAATTACATTAACATATTTTGCTACTTGAAAATGTTTTGGGTTAAATGTATTTTATGACATATTATCAAGCTTGGATATATTTTATTTTAGAGTATTTTATGTCTGTGGTCAAATCACGTCAGTCAAATGTGGCAACCTCTTTAAAAAAATTACCAAGCATTACAAATGAAATAAGTTGTAGGTTTGTCAATTTTGTCCAGAGAATATACTAATCCAATACTACGTACCTTCCTAAATCCTAACTAATCCTAATCCTATCCTAACTAATATTATAAATGCGAAAGTGAGTTTGTTTGTTAATTATTTGTTTGTTTGTTACCTCTTCACGCTTTATCTACTGAACCAATCTTCCTGAAATATCGCATAGGTACACATAGTTCGAAAATCTAAGAAGGATATATGGTACCTTTCGTTCCGGGAAAAAGCACTGTTCCCGTGGGAAATCACGCGGGCGAAGCGGCGTACAAAAGCTAGTATCCATACTAATATTATAAATGCGAATGTTTGGATGTGAGTTTGTGAGTTTGTGAATTTGTGAGTTTGTGAATTTGTGAGTTTGTGAGTTTGTGAGGATGTTTGTTACTCAATCACGCAAAATCTACTGGACGGATTTCGATGAAATTTGGTACAGAGGTAGATAATGACCTGGAATAGCACATAGGCTACTTTTTATCCCGGGAAAAAGCACTGTTCCCGTGGGAAATTCACGCGGGCGAAGCCACGGGCAAAAGCTAGTATAATATAATTCAAATAAATATTACTTGCTTTTTTTGGCATTTATAATTTACTAGCTTTTGCCCGCGGCTTCGCCTGCGTGAATTTCCCACGGGAACAGTGCTCCCAGGATGAAAGGTACCATGTCTTTCTGGTCCTACCGGTCTTCTAACTATATGTATGCGAAGTTTCAGGAAAATTGGTCAGGTAAATAAAGCGTAAAGAGGTAACAAAGAAATAAACAAATTAACTTTCGCATTTATAATATTAGTTAAAAGTTAGATAAGCTAGTTAGAAGAAAAAACTGATAGAGTACATAGAATGCAAAATTCAATAAAAGTGTTACCGGGCAGCAGCGAAAAATGTTTATAAAAAATTGGATTTATATTTTTCGGACTTGGGGACATTTATACAATAATTATGCGCTTTTCCTGAAATTTAGGGTAAACATCATTGTGTCTTCCTTGAAAATTTAATGTATTTTTTTGTAGATGATATTTTATTTCCAGCCATGAATATTTCACGAATCAAAGTCTTTAACGATAAATACCGGTTGCAATCTCTCCAAACTAGAATTTTCAATAGAGTATTTTCTTTTTACAAAAAGCAGACAACCATAAACTTATTATACCGGTAGCACCACAGAAACAATTTTTTTTTATATATTTCTGTGGGTAGCACAGACTTAAATTATTAAATAAAGAGTACTTTATCTAAAAAATAAATATTTCTGTGACCGCTAGGTATTTTATAACTAATATATGAATATTACTGGTATTGTATAACTAATTATGTTACCCATGGGGGTACAATATAATAACTTTATGGATACCCGGATTCCCGCCTGCGGAAGTCCTTGTTGCTCGAAGTATAGTATCGCACATTATCTATGATATTATGTAGAAAAAAAAATCTGTGGTAGAAAACGCGCATAGTCATTTTGTAACTCTTCTTTTGATCTTTATGTACCTACATTGATTATATTGATTGTTATATTTATAATTGTTTGTGAAAAGCTTAAAAATTGTTGTAGATATTTTTATTTCTGTGGAGTTAGAGTTAGATACATTCTTATTCGTTCCATGGTTGATACTATACAAGGACTTTCGCGTTTAGTCTGTGTTGCTCTATGATAGATACCTATAAAATGTATAAAACTTCTTTGGTAGGAACCTACTTTATCATTTTATTTTAGTTTTCTTGACATATTTTTGATGGATTGACTCTTGACACCTTCACTGTTGCCAGCTGTTAATATTTACCCCTTAGTATTGAATAATAATGAGTAAGTACAATTCATAAATAGGTAACACAGAACATTTTATACAAATTGTTGTGGTATAGCGGTCAACACGGCAAACCGCGACTTTCTAGTCGCAATAAATAAAAAAATAAAAAAATGTAATTATTTTCACAAACTTTTTTTGGTAATAAAATTGTACTTGTTTTTGAAAAAAAAGCACATATTCAATATTTTATCTAATCTGAAAAAACGATGTGAGTTTAAACGAAAGATAACCCGAATCGAACATTCTCAAATTAACTCCCTCAATTTCTGGTAAATCTGAATAGGGAATCACTTAAATATACAATTTCATATTTCACTCGGCATATAAAACTATTCTCATAAAGCCATATTGCGGCAAAGATTTCATAAAGCAAAATTATAATTTAATTTTACTTGAATCATATACACAGATTACCCCGGACTTCAGGAAATGATAATGTAGGTATAATCGGTAATGTAATGTAGGTAAAATGTAATATATCGGCAAATGCCGGTTAATTACTCATGCAATCCCTACACAGTTTGCCAATATATTTTTTTTTGTATTGTCTATACATTCCAAATGTTTTTTATAATAGTGTGTGTGGACGGATACACACACATCTAATCATTGTATATGTACATGGTGTGTATCCATCCATCTGTGAAACGAAGTACGTGCCTGAACTGTCAAAACCCAATGGTGGACGACCCCCAGATACTCGTACACACCTGGAATAGAGATAAAATATCAGTTAAAGATTTATCTAGTATTAGAAGTCCACTTACCTGAAAATAATGCTGATCTTGTTAAAAAGTTTCTTTTAGAGTACACCAAACCTAAAATAAAATATTTCTTTTATTTTGAAAGCGAGTTACATCGTAAACTATTTTCTCAAATTACAACAACCCTGTTTAAGAAAGGAATAGTTAAATTTTATGAATGTACTAAGCGTGTTATATACATAGATGATGAAGATGAGCAGCGTGACGTAACTAAAGTATCATAACGGTAAAAATAGTCATAGAGGCATTAAAGAGACTCTATCGCATTTAAAACGTACCTATTATTGGCATGCTATGGATTAAACTGTCGCTAGTATAATTAACTCATGTGAAATATGTAGAAAAATGAAGTATGACCGGAAACCTTTAAAGCCAGAATTACAACTCACACATACACAGACAAAACCTTTCCAGGAAATATTCATTGATACTTTTACAATAGAGGGTAAAGCTTACCTCACCATTATAGATGCCTTTAGTAAGTTAGGACAGGCTATAGAGATTATTAATAAGTCAACACCGGAAGTCGTTAGAGCTCTACTTAAACACTTCTCTATGTACGGAGTACCCAATAGAGTCAGTTCAGATCCAGGTGCTGAGTTTAATAGTTCATTAATGAAGGAAATGCTTTCCTTTTATAAAATAGAGATACATGTAGGTACCCCACACAACCCAAATTCTATGGGTTTGATATAAAGATTCCACTCTACTATCATAGAGATTTACCGTGTAGCTAGATATGAAAGAAAAGTCACAGACGCTAGCTCAGTTATGACGTATGCACTTATGTCATATAACCATAGTATACATACAGCTACAGGCTTAACGCCTTTCGAGGTCGTATTCGGCCATACCGAATCTAACAGCGCATTTGCAGTAGATTTTGAGAAACAGTACACACAACTACTAGTTAAGGAACATGTTAGAAAAACTAAGTACTTATATGAATATTTAACTGATAGGCTTACCGAGAAGAAACAATCTGTAATTAATAGACGTGGAGGTGAAACCGATTTTAATATAGATGTAGGTGATGATATTTTTATGAAAGGCGTAAATACTAGAAGAAGTAAAGATAAGCCGAGATATCAAAAAGCACAGGTTACCGGACCAATACATAGAAACACTGTACCGGTAGTTACTAATAATCGCGAGACAAAAATTCCAGTTAAAGATATTAAACGCCCTCCACAGGTTGTTGCTTCTGGGAGTCCATATGATCCAAAGCCAGGCCCTTCTACTGCACCGGATTGACAAGAATCCAGGATTATTGCCAGTAAAGGAAGGTAAAGCTTTCATAAGCTACGACAAATGGACTGTAATTAAGATTTTAGATCTAAGCAAAATATATAATGAAATAGAGTTAAATAAGAATAGTTATATAGCATTTAAAAATGAGGTTCATAACTGTCTCAATACAAAAACGTTAGGAATAGATTTTAACAATGTAGAGTTACAAGCAAATTATATTATGCTTAATACTATAGAGAAATATAAGCAATTATTTCCTACGGCAAAGGTTAAGCGTGGTATAATTAACCCCCTTGGTTCCTTAATAAAAGCAATTACCGGCAACTTGGATAACGATGATGCTTTAAGGTTTGAAGAGTTGATAAATAAGATAAAAACAAAACAAGATGCTGTTAATGAGAAAATGACAATAGTTACAGAAATGATACATACATTTTCTAATATAGCTAATTCTACTAAAAGCAACTTTATGAAAATAGAAAATAATATAAAAGAAATTGAAATTTACTTAAATGAGACAATATATAAAGAAAGTATTGATAAAATTATACATATTTATATGTCATTTATATATAATTTCCAAACTCTATATATTCGGTTAAATGAAGTTGAAACTGCGCTTGCTTTTAGTAAAATCAAAATACTGCATCAGTCTATTATAGACACAGAAGAGTTTCTATCCATACTTAAGGAAATAGAAATTACTGATAAATTAATTTTCCCAGCTAATGCTGAAAATGTTGTTAAGATAGAATTTTGTACAGAATTAAAAGCTTATATCAGACAAAATCAGATAAGGTTTGTTTTACATATTCCTTTAATTTCTAATGAAATTTATAACTATTTCAAATTGATTCCAATACCCATTTTGAGTAATGATAACAATCCAACTTCTATGATCCTTCCTATCCAACTTCTATGATCTTTCCCATCCTAAATATCCTTATGTACTTGTGAAGGGGTTGAAAACAAAAATGCTCTCCCAGCCATGTTCAGAAATTGATGAAGAGCAATTTTTATGCTATGAAACTGACCTCTCAGCTCAGAGGAAAGACGAATGTGTCACTGAACTTATGCAGTTTTCCACCAATACTTCAAGCTCCACTCTACACCTGTTTTTATAGAAGATATGAAAATAGAGTCCGTACAGTCAAACCGTTGGATCATTTACACAAAGTACGAAAATATACTTACTGAATTCTGTAAAGAAGAAACAGCTCAAGAAGTCATACGTGGAACTTACCTGTTATCCTTAAACAATGATTGTTATGTAAAAGTAAAGGAAATTATTCTAAAGAAACATATAATTGAAGGAAAAAGGATATTCGATACTAAATTACCTCTACTTCAGCTGCCCAAGGTGAACGATGTCCCGGAGCCGCTGAAGACAATCCCGCTCGACGAGATCAGCCTTGCTGATATTCAGTTCCTGAACTATTTAGTGCGAAAAAGTGATCTAAGTGCCAAAAGTGAAAGTGAAATTTCCCAAAGTGTTCTAACGGGTTTTAATATAGGAAACTTAGTTATAATCATAGCTTTAGTTTTCCTTATTGTAGGTTATAGATATAAGCTTTTGTCAAAAGTATGTAATCTGAGGAAAACTCGAGATGATCCTGCGGATAATCTCGATCTTACGGAGGGAGGAGTTATGTATAGCGCCCCTCATGTAGACATAACAACTGTAAACATTTAGCATGCATTCCTCTTATTGCGCCCACGCATTATCGGACCACCGCATGATGCTGACGCGGCAACGGCCGAACATTGTTCTTAGCTCTAAGTTAGTCTTTAGCTCAGAATGTAACTTGCTCTCTACGAATAAACATCTCTACTTTATTAAAGCTTGTTTTTAAAAAGCTCCCGCTCACGCTCCGTAACTTAACTACCTATTCAAAAAGTCGCTATTTCAAGCTTGTTGTTGGTAATTGTTGTTCGTGAATCAGAATTTCTGTAGAAAGCAAAGTTGTTAGGGTAAAACAGTAAAAAGCTGGTAAGTACTAAGTACAAACCTAGAAGTTGATCATTTTGAAGACTTTAATACAATAAAGTCCTTTAAACAATCATATTTCGTAAACTTGGGAAGTAGGTATCAATAAAATGAAACGATCGTAAATATTTCACATTATTGTGAATTGACTGTGAAACTTCCAGTATTAATGGGTCAGATCTGAGCCCGATTGTCCCTCTTCAATGGCAGATATTAGCGGCATTCGACGACTGTCGTAAAAATCATTGATTGAAGACGCCGAGGAACATTCATTTTTGACGATTTTTTATAGACATACAGCTATTAAACTTCTATTTCACAAAAACTCTATACTATATACTTTTTATTGAGTGACATCTGCTAGAAAATTTATTAGATCGTAATTGATAATTCTGTTTGTAGTCCTGAGTATTTAATATCAATTTAAACTTTGATAACTTAGCTGCATTTTTGAAAAATGTATTTTGAAATATTGCAAAAAACACAGACGCACAAAGAAGTGCTCAGCTTTTGTAAGGTTCCGTTTTTACTTTTGTACGGAATCCTAACAACAGAAGTGAATAAAATAAAGTAGAAAGGAAACGCTAACTCTTTATGAAACAGAAAAAGCTAGGTACTTTTTAATGCTGATATGAGATCAACTATACCTACCCATAAAATCTGTGAGGGGTGTCACCACTTTAATTTTATATTTTTAAATGCAAACGATTTAATTCTTCAACGACGAAGAGACCGCATTAGGTTTTGCGTCTATTGTTAAACAATTGTTACCTAAAGGAAAGGATTAAATTAAAAGACTTGCAACTAATAAAAAACTTCTGAGTATCGGATGTCTGTTTTAATCAGAACAAAGGGCCGACTACTGAAGCAGAAAACCGCGTGGCGTACAAAGTTTCGGTATTTTCTTTGGTCTCGTTTGACAAAGATAAATTACAAACTGTTGTGAACGATGTTACTCCCTCAATTTAATATTGCTTATAAGTATATCTTCGGAAAAACTCTAGGGAGAAAGTTCATGTTTTTTAATCTGCAAGTTTTGTAAAAATATTTTCTTAATTTAAAGTCAAACTTGGACTTTTTAACGACTTCGAGCACAATGATGTCATAGCAGAAATCCTGTCTAAAGGCTTTTTATTTGGAAAAGACGTGCAGAAAGCTTTTAAATTAATTATTTGATAGGCATGGTCGAATTTCAATTATTGAGTGACGTCTATAATGTAATAATTTGTCACTTTTTTTACTGACTGTATTGAAAAGTATATTTGGCTCATACAAAAAAAATGGGCCGTAGAAGGGATATGAATGAGGACAGAGGGAGAATAAAATAATAAAATTTTTAGTTTGGTCCGAAGTAAGCATTAGTTAGGTACGAACCAAGAATTTTTGATTCGGGCCGAACTGTTTAGGCCGTACGAAGAATAAATCGTTTTTAATATACAAACAGGACATAAGCAAATGTTATGCGCGAGTATCTTAATTTAACTTCTGTATAATCTGACTGTTTATTAGTTTTTGTTTATTTTTCAAATTCCACGTTGAAATTTCTTCAATTCAAAAGAATTAGTAAAGAAACTTTGCATTTTGTTTTGAATTAAACAGGATAACGATTACAGGTTTACAGGATTTAAATCCTGTAGGTAGAGTGTGCAAACGAAGACTGGAAATCATACTTTTTAGTTGCTATGGTTTCCAGTCTCCATTTCACAACAAATTCACTGGTTATTGGAACAAAATAAAAGTAAAAAAGGAAAAAAAAAAAACTTCACCTTTTACCTATATCATCAAATTTATCATAAAATACTAAATTCTCCGAAAAGGATAGTCGTTTGATATTAAAATATTATAAATTGAACGAGAGCATCAAATAGAAGTACTATATAAGTTACATCAAATAATGTTTATTGCAAACAAGTTTCGCCGAACTGATGAATATTCCTTAGAGAGAGAATCTCATAAATAAGGCAACGTCACAGGGCGGCGACGAAACGAAACGTGGAGGTAAATAAATGTCCCGGATAATAACGTGTTTACCCGGCTCGAGCGTACTCGTGTTCTAACTTAGTTCCCATTTCTATCTGAATAATTTCAAACACAAATAGACTTTCTCACCTTCATCACTAATAGTATAATCTAGACTGTGGCTCTATATTATTCAGATTTCTAATGATTGGTTCTAAAATGTTAGTTCATCGCTTTTATCAGATTCTTTATTTTTCAACATAGAATATAAAGTATCACTTATTGACTAGGTATATGTACCACCGACTCTAAAGTGAGCGTCGAGAACATCCATATCTTGATTATACTCATTTATAAATTAAATAGTAAAATAGGATAGTTAAAGAAAGAGATAGCAAGATACAAGGTCTAAACTCGAAAGAAATTGAAGTCAGTACAGTATCCATCTAAGCAATACGAAAATTCTGTCGCAGACATGGACATAGATAGCGTAGTCACAGAATAGTTTATAGTGCCTTGTTATATATACCGTAGTCCATTCTTTGGTCATGTAGATAATTACGTCGGACACGGTGGCGAGTGGAGCCTGTTGCTGCCAATTTTCTCTTTTGTTACGTTTGCTATACGAAGACACAATTCAATTTGAGGATAAGTCGACTGAAGGCCGAATCTTTTCGTTAAGATTAATTAGCCGCCTGGGATTATTATCCACAGCTCTAGTCTTGTATACCCGAATTTGTTTGAGTATATGGTTAGCTTATTTGTACGCACGTAGTTAAATCCTTATCCCCTCTATTGGCGCCGCCATTTTTTGTTGTGACGTCAAGTGGCAGATAAGGAAAAAAAAAAAAGGAAATTCGACCTCTGCAATTTAAAAATTAATTTAGCCATGTTTTCGTATTGTAAGTGGTAAACATTGTATTATTTTGTATTCATAAAAAAACATTTTAAATATTAAAATTTAAAATATTGTAATTCCGCCTACAACTATCAAGGTATTTTAAGGAGAATTTCGGGTTTTACTTTTTTCCTGTCTTTTTTTTCGCAGAACCAAATTGTCAAATTAAAATTATAAAACATGTAAGATAAGACTGGTTTTTTATTCTAAAATAATCTAGCTTTTAGTACAAAACATAAATGTAATACAATGTAATACCATTCAATTTGGAGCGAAATTTGACACCAACGGAATCCGTTGAGATGCCACCAGAGGGGATCTTATTTAATTCTTATAATAAATTCAAAAGTATTTTTGTTTGTTACTGGATCACGCTAAAATGACTGGATAGATTTCCATCAAATTCGATCTCGCATTTACTACGGGAACCTTGGAACCGCTGGTGGCCAAATAAATTTTGAATTCATTCAGTTGTTTTCATAATCAACGCACAAACGAATTAAAGCAATTAATATAAATATTGGATACAAAATGCTTCCAAACTATCATTTATAATTAATATCAGCAATTTTATTTAACCCAGACATCAGACCACTGATTCAAATATAATCCGATTTCATTAATCGTTATAATGTGAACGATTTTAAACACAATTTCACAATATATTTTAATTAGTGTTACGGGAGCATACTATAGGTATAGGTTATCTACAAATTGTGTGGAGGTTTCTCTGCAATTTAACACATGTGACCCAAAATCTGTTCCGAAAGTTGGTAGGTACTTGCTTAATTTTAGCATGAAAACGTTAGGTATCCATCTAAGTATACATTCATCCTCAAAATATGTAAGTAGTATAATATTGGGCATTCTAAATCACTTCTGTTCATTCAGGCTCGCACTCCGTGCTCGCCTTCAGTCACAGCTGTGATTTAGAATACCCAATATTATACTTTGAAGTGTTTCCAAAGTAAAGCATTCACAGTCAGTTCGTTTTGAATATATATATATATAAATCGTAACACTACAAATAAATATCATTCAGTAAAAAACAGACTTAGTGGTTAGACTTAGTAAAAGATGAAATTCGTTAAACAATCTCAAACTTTACAATTGAGTCACGTATGTTCAAATGAAAAAATCGATACTTTCCGCCATGGCGACCTTCTGCCTAATACTATTCGGTGTATTATTTGCGGTCCCTCGAATTGTGGTAAAACTAATGTAATCATAGGTCTTCTATTACATGAAAATGGTTTACGTTTTAAAAACGTTTACCTTTATTCAAAAACATTGTATCAGCCGAAATATGTGTTTTTAGAAAATGTTCTTAATTTAGTGCCAGATGTATCGTTTGCAAAATATAAAGACAATGAACTTGTTTTAAGCCCTCACGATGCAAAACCACATTCCATAATAATATTTGATGACGTCGCATGTGAGAACCAGTCCAATATGAGGGATTATTTCGCAATGGGTAGACATAAATTTATCGACTGTTTTTACTTGAATCAAACGTACAGTAAAATCCCTAAACAGCTAGTAAGAGACAATGCAAACCTTTTAATATTATTCAAACAGGACGATGTAAACCTCCGTCATGTATATGATGAACACGTTAATACCGATATGTCGTGGTCTGAGTTTCGAAGAATGTGTTCAAAAGTATGGAGCGAACCCTATAACTATTTGGTAATCAATAAAGATTGTAAAAAGAATAAAGGCTGTTACAGGAAGAATTTTGATACATTTATCTTGTTTGATGAGGATGAAAATACAAGTATATAATAAGATTTATTTTACAAATATCTTCAGTCTAACTATTTCCGTATAAGCAAATAACGTGTATTAACCAAGTTCAAAATGGAAAAAGAGTTAAAGACTGAGATAGTTAAAATAGCAGAAGCTGTTAAAAAGAAAATTGGCGATATAAAGACTATGGAATCTTATAATGAAAATGTTTTAAATACAGTTTTTAGACCTGTTACTGACCCGATGTACCAATTGATTAAGGACGGGAACCATAAAAATAAACCGATAGAAGCAAAGGATGACATCATGAAAAATTATTTTGTTAATGAACAAATTCCGTCGCCTGAATCACACTATAACAAAACTCTTAAGAACAACATTTTGCAAAAAAATGAATCTGAAGATGTTTCTGATGAAGATTTCGAAGAGGAAAATTCGGAAGACTCCAGCAATATTAATATCAGTGATACATCGTATAAAACCATTGAGTCAATACCTAGTCCTAGTCGTAATACTTCATCCTGGTCACTATCTTCCGAAATATTTAATGATGTTCCTTTTGGCGTTAGACGAGAACGAGGTAAATTAATGATGGGTACAGCACGTGTGCATATAAGTGATCGACATGTATATGTAGCAGGACATGATTATCGACTAACGCCAGGGTTGCAGGAGTTATTGTTAAAAAAAGTACCTAATTTAGAAGTGGTGACTGAAAATGATTGTCAAGAATATAAAACTATGTTAATAAACACAAATGCTCACCGTCGCGACTTTGATCCCAGTAAACCAATTAAATCTAATAAAGGACGGAAGTACTTGAACATTATTAAACCACTTTTTAGAATGCGAAAACCTTCATCATCTTCTGTCAGTAATGCTGATGATATTAGCTCAGGTGAAGGTTTGATGCTTAAAAAGAAGTTTAAAAGAAATACTGATTACATTTACTGGGATGACCCTAACGAACTGGTAGAAAGGTTGAAATTATTAATAGCGTCTAAAGAGGCAGGCAACACTGGTCTGGATAATGAAATAATTTCAATCATGGAAGAACTACGTGAAAATGGTACTATAAATTAATAACCCCACATCCTACTTGGATCATTCATTATTCCACTGCGACCGACTTCAACCCAAAATGAATGTTGACAAATTCGGCCACCATGTACATAAACGACTACGTTTGTCAGAAATATTAGATTGTTCAACTAATCACCTAGTTAGATCAGACACTGGAGATTTTGATTTACAATCATCTCGATTGAGAGGAGTTCAAGAACCTATAGCAAATGATGATGCGGTGAATAAGAAATATGTTGATAAAAAGATCGCTGGTGAAATTGCCGTTCTCATAAAGGCAATAAAAGCAGATGTTATAGATAACCTTCATCAGTTCGAAAAAAGTTTTATACAAAAGACTACATTGATAAAATTATCAAACTTCAAAATGGTAAAACAACAAGTGGTAAATGAAATTCACAGATCGGCACGCAGAAATTTTGATCGTCGTAGTGTGATCTTAAAAGGAATAGATGACTTATGGCAAGCGGACCTGATCGATTTTCAATCATTAAAGAAATATAATAATGGATACTGTTACATTTTAACTGTCATTGATGGTTTCTCAAAATATGCATGGACGATTCCCTTGAAATCTAAGTCAAAGAAAGAGGTTCTTAATGCATTCACTCAAATTATAAGTGATAGTGGACGTATACCTAAAAACCTGCAAACTGACAGAGGCACAGAGTTTTATAACAATTTATTTAAAAATAAAATGGAGTTATTGAAGATTAACCACTATTCATCATATTCAACAAAAAAAGCTTCAATTGTTGAGAGGCTAATTAAAACATTGAAGATGAAATTGTATAAATGTTTCAGTTATAATGGTAACTATAAATTCAGTGATCGTTCAATGTTCGTTTGGATCAGTTGTGTCACTTATGACCGCGCGTGCCGTGTAAAGTGCTAACGCATCAAAACACCGACGACGACGTCGCGTCATGAGCGGCCACCAGCAATGACCTAGATCGTCACTGCACTCGGTATGTTTACCTATGATTTCTAATATTGTTAAGGCGACGTACTCTTAATTGTTTTGACAATGAATACGCCAACAAAAATACAGATAAAAACTGAGACGGAAAGGTATCTTCTTGACCGTTATAAAGAAGAAAGAGAAGAGCGGCTAAAACAGCATAGCCTTATTGAAGACCTAAAGAGTCAAATCGCAATTCTACAACAGCAGCTTCAGTGCGCTGTTGAGCCAAAAGCTACAGCCCCACAATCTGGTCCTAGTGTAGAGGTCCCCACGCCCCAGGACGATTATGTCACTGACGAGGAAGACCTAGCAAGAGAAACCGAGTGGATTAGAACAAAGTCAAGAAAGAAAAGAAAATTGAACAAGTCACCCTCACTCTCGCCCCAGGAGAAAGAAACTCCATTTATAGAAAAGGTAAAGAAGGTTCCCCCACCACCTCCCATAATAGTGGATGGGATTGATAACTACCAAAACTTCTACGACTTCTTGTCACGAGACCAGCCCTCTGCCACCTTCTCAGTAAAAATGATGAACGGTGACTGTGTCAAAATAAATGCTTGCGACGAAAAAGCATATAAAACAATAACCAAGTTACTGTCAGCCAACAATTGCCTCTGGCACTCTTATGAAAATAAGCAAGATAGGCCCATTAGAGTAATGGCAAAAAAATTGCCCTCCACCTGCAAGCCAGAGAGAGTCCTAGAAGACCTAAAGTCCAAGGGACTGCTTATTGAAGATGTAGTGAACAAGCTGAGCTGGAAAACTAAGGAACCATTAAATATGTTCATGCTTACGTTCAGCAATAAGGAGAAAATCGAAAAGATTTATAATATTAAATCAATTTTGGGATGCATCGTTGATATACAACCACTACGATCGTCCAAACTTGTTCCACAGTGCAAAAGGTGTCAGGCTTACGGGCATACACAAATGTACTGTGCTAAGGAGCCGAGATGTGTAAAATGCACAGGAAGACACCTAACCAAAGACTGTAAGAAACCAGCGACAGAGAAGCCAAAATGTGTGCATTGTGGTGAACCTCATCCGGCGAATTACAGAGGTTGCACTATAGCTAAAGAAATCCAAAAATTAAGGAACAAAGCTACCAAAAAACATGTAGTTAGCCAAGAAAAAATAACCCCAACCATCCAACACAAAGTAAATAATAAACCAATAGCAGTTGTAAGTAAAAACGTTTCTTACGCGCAGGTTACTGCGAAAAAGTCGTTTGAAAATCAAACCAAAGAGCGAGTGGACCCAAATGAGAATAAATTAGATGAAATTCTTAAGCTAATGACATCATTTGATGAGCGCCTGAAATTAATTGAAAATAGCGCTAAAATAGCTATACCGAAAAATAAAAAATGATTAGTAAGCTTAAAATTATGGCCTGGAACTGTAATGGACTACTTAAGCATAAAAATGAATTGCAAGTAGTCCTAGACATCGAAAATATTGACGTATGCCTTGTATCTGAGACACACTTCACTAAAGAATCTTTCATCAAATTCAAAGGATATACAGTATATCACGCACTGCATCCAGCAAATAAAGCAAATGGCGGGAGTGCTATCATCATCAAAGATAATATAAAACATCAAGAACAGATTAAACACGAAATACCTGAGGTGCAATGTACAGCAGTTCGTTTATATACCGAAAAGTATCCAATCACTGTGGCAGCAATATATTGCCCACCAAGGCATACTGTACGCAAAGAAATGTATATGAATATTATACAAAACCTTGACGAACGTTTCGTTCTTGGAGGCGACTTCAATGCTAAAAATACGCACTGGGGCTCTCGACTCACAAATACGAAGGGAAGAGAACTCATGAATGCCATCAGAGAAATGAATTGTGATGTTGCATCGACAAGATCTCCCACATACTGGCCAACAGACCCATTGAAAACTCCCGACCTAATAGACTTCTTTATATATAAAAATATATCGTCTAACTATATAAGAACTGAGCAGAGCTACGATATGAACTCGGATCACTCTGCTATTTATCTAGAAATAAGAGAAGACGTAATAAATAAGGAACCTAAACTAAGCTTAGTCAATAAATACACTGACTGGGAGAGTTTTAAGTTAGAATTAAATGATAATATAAATCTTAGAGTACCATTAAAAACTCCAGAACAATTAAATAGTGATTTGGAGAGATTTATCACTCTTATACAACAGATTGCCTGGAAAAATTCACCAAAGTTAATTAAGAGAACCTCAAAAAACAAATATCCGATAGAAATTAGAGAACTTATTTCCCAAAAAAGAAGACAGAGGAAATTATGGCACCAAACAAGATCTCCTGAAGATAAAAATATCCTGAATAATCTTACTAAAAAACTAAAAAGAGTGATTCAGAATCATATAGACGAACGTACGAACGATGAGCTACAAAAGTTAAGTGGTAATCGTAGCACAGATTACTCGCTCTGGAAGGCCACTAAATACCTAAAACAGCCCATGAATCAACTGCCACCTATAAAGATTGGACCTGGAAAATGGGCGATCAGTAATGAACAAAAAGCTGCAAGATTTGCTGAACATCTAGAGCAAATTTTCAAACCAAATGATAGTCAAGAAAGTGACATAACAATTACAGATGAATTATGCATTAATGAAGAAATAGAAATAAAGTTAGTGACTCCAAGAGAAGTTCATCGTGAAATAAAACAGCATATTAACCCCAGAAAATCACCCGGCTTCGATCTCATATCGGGAGAACTCCTACACAACCTTCCAAAAAAAGCTATTGTGAAGCTAACTAATATTATCAATGCTGCTCTAAGACTTAAGTACGTGCCAGATTTATGGAAAGTTGCTGAAGTAATAATGATACCAAAACCGGGAAAACCACCGAGCGAGACTACTTCCTACAGGCCTATCTCATTGTTACCGGTCATGTCTAAATTGTTTGAAAAACTATTGCTAAAGAGACTTAAACCAATCATAGAAGCCAGAAATCTTATCCCTGGACATCAGTTTGGATTTAGAGAAAAACACTCAACAATAGACCAAGTTCATAGAATAACAAACATTATTGAAAAAGCTCTTGAAGAAAAAAAGGTCTGCTCTACGGTATTTCTTGACGTAGCGCAAGCTTTTGATAAAGTATGGCACGAAGGCTTAATCATGAAACTAAGATCCATGCTACCCAAACAGTTTGCAGATATATTAATATCGTATATATCAGAACGAGTTTTTAGAGTAAGGCAAGAAGAGGCTTACTCTGAAATTAAGGAAATAAAAGCTGGAGTACCCCAGGGAAGCGTATTGGGTCCGGTCCTGTATCTACTCTATACCTGTGATATTCCAGAAACAGAGAACAACACTATAGCTACCTTTGCTTATGACACTGCTATAATGGCTGTTGGAAGCACTCACGCTGAAGCAGCAGAAAAGGTACAAATAGCTGTTAATAAAATCCATAACTAGACGAAGCGATGGAGAATACAACTCAATGAAACAAAGTCAATTCATGTGAACTTTACGAATAAACATGGTAGTAGTTATCCTATTTACATAAATGAAAAGCAAATACCTCATGAAAACACAGCCAAATACTTGGGTATGACTCTTGACGCGAAGCTTCGCTGGAAAGCTCACGTCAAAAAGAAAAGGGGGGAACTTGATCTAAAGCTCCATAAGATGCATTGGTTGCTTGGAAGAAATTCCGTGCTATCAGTCCACAACAAACTACTTATATATAAACAAGTCCTCATGCCAGTATGGACTTATGGTATATAGCTGTGGGGCTGTGCCAAAAAAAGTAACATAGAAATTATCCAACGATTTCAAAATAAAGTACTACGGGCTATCGTGAACGCGCCCTGGTATATAAGAAATGACGACCTACACCGGGACCTAAATATACAGTTCGTCGAGGAGATAATTAAAAAAATTGCAGAAGCACATGAGAATAGACTGCTTCATCATGTAAACGTTGCGGCTATCCAGCTCCTCGACAACACGGACATCGTGCGACGGCTCAAGCGGACTAAACCGTTTGAATTAGTGTAGTGAATAACAACAATAACATAATATAGTGAAGTGCAATAAAAGTGCGAATAAAGACACAACAACAAAGTGACTTCTCCTTAATAGAGACATTAAGAAAAGTGCCGATGGACACATTCTTATTCAATTTATTTATAAAACTAGGTTAAAGTAAAATTACTCATTAGCTTATAACTGGGCTAGATTGTAATAATTTTAGCATACTTGTTTATTAAGTAGTATGTTATTTAAACAAAAAAAAAAAAAAAAAAAATATGAATAAGATTTCCAGTCGCACATAAAATCGTAAGGATATATTCCTTTACGAATTAGTAACAAAAATTTTTCTTTGTTTGGAAAATATTTTTTAATGTAATTAAAATCTGTTATATCTAATCCTTTTGATAATTTCTCTAAACTAGTCCCTAAAAATTTAAAAGAGTCAACAAATCTAGCTTGTGCAAACTGATTGTCTCCAATTAAGAAAAATTTTGTGAAAGAAATATAGTTTTCTTTATTTTTAGGGATCACCTTTAGAGATCCATCGCGTTCGCCTAATTCTTTTATAAATAAATGACAATCATAGCCTGATAAATTGTGGAAAAATATCGGAACTAGCTTAGGAACGCTATATTTCAAATTACAATATTGATGTGCTGCGCCGCGGTAGCGCCCTGTCAGGTGACAGTGATCTCTAACCTTATCAAACAGTAATGACTCTTTACAGATATGACAATGAGTTGCATTTACAAATTCATTGTCATCATTTTCTGTATAAATCATTGCTATTTCAGTGTTCAAAATTTTATACAACTTGGAAATATCATCTAACAGATGTTTGATAAATCTTTGTACACAGTCGGGTCCCCGATACTGAACGAATTTATTTAAATTGCTGTCAAATGACGAAACAATGTAGTAAGCAAACGCTGAAGGTACATGAAGTTGTCGGTTGCTAGTAAAACTTGACGTCGGATTAGGATCGCATCCTTGAACTGGCAAAAGAATGGTTTCAAAGTCCGCGTAAATCACAAATGGTACGTCTTGTTTTCGTTCAAAATGAGTAAATTGTAAAAATGCACCTTTTTCGGGCAATACTGTAGCTACACCACTGCACATGTGATTGGTTAATTCATCTTTTTTAGAGAAAAATAAAAGACAATCGTCACAGAAATAAAGTCTACCGTGGTGTTTAGTGAATTGACTACGAATGAGACGTGACAAGTTAGTTATTAGAACGTAATGGGACTTATCACCTTTTTCAAGCAAAAGTAAATTTACTCTTACCTGTCTTTTGAATTGTGACCTGTAAATTGGACCAACAACAGTTTTATTATTCTTATTTAAGGAATAAACATTGATACTTATGTTAGGATTATTAATTTCAAAAAGATTTATATCTGTAAAGGATACTGGAAAAGAAATATTATCAACATTTAAAATATCTCTAAAATGTGGATAAGAGGAGACGCGCGTGGGATTCATACGCACTGGACAAAGCGCTGCCGTTATGCACCATAAAAAGCAATAATTATCATTATTTTTTATATTAAGACAACCTTTTTTCTTTTTTAAAACAAGAGGTAAATCAATATAGCTTGTCCCATTCAGCGGATCATATCTGTTGATATTCACTTCTAAATATAAATTACTCATAAAAGCCCAACCGCTATCTCTTTCTTCAAACTCTTGGATCCTTTTAATAAATATATCTATTAGTGATTGAAAAAAAATATTAAAGTCAACGCTAGCATGTACTGTAAAATTTTTAGTAGAAAATGATTTTATTGATGGTTCATTATTTTTAAACAAGATAAAGTTACAGAATAATTCGAAATTGACTTTTATATTAATATGTACCTTTAAAGCTTTAAGTAAAAGTTGTTGTAAAGAATTTCTAATACTATGTAAAAATATCTCAGGTAATCTGTGCTGAAATGCATCTGTAGCTACAATTCTATAGGATGATATACGTCCCCGAAATGCTGATGAAATCTCGACAACTCCATCGATTGGTACACCCAAAGAGCGACTTTTATGAGTATGACTCCTTAAGTGTCCTATCCATTTCTTACTGTGTACTTGGAGGGAACAGCTTTCGCAAAATGGCATTTTATTAAGAGTATATGTAAAGAGAAAAATAATAATATTTTTATGTTTACTAGCTTTTGCCAGGAATCAGGAAGATTGGTTTAGGAGATAAAGCGTAAAGAGGTAACAAACAAACTCACTTTCGCATTTATAATATTATATGTTTATTTAAATTAAACCATCGTAGGTTCCACACTATCAAATAACCCGCTAGTGTCCCTAATTAGTCGCTGCAACAGCTTCCACTGCGTTGACTCTTCATCCAGAAGACAGCAGAGCCGAAGCAGCGCCTTCTTCCAGCGTTCTTCGGGAGCAGTAGATTCGGCGTCGCTGCGATGGTACACCCTGAGCTCCAGGTAAAAATTCCCATCGGTGGCAGCCGACCGCCGCAGTGTGCCCGTGCTGACCCGCTTCGCCAGATATGATGGTAGACTGGCGCGTATTGGTTTCAGGGAGGCGTGGGCCTCGTCATCGGTGTGTAAACCGAAGAGGGTGTCTACTGTCCCGACTACTTGCTGCCTGAAAATAAAATAAAAAACAAAACAATCAATACCTATTAATTTTTATCTTTAAATATTTTATTATCATGGATTTTAAATGAATATAGTTTAGTTATAATAAGTATAGATATATATGGGATATATTATTCATTCTACCTTGTCGGGGATTGAACCCAGGTCCTTTTTATAGAAGCAAACACATTACTCTAAGACATAAATTATTCAGATAAAACTGAATTAATAAGACCTCACTAATAGCACTTTGAATTCAGTACATAGTTATAATATTTACTATCATATGCTTACCTTGATAAGGAGTCAGCCGTAGATTTTCGTTTTGCTGGTTGCTTCTTCCCTCTACCGGTCTTCGGAGCGGGTGCGAAGTCCTCAAACTCTGACTCGGACCTGTAATAAATAAATATATGTGGCATAAATAAAACATTATAGACCTTGTGATTCAAAGTAAACACATTACTATTACTACCTACTAGACCATAAATTATTCCAATAAAATTTAATAGAAACATAAATTCAGTACATATCAATAATATTTACTATCACAACTGGCTCTTTAAATTAAAACTTTAACTCACTTTGAACATAGTTCGCCCAACGGTTTTCTCTTTCTATTCTTCACCTTACCGCTCTTTTGAGCGGATGCGAATTCCTCAAACTCTGAATCAGACCTGAAATAATGTAATAAATAATATAAAAAAATATAAATTATACCAAAAATATCAATATATATATATATATATATAAATTACATAAATTAAATTAAATTATATAAATTACAGTTTAACTTGGTAGTAGGTACCTAATAACAAAATTAAAAGGGATAATGTAAGTCGTGCCTATAGCTTTTTTCAGGTTGTGTTATATTATAACATAGCAATGATGTTATTTATACCTAACTGAGGAAGAATCTAAGTATAAGGATAAAGACAGGACAAGGGATGTAAAAATTAAAAAACTTAGTAATTAAATATACTCACTAACATTGTTTATATTCTGCCGCGCTCTGGTACAATCGTGAAATCCAATTTGCGCTGGTGCACTACTTGCGCTGGTTCAGAGCTGGAATTCCACTTGCGCTTCTGCAAGACTGAAACCCTTGGTACTGGTTCAGAGCTTGAATTCCACTTGCGCTTGTGCAAGGCTGAAACCACTTGCGTTGGTTCAGAACTGGAGTTCCACTCGCGCTGGTGCAAGGAAGGGTCTAATCACCCAATGAAGCCGAAGATAATGAATGTGAACACACTATAGAGGTTTTATACAAAAATAATAAAGGTTAGTAAGCAATTTGCAAATTAGGATTCCGTAGGCGAATATCGAAAACGTTTAAGCGTTTTTAATATGATACTTGTTATTTTTTGTAATCAAATATCTTTATAAAGAGGTTTGTTAAAATATATAGGTATAATAAAAGTTGAATCATGTTATAAAGACAAAAGTTAGTTAAAATAAATTAGTAATATACGGGCCCCTTCGTTTAAATAATTAATTACAGAGCATTCATTTTTTTACTGAATAAGCATTGTCAAATACAATGCGAAGTTAGAAATATTTTAACAAATAAGAGTGTCGAAATAGATTAATATAATAAAGTTAACCCTACGGCTTTGCTTGTAATTTCTTATATTTTGATTAACTTCTTTGTATACCTATTTTTTTTCTATAAACTTAATATACCTACTTATATATGACTAAATTTTATAAATTCACAAGAAACTCGTTTTCCAATGCCTAAGGTGAAAGTTAGTTACTCCAACAGCTATTCTTACCATAGGTGTATTATCTCCAATAAAAATAAGGTTCATATCTAGGAGCACGAAGTAACAAAGGGCAAGGTTAAAAAAATAAAAGTTAAAACAAAAAACTTCGTTCGTCGTGTACTAGACTAGTTCGTTGACGTCAAAATTAATTATAGCTAAGGTTACCAACTGGTCCAAAAACAGCGTCCAAAACGCAAGTGGAAATCCACCCCACCATTTAAAAGATGTGAGGTAATAAAGGATATTACATACAAACATATATACACGATACACGCGAAAAACATAACCCTTTCTTTGCAGTTGGGTAAAAATAATGTTAATAGCAAGTTTGCTTCGTTTGCAATTTTGATAAGCCAAACGTAGGCAGCGGATATTTCGAAACGATTGAAGTAATTTAGGTTACACGCGCATCGCGCGCCCGAATTTTAATGTAATAGTTAATTGTTTAAAACTCTTTTTACACGACTGACAAAAAAAGGAGTGTTATGTTTTCAGGGTTCATGTATGTATGCTTTTATGTATGTAAGTTTCTTTATTCCTTCATAAGTCCTGAACGACTGAACAGATTTTGATGTGAGAGGTATTTTTACACGACTGACCAAAAAAGGAGTGTTATGTTTTCAGGGTTCATGTATGTATGTATGTATGTAATTTCTTTATTCCACCATAAGTCCTGAACGGCTTAACAGATTTTGATGTGAGAGGTATTGTTAGATTCCTTGCATTAGCCCGAATGACATAGGCTATGTAAGATGTCAGTCGTGTTTTTTATTTTTAAATAATTAGCTTGTTAGATTCCTTGTATTCCTCCGAGTGACAAAGGCTATGTGATTTGACAGTCGTGTTTTTTATTTTTTAATATTTAGTTTATTTAGATTTTTATTATATTCTTATAATCAAAAATCATAAAATAATAAAAATCTTAACTGCTTTTGCCTTCATTGCTTTTAGTATAATTTTAATATAATTTAGTTCAAACATGACTTTATGGAAATCGCTAGTCTCTGCCACGGGAAAAAGGCGTGATAATATGTATGTATGTATGTGTTATGACTATTAACATAGGAACGGTAATTTATCGGTAAAGCCGAAAACGGTTCCCTTAATCGGCTTGACTGAAAAATAACTAATCAGTGTTCCCATAATAATAGGTTAATTCAAATTTGTCAACTGTTGACTAAATTTGAAAAAACGTATATATTGGCATATGAAATATTGTATGTAACGAATGAATCGTGGTTGAAGAATATCTAAAAGGGATGATAAATGGACAAGAGAAAATACACTGAACTGATTAAAATGATGAAATACCTAGAACATAGGTAATGACTGCCGACTTACGAGTATGAGTAATCGCGATGACGTGACTGTGACGCGAATTCGATCACGAGTAGGTACAATTTTATTTCATGCATTTGGTGCAAGGGAATACATGACTTACATTTATAATATTTAATACTAGATATCAAGTTTTTCAATTATGTTTAAGTTGTTTTTCTGAATCGCGGTGTTAAAGTTTTTAGCTTTTGTTAATATATATACAAAATGTTTGCCTATAGTAGCCGGGACTCTAAGTAGCGATGCTTTGTATCTGTGGTGTTACGGCACATGGGGCACAGTTTACATTGTAAAGCGAACAGAGCGGGAGATATGTTGCTGTTGGACGGACCTGCCCCCATCGGGACTTTCCAATGCGACCTCTACTCTTTCCTATCTGCCTATTCAGGTGTCTGTCTGATCTTGCCTATTCAGGTGTCTGTCTGTTCTTGCCTATTCAGGTGTCGTTAAGAACAAAAACGGGAAGCGCGCTTGAGAGCCCCTCCATCGAAACCGAAAGCCTAAAATTCAACCTCGAGGAGGGCTCGAAAAGCGCGCGCCTGTTTTGCTTTTTTAAATTTAATCTGATCAGGGATCGCAAATAAGTAACAACGAACACCTAGTTTAGGTAGAAGGCGAGAAACATCTACTTTATCATCTGGACAACACAGGCTCAATTGAAAGTTTGAAAGTGTTTAATGAATTACATCCTGTTAACCGCTAAGAATGTAAAACTCTCTGAACGTGTAATATTGAGCAAACCTAAATGAAAAGAAGTGATTTAGAATTCCCAATGAAGGTATAATATTGGGTATTCTAAATCATCTGATGTGAATGAAGGCGAGCTGTGCGAGCCTGAATGAACAGAAGTGATTTAGAATGCCCAATATTATACTACTTATGTATTTCTACGATATTCAGTAAATATACTTATCAGCTAAGCTCAGACTATTTGTCATAGATCTTTGCTCTGAAAGCGCCAACCTACGGAAAATTAATCCTTATTTTATTTATTACGACCAAATATCATTAACAACGCTCCTAGTGTATTAATGAGCTTAATGGATTTCGTAACACTCATGAATAAAAGTCATATAAATCTCTACTATACGAAAGATTCACTCTTTCCACAAACTTTTTTAAAGGTCAAACAGAAAATTTTACAGGTAAGTTTCAAAATCATTCAAAGACACTATGATCAAATCAAATGTAAGTTTTGGGCAGGGGACACACAAGGGATATTTGCGATGGCCATAGACTAAAGCTCCGTGCGTAAATCTTCTTAATCTATGGCAAAAAACTCTCATACAACTTCAGATGCACGGTCATTGCTATTTGTTTCCCCTCACTTCTAAGTAGATTACGAGCTCATTTGCAATATGAATTCGCTTATCAAAGAAAAATGACGAGATTTCGCCGGGGATTTACTCGATGATGGGTAACGATTTTAAATTTATTCAACGGTTATATCGTGGATTCAATGGAGACGAAACTGTCTAGACTATCCTTTATAAAGTTGGTTCAAAATAATAGGATCATTTCCCGCGAAATATGGCAGGTGAAGCGAGCTGATACTAAGACTAAAGGTTCTCATCTCGGCGGATAATAAGATAACTTCGCCTTCAATCTCGCAACTACGTGTAAATCCGCTCGGCGGCGAAATACTTTGAAAATATCACTTTGTTTTTCGTACACGGCGGAAAATTTCGCATAACTTGCGAACTGTAACGTGTGAGATGTTGAACGAACCAATCGTAAAATCTTTTGATCTTACAAAAACTTTTTTATGAGAAGCGAAACCTTTCGACTTCCACGAAAAGCTAAATGAACACGTTTGATGTTGAATTGCGAAAATTTTAAGATTAACTTTTAATGCTTTATTAACATTATATAAAAATTGAAACACTTTTTCGACTTCTCATAACTTCTCATACTTCTAAAGGATCACGTAGACCAGTATCGGAGTTTTTGTGGCAATATAAAGATTTTGATGTACCTAATTATGCGATCGTATAGCGAACATTGCGACAGGCTTAATTAATCGTACAAACATTATATAGCATAGAATTACTAGAATGTCCATTATTAGAAAGCTTTTTATATAGTTGTTTGGTGTAACAAAACAAATCGGAACAAAGAGAGATAACTAATTAGAGACAGGATGCGACAACCAGAGCCGGATGCGAGCGAGTTCTCGGAAGATCGTGTTTACACTACTACTTACTAGCTTTTGCCCGCGGCTTCGCCCGCGTGAATTTCCCACGGGAACAGTGCTTTTTCCCGGCATGAAAGGTACCCTATGTCCTTCTCCGTACTTCTAACTATGTGTATGCAAAATTTGAGGAAGATTGGTTCAGTAGATGAAGCGTGAAGAGGTAACAAACAAACAAATAAACTCACTTTCGCATTTGTAATATTAGTTAGGATGGTTTAACCTAAGAGATGTTGATTTCAAAAAATTCCTTTGAAATGAACATTAATTACAAATAATTGTCTTCTTAAGAGCGAAGAGGCACGTACTGAAACTGATTGTACTGTCTTGTCTATTTAAGATCTCGTGTCAGGCAGGAGTCGGGTGTCGCTTTGCTCGTGTCACCAATTAAATCCCTCCGAGTATTTCCAATACCTAAGCTGTTCAGCACTGGAGAAGAGAATGAGAATAGGCTTAGTTACTTTTAAAATAAAAATATATTTTTTTGAAAATAAACACTTCTATTAGATTTAACACTGTACAATCAAAAGTATTTTCAAGTAGGTATTTAATTTACATAGGTACATAACGTAAATTGGAACACTTTTAATCTTATAGTATCCACTATTATCAAATTTTACGAATTTGTTTTGATTGAACAAAAACCACAATGATTGGTGGCCGAAATAGTTACAGAGTCGAAAACGTCACCTTACAAAATTACATATGTGGTGTCTCTCTCCAGATTATCGGCTCATAGACGCGCGTGCCCCCTATCCACCATCGTATCCAGCTGACTGGGCTGAGTTACGACCGCACATGCGCTAGAGATGACATAATGCTTCCTTCTCTTTCTCTCACATACACTACATCCCTTCCTTATTTTAATATTTTTTGTTTAATGGAGCCATTTTCAGATTCTTACTTAATCAATTTATTATCATCATGACTTCTGGTCACATGACTGTAAGTCAATTATCAACTACAATTAATTATTTTAAATTGTGGTTAAAGACCAAACTTCTGATCATCTTTTATCTCCTCTCCTGAACGTTCTTGTACTACCATTTCTAAATTCTGTTCTTTCTAAATTCCATTTCTAAATTCGTTTCCTTATTCATAGATTTCCATTCTCCCTTCACTTATTCTTTAATGTTGCGTCTCAATTGCTATTGTTACAGCGTAATATGTAAACCTTCGTTTTAACTTCTTCTTTTTTTTCTTTTATATTTTTGAAAGCTGTCATAATAAATAAATCAATAAATCCAACAACATCGACACAGAACAAGACGTATTATTTGCATTTCATTAAACCCATAAGACTCCCGACGCCCACGTCGATGATTGGTGCAGGCAGACAGCTATCCTGTATAATTGTTTTGTACTTCCATATCTCTTGTTTCATCTATTTGACTTCCGCATATTCTCCGTTTTCAGAGATAGCCCTGAGGCGCTGTATCAAAATTAAGACTAAGTTTTCCAGTTTTAACGTAATTTTACACACATTTCATATCTCTTACTTGTATGTCAACATCACACGCTCGCATCGAAATAGAAGTACATAATATCTCGATGCATGCTCTTTGTCTTTTATCTGTGTACTCTCTCCCTTTTTTTTTTTTTTTACGTCGCTGTAATATCTATCTATCGAATCTTGTATCTAAATTTCCTTTGTAAGAATAACTCTACCGGTTTTCGCAGTTATACTATATGGCGTGGTATTACACATATTCAAGTAGGTACTCAACCAATGCTTCTTTCCAGCTCTTTCTTTCTACTTGGCATACTAATAAAGTTATGAAAACCTAATGATCTAAACGGCTGAAAATCTCTTACATAAGCGAATCATCGCCTTACTACTTAGTGCTTATATCTTGACATGCTTTAATTTCTTTGCACCGAATATAGTAGGTAATCAAACACAACCAGGTAATGTTCACTTGATTGGGATATCAGAGAATTGGGTAGGTGATCCTTTCCTTTTGAATAGGTGTGGTGAATTTGGTGCCAATATTAGAGTGCATTGTTTACAAGTCCGTATTATACACTTCATAAACTTCATATGTTCTTAACACCACCAGAACTTTGCTTTAAATCTTAACTTCGTTGTGGCCATTACATGATGGCCCTCATTTTTCAAATTTAGATAAATTAATAGAACTGAATAGCTTGTAGGTTAATTTTAATGCGCTCATGTCAGAAAATACTGGTCCAATTTGAGAAATCCTTCTGTATATGATAGCAAAATTCGTCATTCAATCATTCAGTAAGGCTTTAGAATATCCGGACTTTCCACGGGAGCAAGGCCATGTGGCAGAGCTAATAGTTTATATATCCCTTTACTGTATCATTCCACTTCTTGTTTAATTCGCCCTATTTCAGTTTTTTTGTATGCCAATGCTTTGAATATTTTTCATTGCCTTTCAGTGATACGCCTTTTGGTCTAGCATGGTCAGGCACGGCATATCATGGGTGAATGTTGTATATTTAAATCTTTAGTTGTAAAAAACATGCCAATTATTATTTTTTTTTATTTTGTAATCTTTATAGGTACTTAGTTTTTTCGTGGTTAAAGTATGTACATTTTTAAAGACAATAATGCATAGTTTAATTTGTCTGTACAAAGTCCTACCGGACTTACATATATTAATAACTGCAACTGTTTTATCGTCCACTTTGTGGTAACCCAAATTTGGCATATTTTAAATTTAGAGAACTCTTTTCCAAATTGACCTGGTTCTTAATTATTTTATTTTAATTTTAATTATTAGGACGACCAACAGCTGATTACATAACAAACATTACTATTTACGTATAGGAATATGACTTGATATAAAATTTAGCATCTCTGAGTTAGTATCCTTGAGCACCAGTTTCGAACTAACTTTAGGGCTAGCTAAATCTGTGTGAATTAATGTTTGTCAAGATAGTCCGAGTTTAACTACGTACTGCTGCCGTTATTTTACATTATAACTTACTTTTCCTTTTGTATATTACGTAAAAGGTGATGTTTTGTGGTTTTGATCCCACACGTAGTACGACGTACGTAGTATATCTTTAGCAATAAATTTTAAAAGAGCGACTACAACATGAGCAACATTTTTTTTTTTCATTTCCTATCTTCAATTATTTTCCATAAAGTAACCATTAACCATGTTTTTCATTTAATTAAATCCTGAATCAATTAGCATCTTTGCTTGATTTCCACCTACTAAACCAACGCGTTCATGTAAACATCAATTAAGAAATCATTTCAGAAAACATTAAAAACGCAATTAACCTTATCTTCTATCGCATCTGTCTCCTTTATATCTTCAATTCAATTATTTGACTACAATTCTTTGATCTATTCGTATCTTTTTTGCATTTGTTACATATTCATCCTATATCTGGATACTTCGCATCATAAGATAGATGGTTCCAGCTACCACATCGGAAACACGTCTCCTTACTGAATGTCTTTTCCTTTACTTGTGTATCTTTTCCTTTCTAATTGTCTTTCCTCTATCTCTAGAGTATTTGCTTTACTTCGGATGAGGCATTTTTTCCGTTTGCACGCAATACTTTCCTCATGAGTTCTTCCGATAAATACTTTTCCAATTATTTGATCAATACAGATTCGTAAATTTACATTTCATAGCTTGTTATTTAGTCAAACTAAATACATTACAAAGTTCTCGTTTGCTTCCTGTTTAATTAGTCTAGGTATCTTTCATACCGTTTATTGCGTTTGGATGCAAAGTATTCGTTTAGCTCTTTATTGCTACTTCAAACAAAAACATTTATGTTCAGTCATGTCCTATTTAAACAGTATTTCGTGGAGTTCTTGTCTTCCCCCCAAAACAACAAACTTGTTCCTTAGGATAAGCATTTCACGTGAGCAGCTTCCGGTAAATAAAACTCCCTTTTTAGCAATTCCATCTAGATCCAATAGATCCTGCTTGACCATCATTCTCATTTTTTTTCCAGACACAAACTTTACATCATTAATCTACAGATTAGGAAACAAATAAAGCCTAAATTTAGGCATCAAATGGGCGCTCATCCTTTTAACAACCCGATACATTTATTATTTTAGCAATGTTGTATGAATTCTTTTCTCAGGTAAACGGGCATTACCCGCATACAAAACTTCCGATTACGGGCGTTACCTCGTTCGTATATTGGTTCTCGGGCGTTCATATAATGGGGGTCACCCATGTAAAACTTCGTATAACGGGCGTCACCCGTGAAAAACTTCATATTATAGGCGTCACCCATATAAAACTTCATATTACTAGCGTCACCCGTGTAAACCTTCATGTTACGGGCGTCACCCGTGCAAACTTCATATTATAGGCGTCACCCATATAGAATTTCATATTACTAGCGTCACCCATGTAAAACTTCATTTAACGGGCGTCACCCGTGTAAAACTTCATATTACGGGCGTCACCCGTGTAAAATATCATATAATGAGCGTCACCCATGTAAAATTTCATTTAACGGGCGTCACTCGTGTCCGTGTATAACTAAATGTCACCCATATACTTAGTAAATTACGAAGTCCTTAAAGGCGTCATCTGTTTCGGACTACCAGGCATCATCTAATAACATCATATGTATGTACAGGCATCACCCGTACCAACAAGGTAAGTTACGAAGTACTCACAGGCGTCACCTGTTTAGGACTATCAGGCATCATCTGGTAATATCATATGTATGTACAGGCATCACCCGTACCAATAAGGTAAGTTACGAAATCCTCACAGGCATCACCTGTTTCGGACTACCAGGCATTATCTGGTAACATCATATGTATGTACAGGCATCACCCGTACCAATAAGGTAAGTTACGAAATCCTCACAGGCGTCACCTGTTTCGGACTACCAGGCATCATCTGGTAACATCATATGTATGTACAGGCATCACCCAAACCAATAAGGTAAGTTACGAAATCCTCACAGGCGTCACCTGTTTCGGACTACCAGGCATCATCTGGTAACATCATATGTATGTACGTACAGGCATCAGCCGTACCAATAAGGTAGGTAAGTTACGAAGTCCTCACAGGCGTCACCTGTTATGGACTACCAGGCATCATCCTGGTAACATCACAGCTAGACACAGATGTCACTTGTTCGTGTCCAACTCATCACGCTGATTATGTAGATATAAATGGATCTAGAAACCTGAAATAAATGATTTTTTATGACTTACGTAACAAGCATTACCTGTTATTTAGACCATACAGAAGAAGACTCATGTTCTCCGTTGTACGAGCATCATTACTTGCTAAACAATCTAATACCTATTGGCCGGATATGGCAGTCAACATGCGTCTTGTTCTTATATTTTGATGTATATATTTGTGATCTGAAAATATATTCAATTCAGCCGGGAATCGAACCCGGCCCGACATTATAGCTTAGAGGCAAAAATTATAAATAGGCAAGTAATATCTTGTAAATTTATTCGTGAATCCTTCAACAACCATGATTGAAGGATTAATCGTATAATATTCTATTTTGCCACAATAAATAAATTATGCATTTAGACTACCGCATAAACTACCATACAAAGTTAAAGCACAAAAAATGTAAAACAAACGTCCAAACATAAAGTTAATATTTGTGCATAAAGCTAATAACTCTATGCGTCCAATCGAAAATAATGTTTCTTTATTTTTTCTCTGTTGTGGTAAAAACTTTTTTTTTTTTTTTTCCATGTTCTAAAATTTATAACAACGTACTGCATGCGTTCAGGATCAACAAAACGTCAGATATTGTTTTTGCGAAAATCATGACTTTTTGTCTATGTAGAAAATAATCATCTATCTATAGCATTTTTTTTTTTTTTTTTGTATCCACGACATCCCGGTACTGGCAAAATAATCACTTGGCTTAGCCTTGAAATTAAAAAACTTAAAAAAAGGAAAATCAAAATGGCGGTCAATTTGCATCAGCTATAGTAAATAAATAATCTCAGTCACAAATCAAAGCACACCATCTCTCCTCTTTTTTATTTTTACGAATGAAATTTAATAATTACTCACTGGGTTCTGATAGGCCTCGTTGCCAAAATGTGGTGTCTCTCTCCAGATTATCGGCTCATAGACGCGCGTGCCCCCTATCCACCATCGTATCCAGCTGACTGGGCTGAGTTACGACCGCACATGCGCTAGAGATGACATAATGCTTCCTTCTCTTTCTCTCACATACACTACAACATAGACACAAACAAATTAATGACAGCACACTACATTAACCCTTCAGTCCTTTTGTATAGCAAGTAAGAATAAAGATACAATGGGGTCTATAGGCTTAAGCTCAGATTAATTGCAATACAAGTTGGCGCATGTTCAACACGAGCTTAACAAGGTTTTGTCGTAATACTTTTAAAATACAGAGCGGATGGGATGAATACGGCCGATTAACAAACTCTTTTGAAATACATCATTAATTAAAAAATAACTAATTAAAAACATACTTACGTTTTAATGAGGGATTTTCCGAGACCCAAATTAAAATAAAAATAGTTCCAGATGATTTCATAGGTGGCGCTTAGTAAAAGGCGAGACCATTCAAACAGCAAAATGCACGGTATTGGCATTTTAAAAAATAAAACCTAATAAAAAAAATCTAAAAAGTATCAATATTGTGATTTGTGCAACTGTCAGACTGTTATGAGATTTTTTTTCTGCCTCTAGCTGACAATAAAAAGCGCACAATATAGTACAGCCATTATTACGACTCGGCTTTCAATAAAACGCCTTCTGTTGAGACTATTTTATACTATTTTTTTTTAATTTAGCTGTCAGAAAAATCGCTCATTATGTTACATTAGAGCTAGCTGATTAAGCATATTTTCGTATAAATAAAAGTTATCTCGAGTAAGTAATATTTACACGTATTTTAACAAAATTGAGGTACAATTTTTTTTACAATATGCGATGTTTACCGATAGCTATTTCAGAACCCAACCTCTATTGTATTCATATACAAATTCTGAGACTAAACGTGATTATACCCATCCTGATGAATACATAAAATAAAATATTGTTATATTACGAGCGAGAATTTTTTCCCGCGCTTCCTTTACCCATTTACCTGTAATCCTGTAATCTGAGCGATTCCCATCAAATGTTCACCGTTGCGAGTGTACGCGTGTCGCCAAAAGATTTCCCATTCTATCTAATCTTTATAGTAGGTAGAAATCTAAAGGGATCTTGGATTGCTAGCCTGTTTCATTTAACTTTAAATAACTAGAATCCTAAAACGTACCTAACCAATTAATATGGCCACTTATAAATGTATCTACTTACATTAGATTTAGAATATACTTACATCCATGAAAATAACGGAATGTGTTCTTAATATTATCATAAACACACAAAATATATCTACTTACTTACAAGGAAAAAAATATTTTTATCTCGTAATTGCTGTCAAAGAATTCAAAGAAAACTGAATTAAATGGACTGTAAAATATATCCAATATTATGTTAATGTTATATTTACCTAATAATATGGATCGATGTTTGTGTATTTGCCCTGGTTTGACATAAAGGACTTTTATCCCGAAATTCACCCGGGAGCATATTCTCGTGACGCAACTAGTAGAAGTGCAAAGCGAGGTCGAAGGTTATTGACACAAAATATTTGTCGAATTATTATAGAGGTGGTGAGTGAGGGTAACCATTTGTAAACAGACGCCAAGAATACGTAACGAGGTATTTGCAAACAGAATTAGAATCCTTAATCAAAAATAATCTTAAATCAAAGTCACTTTTAATGTACGACTCACAGAAATTGGTTGAGAAAAACTCACCCACACTTACTCTATTCTCATTGGGCACATTCAATAGTACATCAATCTACTCTTATATATAGTTAAAAAAATCCGGGTGAAGTAACTATCTACCTTATGTGCTAAAATCCGTTTTTGCGAGAGTGAGTCATAAATATCCGCACATCCAAATTTTCGCATTTATTTAGTGAGATTTATTCCTCATTGGAGCGTTACTTACGTTGTTTATTTCGTCTTTGGTACATAATATTTGTTCGAATATTCGTGGAGCTATTTGTAAATATAAAAATGTTTATTTATTTAACTTTTATTGTACAAAAAAAAAACAAAAGTAAATGTACAATAGGCGGGTTTAATGCTAAGGCATTATCTACCAGCCAACCTTTGGGTCATACAGAGAAATTTAGGGTGGTGTATAATAAAGGGTGTATTTTACGTAATTACAGACAAGTTCTTTATTATATTCTATTTAACTTTTTCTACGATCCTTACAGATCTCTCTTGCTTCCTCTACACTCATCACTCTCTTCATACATGCTCTCCGGTTATGGGTGCTCCTAATATCTCTTTTTATCGTAGCAAGTGGAAATCGCTAGTCTCTGCCTACCCCCACGGGAAAAAGGCGTGATAATATGTATGTATGTAACTTTTTCTAACTTATTTGATATACATAGTCTGTCCTACTTGAGTTCATTAAGAGATTTTCGAGCATCTTCTTTCCAAAGGGTGAGAGTCGTTAACCCGAGGTTAGGCAAATTTTCGGCCTCAGCCCAAATCAAATAAAATGAGCGGAGCTCTGCCGAGCGGCGGTGGTGGCGTGAAATGAATCCGTAATTGATGGACCCAGGTGGGGCATTGTGACGATGGTGACGAATGTATTCGACGCTTTGGGCCCACTTTCATCCTACGATTTGCCTAATTTTATTCCGTCATTTATTTTAAAACAAAAAAGTTTGTTTTTCGGAACAAAATGGGTAAAGGGCTTTTATTACGGTTCGATTTCCAATTTAAACTCGTTTTGTAAAACCATTTGCGCCTGTACCATATGCCATATGGTTGAATTGAAGCTCCTGTCTACTTCGTAAGGGTAAATACTCTTACATAGATCAAACGAATTTGCAAGAGCTTTAGATTTAAGTAGCGTTGGTTACATGCAACTACATGGTTCCTAGGTGGTATCTACTTAAACCTTGCTAATTGACCTTTATAATTATCGTATCGTAAGTATAAAGAAATAAAATTACCTCCAGTACGTACAAATTATCAAATTTGTGCTTACGATAAACAACCTTTTTCTTCAAATCAATAACAGACTGTAGAGATTCGAATGAGGAAGTTGTCTGAAACCGACAATGCAATCTGCAATTTTGCATTGTATTGTGATGGGGAGAGCCAAGACCGAAACAATATCCCTTGCCGCCCACCGCACCGCGCGCAATCATCGCAATCACCGCTATGTGCAGATGATCGTTAAAAAGCCGCGAAGAGAAGCGTAAACAATCTTCACAGTACTTTTGTCAAAAATAATTCAAACCTAAACATTCTAAAGTACTTAAAACCATGGAAGTAATAAGTACATTTGTACAACTGGAAGGTTTACTTCAAAATCCGTGACAAACAAGTATGAACTTAATGTTGAAGTCAATAGTACTGTTTTTAAAATAATCATAGTTACAATAAAAAAACGTGCCCGAAAGAGAATCACTTTCCCGTCATTGTGTCCCTTTCACTCAGTTGCTATGTTAAGAATTTACTTCTATTTAGTAGAAAACGTTTACAATGAATCAATGGAAATTCGTTGTGTAAGTATTTTTTATTTATTTACTAGATACCATCTAGATACAACTATTACTTGAAATCATATTCATTAGGCAACATATTGGAAGAAATCTATACATATAATAAAATAGTAAAAATATTTTGTTTGTACATGTAGTATTTTTTACTGAAATAGATAGAGGGACACTTAAAAAGAATAATAGAAAGCAAAAATTTTTTTTTGGATTTTTTGTCTGTCTGTCTTTCTGTCTGTCTGTTTGTATGTATGTACGCGTTTCACGCAAAAACTACTGGACGGATTTGAATGAAACTTTTTTTGTTGTATAGCTGCCTGGCAACATATAGGCTATAATTAATTTTGAAAACTGGAACACCTGATGAAGAACCTTAACAGAACAGCTAAACTATAAGAAATATGGAAATGGTACCTTTGCAAAAGTTTATCAATCTGACGAGCATTTTCTATTGACGTATAAAAATCGAAGATCAGGATCATCTGATGAAGAATTCCAAGAGACCAGCTACACTATTACATATATGAAAATGGCGCCTTATCAAAAGTCGTTCAACCTGATGAGCATTTTCTACTGACGTATAAAAATTGAAGATTATGGAACATGTGATGAAGAACTCCAAAAGACCAGCTACTCTATAAAATAAATGGAAATGGGGCCTTAGCAAATGTCGTTCAACCTAATGAGCATTTTCTACTGACGTATAAATAGCCAGGACACGGGATAAGGCAAAGAGGGACTCGGGGTGGGAGTGGTGGTACATGGGAAATTGTAGATAACGAGCAGATGAAGATCGTTTATTGAATGAAATATCACTTTTGATTCATTTTAACACCGTGACTGTACTACGAGTACCTAATATTATTGAATAACCAGAGATCTGAAATTTTGAGTAGGTACTGGAGTTTAGGTTACTACAGTTTGGAACACAAAAAGATTTTTCATCTAAGCGAAACTCACGCAGGCGAAGCCGCGGGCAACAGCTAATTAATTGATAACGCCTTTAGTCCACCCACGCGTTCGCATACAGCAACGAAACTTCAAAAAACTTGTCAGTTGGATGAGAGCGTTTCGTATATGCTGTGTCTCGTTCAAACTAAGCGAGATTAGTATAGTTGCATCCTTATCAGTTCGTTCGCACGTAGCTGCGAAGTAGCTGTTACAATGACGACGTAGGCGATTCGCTAATGTCATTTTTCGCTTCGCAATGCGTCATGTAATCAGAAATCAATGCGATGCGACGTTACGTAGTACTTATATTAATTCTGTGGCGACGTGCAAAAATATACACCGATATATATATTAAAATATAAATTCCTGATTTCATTCTACAAAACATGCCATATAAAAACCGGCAGTGTATCACAGACGTTTCGCAATCGCAAGCGTTTCGCAGCGAATCGCTTTCGCATGCGAACGCGTCGGTGTACTAATGGCGTAATAGCATGAAAAACTTTCTAGTTATGGAAATAGTAAATATTTGCAATTCAACACTAGCAACACAAATTAAGCAAAATGGCTGCTTTTTTTCTGTAGCGCGTGAATTTAATTGTTTTGAATACCTAATAATTATTATTGGAGTTTGAGAATGGTTAATAAATGTTGTGCTATTAGAGGTTGCAATAAAGAAATCATACCCAGGTTGTGGGATTTCCTTCCACGGGTAAGTTTTCATTTCTGGTAGTAGGGTGACTACATAATAATTATAAAGAAAATAAATGTATCCTAACAAAGATTTTTTTTCAGATTACCGTCAAATATAGAATTAAGAAAAAAATGGATTGGGATGATTCGTGGGAAATTAACTAATAACTCGTAATATGTAGCTTATATTTCCAACCTGAGGATTACCGGACGGATTATTAAACTAGCTTTCACCTAGTAGCAGAATGTCCTGCATACGCTGCTGCAAGGAGAGAAGTATTGGGCTCAGACGCCCTATCTGAGGATGATCTAAGCGACAGAACAATAGGGCAGTTATTCAAATCCTGCAAAGTAACAGGCAGATTCAGTGGGTCGCTACCAACGTGAGTTACCAGGTGACTCAAAACCCTACACGGGTCTCGGGGAATTAGGTGAAATGGTCCCGTCATGAGTGGACTGATCACCCGTCTGGTGCTTGCGCTGGCGTCCCTAATAAGTAAATAAAATAAACAATAACATTTAAGCAATTAAATAAATACATTTCTTTAACTTGAGTATTATTTTACTTAGTTGATAAATAGTACTATATTTTATTGAATAGCTACCTGTAGATACCTATGGAATAGATAGCTACTTATTTTTCTAGTAGCGTAATTGTAGAGGCATAAGAGCTCAAACGAGCGTAATTTTGATTTATAGTGAAGGATACGTCCGGAATCTGATGGTAGGTATCCGATGCACTATTAATAATAATACTCCGTTGTACTATGAATATTTATTGATTCACAAGCTTCACAATTACTAAATGCGTGAGATACAAAGTTACAAATATCCAAAGAGAGCACCGCTCGATTTATCTCCTAGCTAGCTTATGTCTACTTGACGTCTGTCATCATCCGTCTACTTGGTGCGTTCCGTGCTACGAAACGTCGCCACAGACTCACACACAACTCACGAAAGTAGGCTCAATTGCCTTCACACTGACCCATGTCATGTGACATGTGGTTCACTGGTCCTCAGAATTTTGTTTAACATGGTCACCGTCGTCAGAAAGGGACGCGCCACGATTTCGAGCCTCTCTTTCGGCTCGCGTTTCTAGTCTCACTGAACCTTCCAGTTGTACAAAGTACTTATTACTTCCATGCTTAAAACATTTATTAACCACGAAAGTAGTTTCCTGAAGTCTATTTTAATTTATATTGTTGTAAAATCACAAAAAGACATGGTAAGATTGTTTACATAATAGAACAATAATCTATACATATAATAAAACAGTAAAAATATTTTTTCTGTACATTTAGTATTTTTGACTGAAATGGATAGAGGGACACCTAAAAAGAATAATAGAAAGCAAAAATATTTTTTTAGGAATTTCTTGTCTGTCTGTCTGTCTGCCTGTCTGTCTGTCTGTCTGTCTGTCTGTCTGTCTGTCTGTCTGTCTGTCTGTATGTATGTACGCGTTTCACGCAAAAACTACTGGACGGATTTGAATGAAACTTTTTTGTTGTATAGCTATTAAGCCTGAGTAACATATAGGCTATAATTGATTTTGAAAACTGGAACACCTGATGAAGAACCATAACAGAACAGCTAAACTATAAGAAATATGGAAATGGTGCCTTAACAAAAGTCGTTCAACCTGATGAGCATTTTCTGCTGACGTATAAAAATTGAAGATCTGGAACATCTGATGAAAAGCTCGCAGAGACCAGCTACACTATAACATATATGGAAATGGCGCCTTAGCAAAAATCGTTCAACCTGATGAGCATTTTCTGCTGACGTATAAAAATTGAAGATCTGGAACATCTGATAAAAATCTCCAAGAGACCAGCTACACTATAACATATATGGAAATGGCGCCTTAGCAAAAACCGTTCGACCTGATGAGCATTTTCTGCTGACGTATAAAAATTGAAGATCTGGAACATCTGATGAATAACTTCAAGAGACCAGCTACACTATAACATATACGGAAATGGCGCCTTAGCAAAACTTGGTTAATCTGATGAGCATTTTCTGTAGACGTATAAGAATCGAAGATTGGAACACAGGAAACAGTTTGGAACACAAAAAGACTTTTCATCTAAGCCAAAGTCACGCGGGCGAAGCCGCGGGCTAACAGCTAGTTATGAATAAATGTACTTTAGATACCAACCTACACGTTGGCCGTGAATTGCTGTTTGGTATTGTTTCATCAACCCGTTATACATTTTAAAGTCAAATTTCAAGTTACTCTGCATGTTCGTTAGTACATAAATCTTGATGCTCTACATGGACTTTTATTTGGTGGTAAAAGCGGCAAATTTGTTGTAATTTTGGTAAGTTAATGAGTGTTGACTGTACGGAAATGGCTACAAAAAGGTATAGGTATTCGTTTTTTGAGTTAAAAACGATAGCGATGGATCTATCGTTCTAAACTCTACAACTAGAGAAGATTTATGTTTTCAGTCGACGTTAAAAATGGCGCGCCATTGTCCACGCGATATGTTTATCTTCACCTGTTTACCTATGTTACACAAACAATCACGAGATGTTACTGGAAAAATATTTTGGGATTTAAATTTTAAGAATATATAGGTACGTGTCTATTATATGTAGGTATGTATGTTTTGGTTGATAACAAAAATTGTTATCAAACCAAATTTTATGATTTTGGGTAAATGACACAATAAATTATTTGCATAGATAACTTTGCGATTTCAAAAGATTACAGCTACTATTCTTAACTTACTAGGTAGGTACTACATACCTGAAGTCCAAGCTAACTGAAAACTATTTCCATTAACCTTTTCACCTTTGTTACATTTTTATTTGAGGGTATTATTTAGTATTGAAGCAATTATGTACGTAGGTGTAAACAGGTATTTATTATCTAATCAAATACTTTCTAAGCGTGTTCCTAGTAATTCCTACCTATAAATCAGTTATATGACATATTTCATTATTTTCAGTGTATCAGTTCAAAAGCGGACATAGGTGAGTCTAAATTGGTTTGTAGTGTGCAATGCAATTAGATGCCACTGAGATGAGATGCAGCTTCTAGTGTTAAATTGGATTGGGACTTAGCGTGTGACAAATTTAGTGAATTAGTCTTTGTGTCTTGCCACACTACACACTGTGTTTTTATTTGACGTGTTTAGGTACTTTTGAATGGAACAACACAATATTCACAATTCACAGCACAAATATTACAAAATTAGATATTTGCTTTAAAATTAAATCAAAGAACTAGAAATTTATTACTTTTATCAACTTTATACTTAGCTTTCTACGTGTTTGCAGTAAGTAAATGTATGTAAATGCAAAATAAGACTTCTAACTAATGTAAAACTGGAGTTAAGTACTCAAGTATTTAAATTTTAATCCAAAAGCTTAGGGATTACAGAGAGTCTACAGTTAAAAGCATGACAAAGTCTACCTACTAATCAACGTAATAAAAAATACGTAAATACAGTGAAACATATGTACGAGTAGAGCATCCTCTTTTTCGACGTCATTATATCACCATCATTACCTTTTCCCATTATCCAGGGTCGGCGCAAAATGTATTTTCTCTCCATAATCAATCACGGACAAAACTCAGCAAATATAAATAGGTGTACCTACTATCTATGAATATGGTGAACTATCTCCGAAACCAAGACCTGTAAATAATTAACTGAACCAACTATGCGCTTCTTCGGCTGTCGTGTCTGTTTGTTGCTGTTAGCTTAGCAAGAGATTAATTGCATGCATAGTTGATAGAGCAATTGGCCTGAATGTGAACTAGCGCGCCAGTGATAAAGGCAGTGATTAGGTATCTACTAAGTGATTCAATTAGCCGTTTGCAATGGTTTATTAGAAATTTGCATTAGAGATGCCGATTGATAGTTACACGGCCACAAATAAATAGGTACATGAGTTTAATATGTTATTTTTATATATTGTTATACATACTTTAGGTATGTTTCCTTCTAAAGTTCTCAACTTGGAGTTGCACAAGTTTCCAAGCCTGCAACGAACAACTGTAACTTTCAACCCCCGTTGTACATATCTACTTGTTTCACTTAATTACATTACACACAGCAGTAGGTAAATATTCTGTACCTACGATTTCAGATCAAGCAAGATTTTTCTACAATTCGAGAAAGAAAAGGTAATGTCTTTTGATTGTTCAGATTTCAGGCAATTTTGAATTCTAAAATTATTTCACCACTACATAGTTATATTGTCCAGATCGCAACAGGAGCTGAAGCTGCTGAACTCCGGGCTAGTGCAAGTACATAAAAATAAATTAACTCAATTTCGCGTTTATAATATTAGTTAGGAATTTAGGATTTTTTTTTTATCCTAGTACTTACTGTGTCTCACTGTTGGGCAAAGACCTTAGCCTTACCTTTCCTTTTTCATGTGTCAACAATCATTTACAAGATACTAGCTTTTGCCCGCGGCTGCGCTCGCGTGAATTTCCCACGGGGACAGTGCTTTTACCCGGGATGAAAAGTACCCATGTCCTTCTCAGTACTTTATGTATGCAAATTTTTAGAAACATTGGTTCAGTAGATACAGCATGAAGAAATAACAAACAAATAAACTCACTTTCGCATTTATAATATTAGTTACGGACTAGCTTTTGCCCGCGACTTCGCTCTCGTGAATTTCCAATGGGAGCTGTGATTTATTCCGGGATGAAAAGTAGGTATCCTACGTCTATCTCAGTAGGTACGTCTAAATATACGAAATTACGAATGCAAAATTTCAGGAACATTGGTTTAGTAGATAAAGCGTGAAGAGGTAACAAACAAACAAATAAACAAACTCACTTTCACATTTATAATATTAGTTAGGAAGTTAGGATTATACGGAACACTGAAACTAAGAGTGATTAACCGAGATCAAACACACATCCCCAATCACTATAGCACATCTAGTTAATAGGGTATACCAGTACGGAGCGGGCTGTGCTCAGTGTTCCATGCCAGTGGGCCTCAGCACTCGCGGCGGGAGACTGGGGATGATGACTGAAAGCAATGCCTTATCCATTTATTTATAGCTTATTGAATTAGATTCAAGTGCTAAGAGGGTCGGTACAGACGTATCTACTCGTCGGTTCATAGTTACAGTTCAAGTGATGAGTAACATCGGATGTGGCGGTTTTTGCGAATGACGTTTGTGTGGTTAAAAAAATAATTAAATATTTCAGTGGTTTCAGTGCATAAACGCGAAAATGATGTTTTAGTTGCGACATTTTATTAATTCTTAAAAATTATATTCGAAAAGAGTGTATAATTTTTCTATTTCACTTGTTAAATGTCCGGCCTTAAAAACATAATTCAACCTAATTTTATTTTCAAGCTCCTGTGAATCAGCACATAAGTCAAGCTAACTAGTCCACTGCTATAAAGTGATTGGATTATGGATATAATAATGTAAAAACTAAATTACCTTAAATATAAGATTAAATAATAAAAACACAATTGGTGTAAAAAAGCACTAATATATTTATATAACATACTTTAAATAGAAATTTCTCTAACAGGAATCAATCTCTCAGCAGGTAACAGTTTGACCACACAGTCCGTGCAGTAGTCAGTCCCAGCATTGTCCGTCCACCTCGCACCAAGAAACCCAGTCTTCTGACAACCCACACACATTGTTTTAGTCTGATATACTGGTGTAGTCTCATCTAATATTCTCTGCTCTTTTGCTAACTTGAGCAATTCTAGTTTGTATTTAATACAATTTTTGTTGTCAATAGGAGCATAACTGTCCTGAGTGTCATTACTGTCCAAATCTTCCATTTTAACCGGAACATGTAATTGAGGGAAGAATGTAGACTTTTTGTAGAATATTGACCTATTTTTGTCTCGATAAACGCGTTTCGGTGCTCTTCCAGGGATGGGTAACCCAGCTTTAGCCAATTTAGCAAAATACTTCTGAATCCTACACATGACTTGGATTGGAGTTCGAGTTCCTAAATCTCTTGCTATTTTCTTATATCTCCGAGCCTCTATGGGTTCTTCGGGGTAAATTTCCAACAGTTCTTCCAATCTCTTTTGTTCCTCGCAAGACCATAACTGGTTGAATGTTTCAGGTTTACTGTCTGTAAACTTCCTGCCTCTCACCTTTATGGTGTCCAATTCATCTGAACTTGGTTTTGTGTCCATAAGTCCATCACTGTCAAAAATTGATGGATCAATACCATATTGACTCCAATCTATATTAGGCAAATCATCAATTATTGGTCGAGGTGGAAAACTGGCTTTACCAGATTTCAGATCTTCAACAAATTTTAATGGATCGGCTAGAGCTTTACCTTCAGCTTCAGCGAGTTGCTCAATGTCCTTCAAAGCACTCACTTTCTGTGCCTCTAGTTTGACAATGTACTTGAGTAGTTCACAGTAATCTTTGTTGCCTCGCAGCACAAGGTGGTCAGTCTCAAATGCAAATTCGCCATCTGATTCTGTATTTTCAGACTCTGTTATCTCTACATTTTCCATTTTTCATTCTGAAAATAATAAAATTTTACATATACTTCGTAGATGTTTTAAATAAGAATAAAAATTAAAAAATTAATATAATAAAAATCACTGAATATGATGTCCAGTATAAAACTACCAAGTAGTCCTAAAAGACTGAGTATTAAAATCAAGAATAAGCTGAATAATGTTAATCACAAAAAATGTAAGCCCGAGTATAGAAGTAGTTCACTTGAGGGATGGACTGGACGGTAAGTAAATAAGTACTTATTTACACGTAAACTTATATTAATTATGTGACGTAATACAAAACTTTATTATAAAACCCTACAGTAATTATTACATTGTACAATATATTGAATGCATCGAGATATGTACTAATTGAATGATACTTACCGAAATTGTTACAAATGTTTTATTTAACTAACCAAATTTCCTTTATTTCTTGTAAATGTTCTCATTTTCTATTTACGATGAAGCGATTACTGAAAGCGATTAATGTTATTTTTATTTCATTTATTTACTTCTTTCGCTGCCTACCTGGTTACTTCATTGATTGATAAGCAAACGTCACAAAACAATCCTCAATTTTGTCAATGAATGACAATGACAGACGCCAGCCAGCCAGCAATAAAAAAAACAATTTGACAGTGACAGCAAATAGATAAACGGGGCATGCGCGAAACAAGCCTTCAAAAATAATATATAGCGCCCTCTGTTTCTGATGATGTATAACAGCAAGTCCATTTGAACAGTATCTAAATATGTCAACAGATGGCGCATTTTAAACTTGACAATTATTTACTTTTCGGGTAGATGGCAGTTGTTGTAGTGGATGGAAGTAGAGTCAGAGAAATATCCTAACACAATGTAGAGTTTATAATTTTATTGGAAGAAGAACCAATGGGTTTTATTTGGGTATATTTTACAGTTTCTGTGTATTTTTTCGAACACGTTTTGAATAGGATTTATGACGGATGATATTCATAGATCCTGAACTAATCCGATTTGAAGTAGAAATTAATTGAATCGATTATTTTGAGAAGGGCACATGTCCATCAAACTGAATTTTACAGGAGACAAAAAAATCTTCTCTTGAAAAAAAAAACTCTACTGAAGTTGCAAAATAGTTTATGAATAGATCTATCTAAATACAATATCGCTTGAGGTCTTGTTTGAGTTTTTTTTTATTGGAAGTGACCGAAAATGTCCAAATAAGTTAGTACTGGACTTGTGCCCTTCCCAAAATTTACAACAATATTTTAATAAGAAACTACAATATTTTTATAACACAATGGACTTTTTTTTTTGAAAATTGAAAACCCATTTTTTATCAATCTTAATTTTTTTTTAATACAAATGTTTTTGTTATGGAGCATCTTTTTCAATAGTTTCCATTGTTTTGATGGACCAGTTAGTAATAATCTGATTATAATTTTCCTGACATTATTATACTGATCGAATATGAACAATCACTATCTTTATATCTTCTATTTATTATTGGATGACCAGATAATTTTTTATAGTACACTACCAAGTTTTATAACCTCTAATACATCAGTTGTAACTTCGCACACATAGGTACTTAAAACTTTTTTAATGAGTGATGATCTCAGCGTCCTTATATTATTTTTTACAGGCCGAAATCCCTGTCATATGGCACGAACAAAACTGACTTATGTTTTGGGAAGGGCACTTGTCCTTAAACGCAGTAAATAATAGTGGCATATTTCAAAGAATATTAGTTGGATCAGAAAGATTTTTGGTCAAAACACGCGATTTTGGAAAAAAGTGGACTTGTGCCCTTCCCAAAATAATCGATTCAATTTAAAAAAAACTCTTGTTGTTCTTTTACTTTACAATCTGCTTGCAATACCAAGTACAGTTTGACTAGTTTTTAATAGAGACGTAGGTAGGCATAGAGCAACACGGACTCTCCGTGCGCGTCCCAGTAGCTCAAAGGAATTAGGTAACGATAACACATAACCAATGTGCCCATAGAAGTTCATAGAACCCTTCAGCTTTGCATTGAGTGGTGACAATGGTGATTTTCCGCCACACGGTTTGTTTTGTTTGATAGCCCGTGCGTCACCGTTAGTGCAGATCGATTATCGTAATATTATTCCCCGATTCGATTAAAACTTGGCTCGCAGCCTGTCACGACCACAAGAAGGGTTCCAATTTTCCATTCAGAGAAACTTGCCCTTCACGGCTATCTTGAGATACGTAGGTATTACTTGAATCGAAATTCGTGGATAAAAAATGTGTTAGGTTACTAAAGTTGCCTTTAAGGTATTAACATTTTTATATTTTCCCCTAGCATAAATATTTTCTAAAAGTCGGATTTTCGAGAGTTGAATGATGTTCGAGAAGATAAATTACAAATTTTCCATTTACACTTACAGTCTGTCTACCAATTCATATGGCTTCGATAAAATCTTATGCAATTTTAGGGGTTGGGGCGAGGGCTTTGTGCAGCTTGGACAGGTGCCAAGCACTGCCTATTTCAAGTTTTCAACCATACTACCTACTTGCCATACTAATGCAATTAGGTATTTGAGCGATTTCGCCGAGACTGGCGATATAGGTAAGGAAAATCGCTATACCTACTATAAATTAGATTTTTATCTTTTATTTATTACTATTGATTATAAGTTATAGACGGAAACTAGACGGGTGATCAGTCCTCTCATTCCAGGAACATTTTACATAGTTCCCCAAAAAATAAATTAGATTGTAGATCGAATAAAACTTATATTTTTACTATAATTTAAAAATTTTGTGCCACTAGCTATAACTAATTATATACACACTACCTACGTACCTAGGTACCTATGTCCTTAATTAAAACGGGCCATCAATGATATACTATATAAAATACATTTTTTATAATAGAGTTTAGAACTACTTACACACGAACATATTGCATTACAGGTAAATTGAGTTATACCCTAGTTATTTATACACTTACTTTTGTTCTAAACCTATGAATGTGAAGAGAAAATAAAGAATTATTTTATTTTATTTTTTTATTTTATATTTTATTCAATGTCAGGTTGCGTAAACACTTTTTATAACATATTTGCTCGTAAAGTGTCATTTATTTCACCAATTTCAATATTGTATTGTATCTCATTACGCACTTGTGCGTTATTGTAAAGTAAAACGCACGCTCCGTCTAAAAACGAACGATACTTTTTTAAATCTTAGCATAGAGTTTTTATGTCAGAAAAGTGGTCAACATTTTATACTATTATAACATATTTGCTCGTAAAGTGTCACTTATTTCACCAATTTCAATATTGTATTGTATCTTATTACGCACTTGTGCGTTATTGTAAAGTAAAACGCACGCTCCGTCTAAAAACGAACTATACCCTTTTAAATCTTAGCAAAGAGTTTCTATGTCAGAAAAGTGGTCAACATTTTATGAATAAAATTAACTTTAGGAGATAAAATAAATAAAAATTTTATTATTTAAATTAATTTTGACAATAAATTACAACATTTATCTGTAAGAAAATACAAAAATATTAATTTACTTTATTAGTAATACTGGCTGTTTTTTGTGCATTTGCCTTAAAAAAAAGCGCTGATGCGCGCGCATTGCTAATTTGTGAACAAGTAAAATTATACCGCGCGCTTTTTCTTTGATATTGTCGTTTTCCAAGGTTTATTTAAATATTTCCTCGCAAATATGTTATAAAACGTCGTATCTAGCCTCTGCCTTTCTTGTAGCCCTCGCCTACGGCTCGGGCTAGCAATATCGCCTCGGCTGTAATTTTCAACTTACCGCACTTATATCACAATGTACTATTACGTACTTACACTAATAGAGAAATAAATTAAGTAATTATTCAGCCAGTAGCTATCTCTATCACGGATCACGGATACTTATGTTAGATTTATCATCAACCGCTGAATAATAAAAAACCGGCCAAGTGCGAGTCAAACTCGCGCACCGAGGGTTCCGTACACGCAAGAATCTCACATTATAGCTCTGACTAAAAGACCAAATAGTTTCAAAACAAACTTAACTTTGCAGTTCGATCCTTAAGATTCATACTGAATCCAGCGCAATAATAAGTTTGTAACACTTTTTTTCAGACTTCCGAAACCATATTTAGAATTTTCAGATTTATTCCTGTATGAGTACTGTTTACCTAGCTTTTTGTTAAATTTCATAATTTTAGGTCAACGGGAAGTACCCCATGGGTTTTGATTGCTGCCTGAAATCACAAAATATGCGAAAATCTGCAACATTTACGCTAATCTCTTGATCGCGTTGACGTATAATTTTCTTTATTTTTTTTGCAGACAGAGACCGTGGATCCGAGTATTCGATATTAATTTCAACTTGATAACTTTAAGCGTTCCTGAGAAAAAAAAGTTTGGCAGATGGATAGAAGGACAGACGGACAACAAAGTGATCTTATAAGGGTTCCGTTTTTACCTTTTGAGGTACGGAACCCTAAAAATGGCGCGCGTTTAATACTTACTATACAATAAAAAAAATACCTACATATTCTGTCTAATTAAATAATAGAATTCTAAATATAGAATACCCATTACGATTTACGTATGCTTTTAATTTTTAACTAAAAGACATGTTACAATCACGAAAGTCGTCAAAAGAAGGAAGAAATATCTACTTACGTCATTATGATGATTAGATTCTAGGTACTATTCTCTAACAATATATTGGAGATTATCTCAAAATAGGAATATTACGCAAAATCTGAAATGTACCTACCCAAACTCATAATTATTAGGTATAATGTAGTATAGAGTCGATATAATTGTCCTTTTTTAAAATAGATACCTTATCATACTTACAATATACTATCGGATTATAATTGGATCTACACCAACACGAACGGAAATATTTTCTGTAGGTACTTACATAGATTCGACTGTGATATTTGTCTTCTGCTACAAGGCGGGCGCTTCATAGAAATGATGCGTCAAATGTATCTTATACTACTACAAATGAAACTGTATGTATATCCATGAACACATCAGTAACACGTTAATGTGCATGTGCGTTTTCATAGTCATAGCGTCCCAATACACACAAGAACGGGGAAAAAATGCGGGGGGTGCGGGGGTGCCATACTGCAGGAGGGGCAGGGAGTTTCCTTTCTGTACGTATTACTTATATTAATTCTGTGCTTCTGCTAAAAATCTTCTACACTTCTGTGATGTTGGTGTTGTGGTTGAGCTCACTCAATTAGGAAAATTACCTCGAACGTGCACCCACGCCCGTTAATTGCGTAAACGTTTATGACACCATCATGTAAATGTGAGGGAATGTGTGTATATTGCCTGTGTTCAAACATGATAAATGTTTCTCTATTTTTGCATATCATCTAAAGCGGAATTGCTAACTTGCTCTTGTTCTTTTACAAGTGACTCAATGATTAATTTACTCAAACAATATATATAACAAATCTTATGTAAAAAAATATTACCTAAAAAGAATGTTTGTTGTATAGAGTCTGTTATTCATAGTAGGATAGAGTATGTTATTCATAAAGTATACTTTATGAATCGTTTTATAAAACCATTAATATAAGGTGTACGTGTTGACGAAAATTTTCCTCTAAAGCGATGCCCCAGGGAGCAGTTCAGTAGTTTACAATTAAAGGTTAATAAACATAGGTACCTAGGTACTCAATTAGGTTGTGAACCTATTGTGAACCTTAATACACAGGCGTACACTTGTAAATAAAATGCGAAGAGAACTCGGCGGGGCGGTACAAATCCTAGTGCATGGTAGCTCGTAGCTTTTCGTAACGGACTCGCTATTTCGTGTATTATTTAAAGAATTAATTTGTAAAAAAGTGAACTATGAACATAAACGCAAACGAGAACGTGTCAAATTGGGCGTAAATCCACCAGGATAATACTAGCCTTAAATTGTAAGGTTATAAAATAATATAAGTATCTAAAGTTAATCAAAAAAGCTAAAGCAAATCCAAAATATTACTAGTAGTCAATATTATTGAAAATACAAATATGGCATAGGCTATATTTAGTTACATTATAATTATCAAATAATTTATGATTTAGAAGCTAATTTATATGCAAATATCAGCTACTAAACCACAAAAATATTCTGTAAAGTAGTAATCCCCGCTTTGGGCGATTTGACGACCACCCACAGGTTGGATTGTACCTGAAGTATAATTTCCATGTTTGATATTCCTTCATAGATTTTTTATTATGATTTCTTTTTGCCTCAAGCGGTTGGTGGGAGTTATCATTTTTATTCAGGAAAGTGAAGTTATTAAAAAAAGTTTTTATAACGTTAGTTGTAAAAGTTACACGCTGCCCATGGGGCTTTTTGATTTGATTTTTAATGACTTTAAATTCCTACATAACGGCTAATTTCTAAAAGTCAATACTTTGCGAAATTAACCTAACAAACTAGTGGTTCTGTGAACAGTAGAGCTCAATGACGGAGCTCCATTTCCTCACCGTAACGCTAGAAAGCACTTAGCCATTTTCCCCTTTTTTGATTTTTTTTTTACACCAAACTGTTGGGACTCCTATGTGCAATGTTTCCTCCAGAGAGAGAGAGAATAAATATAGATTTATATCCAGCCGTCATTAGTTTTGTAAATTAGTGTTTTATATAATCTGTGACGTACATAAGCATACGTCAAACTAAAAGGTCAGTATCACGTGAGTACAGTGGGTGCCATGTTCCTGTGCTCACCCGCATGAGTGAACCCACGTGGGCTTAGCCTTTTGTGGCTCAAACAACGTGTCAGTTGACCTAGGACACGCCGTGTTTATTTTATAACCAGGAAAGGTGAACAGACAGAGCCAGCTTTGAACGAGTCAGTGACATTATAAGTCAGTCGTGGGCAGTTGAATTCAAAATATAATTTCTGAAAAATAAATAAGTGGTAATAAAATATATAAAATAATTAGATTAAAACGAATCCTAATCCTAACTAATACAGGATGTTTTTTAAATCATTGGCATCCTTTCTACTGGTGAAAGTACTCATGAACATGAGCAACTTTTTGTATGGGACCGACTCAATCCGATGGAAAAAAAAATCAGCTGTTCCATACATTTCGGGTGAGTAGGTATTGGAAAACAGTATGGAACAGCAGATTTTTTTTCCCATCGGATAGGCTACCTATCATATGGGAAATTCACGCGGGCGAAGCCGCGGGCAAAAGCTAGTTGTTCATAAAATTAGTAAAAATGCGTAGGTGTAATATCCAAGGATGAATACGACACAGCCCAAAACATCTTTATAAAGTAAATTACGGACTGTATACAACTGTCGAAATAATCGAAGCCTTAAAAATAATATTGACGATCACAATTAAATGTGAAAAAGATCTTGCCATTTTTTAAATATTGTAATATTTTTAATAAATATTGTTAGCGAGGGCGCCAATAGTTCGAGGGACTTAAAAAAATGTTTCACCCGAGGTAAACACTGTGCTTTTCATTACGAATACAAGGAAAGTCAAAATAAAAACATGAATTAGCTAAAAAAATAATGAGTGAATTATACGGAAGCATAAACAAAACTCTAAACTTTAAAAAAAAGATCGGATTGCGGCATAGAGCTTTAAAGATTTTCCCTTAGTTCTAGAGAGATAGTATAAGCGAACTCCTATTGTTTTCTGCGTGAGCAGAAAATTCATAAACAAGATAGAATCAAATGACAAGATAGATGTATTAGTGATTGGCACAGCCGATACTCTCACATAAAAATATCATAATCAATAGATTAATTTAAATATGGAGTTCATTTGTTAAATGTAGATAGTTTAAAGTAATGTATAAAGTTCATAACACAAAATAAAAATGCAAACAGGCCTCAAATATTTTATTTATCTTCTATTTTATTATAATCGAAATTAAATTATAAAAAAAACTGCATGATTAATGATTGGAAAGTTTACATGTCTCATCACTATCGAATTTAACTGTCAAAAGATGCACCACGCGATGCACCGACGTGTCACGATTTGCGAATTATTGGCTTGGTCTCATGGAAGTAGTAAGTACTTTGTACAACAAAGGTACTTATTACTTCCATGCTTGGTCTATACTAGGGAATGATTCAATAGTCTAGGGCACAGAACATATAGGGATTGCGGCTTTAGCTTCCAGCTTATTTTTTTTTTTCTGGCCGACCAACTATTTAGCTATTAGATTCTTTTCATTTGGTTCCATCATTGAAAAAATGATAAAAAAATCTATGTTATAAAAAAATATTTCTTTTACTTCATGTTATTTCAATTTTACATAATATGTTGAATCGCTGTATAGAAAGTTAGAATATGGTTCAATAAAATAACGTGAAAATAGAACTAGTTTTTTTTAAATAATTTGACAGCTGTCAGTTGAAAACGATTCTCCCTAGGGCTGAAAAGTATTACTTTCACCACGCTCCTCAGGCAACTTCAGACTTACTTTCAGAGTATGAGTAATGAAAAGCCACTTTCATGTTTCACAATCAGATAAGATTGATGACTAACCTGGATTAAAAGACAAATAGGTAACAAATATCCAAGAGCGAGTAAGAAAAAACATAAAGTGAAAATCGTAGGTACATACGTACGTTTTAAAATATAATGTATACTTTTGTCATATGACCAAAATAGTAAAAATATAAATCATGTTTGCATTTTCTTTTAAATCTTTAATAACTATCTGTTAATAACTTTAACCTGGTGATGTATCTCAAGTTAGGATTGACGTAAACTTTTACTTATTGTAGTTGTTTACATTTGAGGTTAGATATTTTATCAAAGTGCAAATAAATATACATAAGTACCTTCTTAGGGAAATTCTATACAAACACACTTACTTTCATTAATTCAAGGTTTTAAGTTTATCACATTAGGCTAATTTTTATTACACTTGTTGTAACTAAGTATATCAGCTAGGTTATAGTTCACACATTTTTACTTATTTCTTCTTCGTAAATAAAATAACATCAGTGTAACATATGGACTTTAATGAGATACAATGTTGTAGATAGAGCCGTCCTTTGGAATGGCCGCAGCACTTTGATGTCCGAATCGTGATACTCTTCATATAATTTACGCTCCTATGAATTGGAATTGCGTTTCTTGTTCGTCCAAAATGACAATTGCTGTTGCCTTCTGGCTACAGACGAAAGATCATAAGAATTTCCGCTTCTCTGTGTTTCTAGAAAAATCATTTTCGTCGTTATATGCACAGACTTTATTAAATACTAGCTGTTGCCCGCGGCTTCGCCCGCGTGAGTTTAGCTTAGATGAAAAATATTTTTGAAAAACATGTTATACGTAGTGTAGCTGGTCTTTTGGAGTTCTTCATCAGATGTTCTAGATCTTTAATTTTTATACGTCAGCAGAAAATGCTCTTCCATATTTCTTATAGTTTAACTGTTCTGTTTTGGTTCTTCATCAGGTGGTCCAGTTTTCAAATCAATTATGGCCTCGATGTTGCTTAGGCTTAATAGCTATTGCAGTGAAACTTGGGTTTCAAAATAAAAGAATCACTGCTTAAAACACGAGTATAATTTTTGAACTAAAAAAAATTTGACCACAATGTCCTTTAACAAAAAATTATTTGGACACACCAAAGAAATAAAAATAAAAGAAAGGAAAATTTACAACAGGAAAGGAATATTAACAGGTAAAATAAGAAATACATGAATTTGCTTGTTATTTTAAAAATAAAATTAAATGAGTGAAAGAAATGGATGAAATGATGTATAAAAATTCCAAATCAAAACCGAAACAAAAATTACCCCGACAAAAGGGGGGCCTCTAGAATTTAGAGGAAAAAGTTATCACAATATGTTTAAAAAGTCTATCTTAAAAGAACCACAGGCGCCACGGTTACAAACTAAACATTTCGTCGTTCTGTGACTCATTCTCAGGTGCAGGCCGAATTTGCCTACTCTCGTCTAATAAACAGTCCATACAATACATACATGAAATATTTCAGTGCCACTTCATATAATCCTTCTGGTTTTTTTTGCAACTAGATCCAACTTCGTGCCATCTTTAATAGGATACCCCTGAACGGTCTGATCGTCAGCTAATGTTCTTCCCAATAATAGCAACTTTTGATCTTCAATTGGAATCTTCAGATGTGAAGAAATCTGTCGTTTGATATCCAAAATAGATGTCGTTGGAAAAGCCTCTATTGTGCATTTCCCATTTGCATATTGTGCATTTACCATAAACTTCATTGCTAGAGATCGATACTTGTACGTTAAGAATAATAAAAGCACATTAAAAATTTAATTCTGAATCGATATAGTACAAAGTAGAAATTGAGATAAAAACATCAAAAAGAAAAATCAACTCTCAAAAAAATCTCCATTTTCTCACTCCAATTGACAGTAAGTCAAAAAATCGAACCACCAGAATTTCAATTTCAAAATTATATATCCTTATCATAAAGAAAGAACAAAGAAAAAAGTTTGCGTAGAAATAGAATCACAAACTAAAATAGACTTGACTTTGTAGCGGTGTAACGCTACACTATACAACAAAAAATGTTTCATTCAAATTGGTTCAGTACTTTCGGAGATTAGCGAATTATACTTACATACAGACAGACAAAAAAAATTCAAAAAAAAATTTTTAAGTGTCCCTCTACATTTCAGTCGAAAATACAAAATGTACAGACTAAATATTTTTACTGTCTTATTATAACTTTTGGAACTACTGAATCGATTTAAAAAAAAACGCCAATAGAAAGTTACATTATACAATTTATGTATGTACCTGCCAAGGCCGGGACGGGCCGCTAGTTTACGAATACTTTACGTATAGGAATTATCCCAATTCTTCAACTTTTATGTATACTTAATTAATAGTCCGCTTCATTATCTCGAGATATATCCTTAGATCATTAAGAGACTTGAAAGAAGGAGAGAGAGGCCTTTGCCCAGTACAGGGACATCTTCTTCTTCTTCTGCGGCTCATTTCGTCCACTGCAGGACATAAGCCTCCTCCAATGCACGCCAAGCTTCGCGATCTTTCGCAATCCTTCTCTACAATGGGCCTCCAATTTTGGCGATGTCATCGCTCCAGCGGGCAGCTGGTTTGCCCTGCTTTCTTCGCCCCATCCACGGCCGCCAGTCCAGTAATTTTCGTCTCCATCTTCCGTCCTCCCTTCGGCTTATGTGACCTGCCCATTTCCACTTCAGAGTAGCTACCCTTCTTGCTATATCGGTAACTTTTGTTCGTCTTCTGATTTCGGTGTTTCGCACTCTGTCTCTAAGGGAAATACCGAGCATGGCTCTTTCCATTGCCCGTTACGCCACTTGTAAGCTTTTCATAGATTTTGCAGTAAGGGTCCAGGTCTCACAGCCATAGGTCATTACTGGGAGGACACATTGGTCAAACACTCGACGTTTTAGGCTCATTTGTAGTTTACTCTTGAAGACATCATCCAACTTTCCGAATGCAGCCCATCCCAGTTAAATTAAAAAATCCAGTGGTATAGGATTCGCCTCTTTACCTCCAGTTCTTGGGAATTTTTGTGCAACGTGAGCGTCTGGCCAAGGTATGTGTATTGGGATACTCGCTGGATTTCGTGACCATTCACCACAATGCTGTCCACATCATCCCCGCTCATGAACTGAGTTTTAGACGTTTCATCTTTAGGCCTATCTTACTTGAGGCTAGCTGTAGGTCTTCAAGCATGCTTTGCAACCGATCCACCGAGGAGGCCAGAATAATGATGGCGTCAGCAAATCTTAAGTGTGTTAGCCACTCTCCGTTGATATTTATGCCTTTCCCTGTCCAGTCGATAGTGCGGAACATGTCTTCTAGGGCTGCTGTGAACACATTTGGCGAGATGGTATCGCCCTGTCTTACACCACGCGGGACTTGAATTGGCGCTGTTAGTTCATGCAATTTGAATTGCATCGTAGCCTTGCTGTATATCTCTTTGAAGACTTGTATGTATATCATCCACGTTAGTTCTTTTAAGTGAATTATAGACTGCCCAATGTTCAACCGAGTCAAAAGCTTTTTCATAGTCGACAAAGGCTACGTGCAAAGGCAACTTTTATTCGTTGCATTTTTCAAAGAGCTGTCGCGCGGTGAAGATGTGATCTACCGTAGAGAAGTTGGACCGGAAACCCGCCTGTTCCATTGGCTGTGCAGCATCAAGTTTTTTAGTGATTCTAGCACATATTACTTTAGTAAAGAGTTTGTATATGTGGTTTAGGATACAAATAGGCCTGTAGTTAGATAGCTTTGTCTTATCGCCTTTCTTGTGTATCAAGGTCACTATGGCAGTTTTCCAGTCCTCCGGTGTCACTCCCTCATGGAGCACTTTGTTGAATAGGATCTGTAGTTGACCAAGAATAACTTTCCCACCGAATTTCAAAAGCTTACTAGTGATTCCATCCATACCTGGGGCTTTGATCTCATCTTCTTTAGCGAACTCTTGATTTCGTACAGACTGATGTCTGGGAGGTCTTCGGTGAGGTGGCGATGCAGCTTTGCTCTAGGGTCTGTCGTTGGTTGGGATGGCTCTTCCATCTGGCTGCTATAAAGCGCTCGGTAGAAATCCTCTACTGCATTTAATATCTCTGGTCTACTGGTGACTACAGTACCATCGTCTTTTGTTATTTTGTGGATTTGGCCAGTACCTTCTTTCATCCTCCTCCTGAACACTTTGGGTCCTCGATATTTCTCAATTGTTTCTTTTATTATATTTAGGTTGTTGTGTCTAATATCCTGTCTGATCGATTTCCTTATTACTTTGTTAAGATGGTTAGTTTCAGTGGGGGATTTGTTAGCTACCCGCCATCTTTCCTCTGTGAGTCTGTTAGTATTATCGGAAAGAATCGCTCCGTACTTCCCTTTTGATTTTGACTTATGGAAAGTTTTCGCTACTTCGGCTATTGTGCTCGTTATTGTATTATTGATTTCAGATACAGACTCATCTAAAGGTTTATTTTTAAATCTATCATCAAGGAGTTTTTCAAAAGCTTGGTTCTGGACTTTAAGTGATTCGTAGTCCCACTTTGTACTTGGGTTGGAGCAGAGTGCTCTACGTTCTTTCCTCAAGTCAAGCTTAATTTTGCCTCGTACAATTCTGTGGTCACTACCAGCCATAAAGCAACACGGGCGGAAGTCCTTGTTGCTCGAAGCTACCAGCCGTTATTCTGTTCAGGACTTTAACGTCTTGAAATATGTCTCTCCTATTAGATAGAATATAGTCATACTCGTTTTTATGACCATCAGGATGCAGCCAAGTCCATTTGTTTCGTGGTTTCTTATAATAGAAGGTGTTCATGGCGTAAAGTTGTTGATTTTTTAGGAAGTGCACTAGTAGTTCGCCCATTTCATTCCTACAGGGACATAGATGTCTAATAAATAAATAAATAATTCATTATCTCCTTTATTAGTGTGTGTTGACCCATATTCTTCCGGAACAAGCCACGCCGCGCCGGGTCACTAGTCGAACACTAAAGGCTATTATATAAAGTTAATCAATTATCATCAGTTAACTTCCCTTGTATTTGTTCAATAAAATGTAACTGGGAATCCCTTGTCTAACGGAATTAGGTTGTAGCCTATTTACATAACCATACACGGACCGGCCCACGCCCGTTTGAATTTTCAATCTTCATTTACAGCTAGAAAATTTATTGTGAAAAAGAAAAACGGTTAAGCGCGATGAAAATGGACCTCTTTGAAACGTTATACCTTCCGTGCTGTATAAACTTAAAGCTGTAATCTTCCAAGTTATAAAACAATGGGTTCTTTGTTGATAAGACTTTTGGCAAAATATTAACTAGACTTATAAAGAATTAGCTTTTTCCCGCGGCTTCACCCGCGTAAATTTTCCACGGGAATAGCTTTTTCCCGGGATGAAGGGTACCCTATGTCCTTCTCAGTACTTTTAAGTATATGTATGCGAAATTTCAGGAAGATTGGTTCAGTAGATATCTAAATAAAGAGGTAACAAACAAATAAACAAACAAACTCACTTTCGCATTTATAATATTAGCTAGGAATAGGATTACTAAGCTATTTTTACTATAGAAACAAAAAATATGACGAGAAAATTCCAATATCTAATCTACTGATAAAAAATTTACATTCTTTAATTGAAAATTTCAAAGAAATTATAATTTTACGTCAAACTAAAATTATAAAGAGCAATTAACGAACTTTATTTTTAAAATATGATTTAATAATAAATTAAAATATATTACCATATCAATTTAATCATGTACTCGCCTTCTTTAAAAATTAACATCTATATCAAATAGTTGGCTTAAAAAGGAAAAATATAACATATAAAATACTAAGTAAATTCTTGGCAAGTATATACTGCAAAACAACACTTTATAGAGAGTGCATTGAACTGGCCTGATTTTGGGCAAAAGCTTATTGGGCCATCAGCAATATCCATTCCATAACGCATTTTAAACAACACATTGAAGTTTACTATTTACTTCAAAAATATAACTAAAAAATATACTTATGAACAAACACACTGGTTTAAAGATCGCCAAAATGAACTTTTGTATGCATTTTGTTGATTTAATTAAACCTTTATCAAATTCATTTTATTAACAGAGGACGCACTTCTAACAGTACTTACTCTTCCGGCAATTTTTTAAATGTAATGCAGTCAAATTTACAAATGGACTGCGCTATTTTTAGTCTTATCTAGAAATGTTCTGATTTATTGAACAAGTGTAGAGCAAAGAGACAACCGGCGAACGCCAAGAAGGCACGTATTTAATTTGCAGCACTTTCATAGCAAACATTGCAGTATTATACATTACATAGTTATATACATTTACATGTGATCACACAATAAATCTCTCCAGGAATAAATAGTTCAAAAGCAGAGAAGAAAAAGATAATAATATGTGTATGTCCAACATTAGTAATGTTGGATTTGTTTGTAAACATGACGTAAAATTCTGATTCTGATTTATAAATTGAAATTCTGAATCTAGGTACATAATATTAAAACATTTTAGTTTTAAATTAACATAACTTACGGGACTGTAGAGCTACTGGATATAAGTACAAATATCTATTTCATGGTAATAAATAGTCGAACGGCTGTTGTTCAACTCCTGGCAGCTAGTTGATCGAAGCCTGGCAGTGACTATTAACATTCACTTAGCCATTAACCGCTGAAAGTTTCCCTAGTTCCTCGCGCATATGCGCCGTGGTAGGGGATGAACGATGTCATAAGGCTGAGGCGGGTAACTGTCGGAGCCACCAGCTCAGTCACGTAGGGGCCGCCGAGCGCGAAGCGTCTCGATTGCTCGGCTCCACCCTACACTGCACAGCGCGAACGATAAAATGAACTTCACAATAATAACAAACTTCCCTCAAAATACTTAAAAGTTGTGCTAAGCCAACTGCTCCAACGTTATGTAGCCGCAGTCACCGGTAGACCTGCGTTCGCGTGATGTAACCAGTTTGGCCCCATTTACTAATGCGATTGTTTCTCACTGAGTTTAACGTGTCTGACTGTCTCGAACGTGTAAACTATGTAAACAACGAGGTTCTGAAGTCGTGTTTACGAGTGGCTCCTGATAAAAGTTCGAGCAACAACTTTGTTGGAAGTTATTGAGTTATGTGAGATTGTATTATAAATAGAAGGTATAAGGGCCGTGACACACGTGCGGATGGTGTGCGATGGTTCAGCGATGCTGTGCCTGGAGTCGTTGATGGCGCGGTGGCGCGAGCGTGGAGAGCGAGCGGAGCGGGAGGAGCAGAGACGAGCGCGCTCGCGCAGTCTCTGCTCCTCTGCAGCGGATGGCAGCTTGCTCCAGCTGCTGCACAGGAGAGCCAGCAGCGCTATGTAAGTAGCGATAAATGTCATAAAATATGTGTACATAGTACACTAAAATTATAAACCAAACTGTTATAGGTATCCACAGGGTACAAGGCACAGAACAGTGACGATCTTTTAGAGGCGGTCATGCCATAAGTCTTTTACATAACTAAATCATACAAATACTTCTTCCTTTAAAATTTTAGATTCCTGAGTAAGTTTGTTTATGTCGAATTAAGCTTTCTAATTTTAAATACTGTAATGATTTATGTGCATCGGTTAATCATCTATTTTTTAAGAATGAATGCGAAAATCGTGTCAGCACGAACGACTTTGTGTGGCAAGTAATCCAAATCATAGTCCATGCCAAGTCCATGGTCAAACAAAGTTATAAATGCATAATAATTTCATTTTTATATCATGAAGCCACTCCATTTCATCAATTTATCAAAGTTTCGTAACAACAATTTATAAGTCTGCTACAGGCCAAGTCACAGCGTATAAAAAATTGCCGCCATTACCGGTCAGATAACGCATTCGATGCCCCTTAAGTCAACACATAAAAAACCGGAAAAGAGTGAGTCGGCCTCGCGTGGCTTTGGGTTCCGTAGTCGATGTCAATATATATAACTTATCCGTTGTATTTGTATACTATTACTGGTACTACTGTTACAGATTATAATACGGACAGTATTGTAATCTGTGATAGTAGTAGTACTACAATTCATCCCTAAGTTTGCGGTTCCAATGAAAGCTGCTGCTATAAACTTCGCTATGATTTGTTAAGTTATGTAACTATAACTACTGATACGTAATCTAGTAAAGAGTAAGCTTTATTAATAAAAATAGAATAGTAGTTCTTTCTCATAACTTGAGTTTTTAAGGGGAAAACTTATCAATAATAAAAACTAGAAACTTAAACGGATTGTTTAATCGATAAAATTATTATTTGAAAATTTCTCACATTTAAATTCATAAGACCCTTTCAATATTTATAAAACTCTACCTTTACAGAATGACTGACAAGCAAACAACAACCGAAACTGAGCGTAGAAAGCTGAAATTTGGCATGTTCGTATAGTACGTTCCTAGGGGAGTATACGGGAATACTTAGAGATGATTTCCCGAAATTCCTGCGGGAAAAAAACGAGATTTTACGTTTTACAGTCGAAATTGCATTATAGAGACTTGAACTATAGAATGTAGGTTTCTTTAAAGTCTTTATGATGTAAGTACTTCGAAACTCCAAAAGCACTTATTTTTAAAACAATTTGTAACTTTGTATCTTATGAACGTTTTTCGATACTTTAAAACTTCAACCCAGAATACTCGTATAATATAGGTATTTACTTGAAAAATATGATCATTTTGGTTTACAAAACGCCTACTTCCCACCACTGTTAACTTGTTCTTGCTATTCTAAAAGAATCTTTCTCATACTACAACTGCAAACCACTACAGCAGGTTACAGGTTTATAACGTACATCAGATAAATTGGCTTCTGCCCGTCACTGGCCCACACTGGCATGACTAGTGTGGTGAGTGGTGATTTGCAACTATGTCGCCCTAGTTTTTGTCGGTTCAAATTAGGTCAGTCCGGGGGGAGATTGGCAATAAGATGCAACGAGCCGGAGTTCCGATACCCACGGAACAAGACGTGAATACGTGAGTGTTTTCTATGACGGTTTTATTTCTGTTCATTCCTTAATACTCCTGTTTATTTTTATAGTTAGTGCAATGCTTGTACCTCTATGCCCCGGTAATAAAGGCGAATTTTCTGTGAATCTGGGTTAGTTAATTTTGACTGTTGACTGTACTAGAAATGGCAAGGCACTACATGATAATACTAATGAAAGCCCCTGATGCGCAAAACCTAATTTCACAGAATGTTATTTTTAATGGAAACTAATGCGAAGGCAATGATTAGTTTTCATTAATCTTTCAATGAATGTATAAACGTTTATTGCACGATATATATATAATTTAAAGTTAAATTGAACTGGAAACAAAATTTGAAAAATTACGAGATTACATTTCATATGTAATCCAATAACAAAATACTCGTAATTTTTCAAATTCTGTTTCCAAAGGATGTTTTTTCTATTCATATTCATATCCAATCCATCATCCAAAAGTCTTTTATACGTTACTAAAAAGGAGTAAAGTTCGACAATTCCAAGTTCTAAAAGAGAATATTATGCAAATAAAATCTAAATCAGAGCAGCAAGACCGTGTCAGCGATACTGTAATCTCTTAACTTTTTCGGTAAATCTACAACTTAATTGCTTAGGGCAGTAATTAAACTCTTGAGAGAGTCGCAATATCACTTGTTAGTCACTCAAAGAAATTCTTAGATATTGGTTGGTAAATTAAAGTAGATTACTTGGGGAATAGTTCGCATGAATGTCTTTTTACCCTTCGATGATTAAATCTAAGTAATTCCTATATAGATTTATAGCGGTTACCTGGCGGCGTGGCCTTGTAAAGGGCAGGGAAGGTGTCGAGTTTACTGCTAGTGATAAGCAAAGGGCGTTCACTGCATGCCGCGACGTAGCGCGTAGTCAGCCTGTCCCGGCACGTCCTACGTTGGCGGCAGAACGCTTCAAATGCGACAAAGCTGCACGTCAAATGTATGGACGTACACACTTGTGCCCTATGTTGTTGAAGTTGTCGCGTGAAGCACGGCGGCGTTGTCGCCTCGCAACGCATTTGTCGCATTTAAAGCCCACGTAGAACAGGGGGTGTCTGTCACATACGTTACCTGCGATTGAAATGAGCCAATCGCCTATCTCTTGTGCTGTAAGCAGGAACTGTAATAATTTAAAGCTCGACTCGAACGCTCTTTTATGTTTGTGTGCCATTTTATTATTATGTTCTTATTTGTGTGATATTTCCACTATTGTGGAATAACGAAGAGTCACTAGGCAAGTGTCAATTTCACCAAATATTTATTTGACTGCGTTATCAGATCCCCAGGATGTAAGTATCTAACTTAGCAATGGATTGCTCTCTTAAATTTTTGTAGGTACTCTAATTGATTAGTCCGTAGGAAAATTGGATGAAGGCAACGATTTTTCATTATACTTTTCAGCATGGATACCGTCCAATCCATTCAATAAATTACCAAACCTGTCGGTTTTTTCTCTACAATATCTTTTTCTAATTCAATGACAATATCAATATTTCCAGTACAAAAATAGATTGACTATAATATATCGCCTTGGCCTGACTTGTCAGTAACAATACTTTTCCATTCCTATTTCATAATAGGGAATAATCCTATAGGCGTAGCCAATTGTTACGAGTGTCCATAGGATACGGTAACTGCTTACTATCAAACAGGCTTTATAGTTGTGTGCTTGTTATATTTTATCCACATGTTTATATTACACATATTGTAAAATTTGCTGTTTCATCGAGTCGTTTTTATATTTTTTTAAAGTTTTAAATTTAAGTAAGAACTTGTTTACTGCTGCCATAAACTTTAAGTACTTGACAACACAACTTGGCACCTGCATGCTGCAAATTCTCCGGAGGCTATCTGTATGCATATTTATGTACTGCATTGGTAGTGGTGCGGCAAATGTATACATTTTTAGATGATTTACATGTAAAGCAAAAACATATCTTCAGCATTTCAAACTCAGCTTTAATATATAAATATAAAGATTTATGCCAAGTCTCGTTATGACAAATAATTATTATAATAATTTTTGATTGACGGTGGTGTAAAGGAGGCTAGATCCACACTTTGGGAGAGAGACCACGCTGTAGCCAACTTTGTCACCCCGCGAGAGGAACTACCCCCTGGCCATGACCTGCCTTGGCCTACCTGGAAGACGCTTAATAGGCTGCGAACCCAAGTGGGCCGGTGTAAAGACAGCCTGGCTAGGTGGGGGTTTATACCTAACTCACAAAATGTATGCGAGTGGTGTGTCTCTCCCCAAACAATGGAGCATTTGTTGACCTGCCCCCTGTGCCCTAACACCTGTACTCGGGATGACCTGATGGCCGCCACCGATAAGGCCGTAAAAGTGGCGGAACACTTATCGGGAGCAATTTGATCGTTGGAATGGCATCGACACGCTAAGAAGAAGATTATAATATTTTTTGATTGAAAGGACGTAGACGCAAAATTATCACTAGAGTGAACCCATTATATAAACAACCTAAGAAATATATCAGCTGTAAAACACACTAAATAAATAAATAACATTTTGAATAAAATTAGCAAAATAGATAAAATACCTTTCGCACTTGTACTAGTTGAAATAATATTTTGAGATTGCAAATTTAGAACCAACATTTCCAAAGGCCTGTCTTTTCTCTGGGATGCTCCATAAAGTTAGCTAAATGAGCCGGAAACTGAAATACAGGTTGAGATAGGAATAAAATGAGAAGATATATTATGACAGTAACCATATACATTGGGTTTTGATAAAAAAAAGTTATTTCACATGTGAAATAAAAACCACACTTTCGAAAAACCTAATATCCGAGAGCAGAGGTATGTATCAAGTTACATGCTTTGTTTACAACATTATATAATTTCTAAATGTAGGGAAAATTAATCATGTCACATTTGTAATTTTATTTGCAGTCTCCTCCTCCTGCGACAAGACAAAGATTTAATTAAAATAATATATGGACAACAGAAAACAAACCAGGTATATTTACAATTTTAGAACACTATCAAATTTGACTATGTTACACTCTATTGTTTTTGTTTCGACATCTTCATCGTCATTTATCAGGATTCCCATCCGCTCAATATGCGCGGACTAAAAGCTGATACATCGCGTGATAGATGAGTTCTGAACTTTTGTCTATCAAATGGTTTTGGCAGGCGTATATATCTAAATTTTAAGACATACAGCGAAACCGGATAATGAGTCCTTCCCATGAGGTGCTACTAGGCGCTAAGGATAGGTGTCACGAATGATAAAGCATACTATAGTTGGAGTTTCTTTTTATAATACTTCTTTATTTATTTAAATTTTGAACGCATCTATATAAAAATCTATTTAACCTACTCTTGTTTGATGATAATAATTACAGTCCGATTAGAATCTAAACTTGGGTTGGGCTGTAACAACTTCACTCTGGTCTCTTTGACAAATGCATTATATATTTACATGTATTGAAGTTAGTTTCGAATGGTTTGAAATGGTTTTGAATGACAAGCTGACAACTTAACAAAAATAACAAAAACCGATTTAATTCAAATCACATTATACCTTCGAGCAACAAGGACTTCCGCGCGCGGCCCACGGAATCTGTGTTGCTCTATGCATTATACATTCCACGTTTGTGATTTTGGAATAAAGAACCATGAGTAAATTTGACAATCTTCTCATAAAGTGACAAGGAAGGGTGCGAAACAGAGATATAAAGACGCATCCACATGTCATGGAGCGGGATTAAAAATATCACAGGCAAGGTATGACAGGAATACCAAGCGAAAGAAGCAAAAAATATCACCTTAAAAAGTTGGCTCAGCTGCGATGATATTGCAATTTTACGGTAACGTGAACAAATTTTTCTATCCTCCGTTTTTTCCTACTTGTCCTATTATGTAAACAATCTTACAACGTCTTTTTATGATTTTACCATAAAATAAATTAAAATAGACTTTTTAAGAAATTACTTTCGTGGTTAATAAATGTTTTCCTTTAGAATGTTTAGGTTTGAACTAACATTTGATTTATTTTCAACAAAATTCAACAAAAAGTACTGTGAAGATTTTTTACATAATAGAACAAGTAAGAAAAAACGGAGTTTACATGATAACGCACTAAACAATTGTTCTAAAAATATTTTATATTTAGATAAAAAATGTAAAAGCCTACTTACAGCTTAATACATAAAACTTTTTTCCAAAAAAGTGAACCGACTTCCATAATAAAACTTAAAATCATGAAATAACAATAAAGAAAAATGTATTAGCATGCTACCTACTGAATGAGGTGAAGTCGGTGCCAAGTGCAGGACTATGCAATTGTTTAGCTAGGCATTTTGTATATGTACCTACATGATTCTAATGTTAATTTATATTATTTAATATTAAATTTGGCACCGACTTCACCTCATTCAGTAGGTAGCATGCTAATACATTTTTCTTTATTGTTATTTCATGATTTTAAGTTTTATTATGGAAGTCGGTTCACTTTTTTGGAAAAAAGTTTTATTTTATCATTTTGAGTGCTTCTACACCTTTTCATTTTCTTTAATAAAAACTTAAACTTTTCTTTCACTGGTGGCCGAAAATAAAGATTAAGAATTCGAAACTTTTTATGTCAGTTTGATTTGAAATGTCAGAACATGTCAAATTGTCTATTATTTTTGGCACATAAATAGACCGTGAGCACGCGACGACCAAACCTTCCTTATTTTAAAAATGCTAAATATTTCTCTGCGTGGTATATACGACTAAAAAATATTAGCGACTAGGTATGAAGTTTGGATCTTAGTTGCTTATGCAGGTAATATGGATAGCAAGGATGATTTTTATAGGTATAAAAAGCACCCTTGGGGCCTTCCAAAGTAATACATATTGAATTCAGCTTTTATAATAAAACAAAAATTCAGCTTTTATAATAAAACAAATAATTTATTAAAGTTACAATGTCTAGCAGGGGTTTATATCTGCACCAATTGCCTGGTAATGGATGGCGTGATTTCTTATATTATTAGGAATAAAATCTTTAAAAAATTTTACTTTAAGGAAATTGAGTTACCACTTTAAATGTTATTGCTACAAATAATCTGCCTAAGTAATCATGATCCAACTTTTATAGTCGCTAAATGTTTGGAACATACACAGAAAATCTTTAGTTTTAATAAAATAAGGAAGGGCATGCTATCGCGGGCTTTTGCTCTATAATGCAATGTTGGTATTTTTATATTTTGTTAGGTATCTTTAAAATTACCGAACAGATTCTGACGTGGTTAAAATGGGACCAACTTGGGTATTTATCATGATGAATAAAAAAACAATTTCGGAAATCAGTCCACTGTAGGCGGAGAAATCGGCGAACATACATAAAAAAAAAACATACATACATCGAAACATATAACCTCCTCCTTTTTTGGGAAGTCGGTTGAAAAGAAACAAAAGTGTTTAAAAAAATATACTTTTTAGTTCGTTGGGTTAAGAAGTGAAATTGTCTTTGAATTAATTAGCATTCAAAGAAACAGTTTCAGTATATTTTATGACTTTCAATGACATTTTATCCATGCATCATAAAAAAGATATAATTTACAACTAGAGCATATTCATAACAAATATAGTATAAAGTCCTCTAATCGTGTCTTTCGAGTCTCAGGACTCTTGGCTCTGTCTACCCCGTAAGGGATAAAGACGTGATTCTGTATGTGTATCTGTATCTTCTTGTCGTTTTAAATTTAAAATTTATACATGTAGCTGGCGAATGAACTTACATAACATGTCGTACTATTAATTAATTGATTCAAGTAATCACGTGACGAGCAGTGCTACGAAATAAATTAATTTTCGCTGACCTAAAATGCAAATAACCTAAGGTGAATATTTTGTGATGCAAATGTACATTTGAGCGTTTGAGGAAAAAAATCGTAGAGCGATAATGAACGTAGCACAATCGTAGCGGTAGGGTCGTAGCAGCTCGTAGCTCGTCTACGAGATTATTACGAAGGGTCACTTTCCCGTCATGATTATGAGACCCTCATTATATTACTAAATTGGTGAGTCTTTCCTATGCTCACATTTTTTTTACATTTATGCCATTGTTGTGATGATTTTTATTCATACCAGTAACCTGTAACCTACAAGGTACAAGTGTACCTAGGAGTTATTTTTTTAAGAAAAGTCAACTAATTGTGATTCACTATTTATGTATAAATACTGTGAGCAATTACAGCCAGTCAGTAATTCTATTCGCAAAGTGTCTGTGATATTTTTGTAAGCAGTCCCTTTTTAACATATTTTCTACAAATTATAAACCCATAGCCGTGTAAATCTGAAGAATTATAAATCCTCTGTGACATAAAGCCATCATTTTTACGTGTGCCATCGAAACCCCATTACACATAGAAGCAGGTACCTCCTGAATTCTTCCACGATAACGTAGCGCGAGGCGGAGTGATGACGTCACAGATAGCTATCAGGTGCCCCCGCTGCGACGACCTTCGTGACTCTGTTTGGATTTTTTCCACCCCGTTCTAACTTGGAAGATTTATTTTATAACTAATTGTTCGATAAGGTTTTAAAAGCAATTTATTATTTTACTTTTTAATGATTTTCACTAGATTTTTCTCACCAGTTCGCTCGTGAAATTTCGCTTTCCGTAGAAATGCAGATTTTTCTTCCTCGCATCCCTTGCATAATGCTTACAAATTTCATGATAACCAGCCGAATAAAGGCGAGAGAAACAAATAATCACATTCACATTTGTAATATCAGCTAGGATTATGATGATAGGGTTAGGGACTGTACATGAGTAATGTGGTAGTGTCGACAGACAGACTAACTCACATAAAGTATAGGTATCTGTATTTCAACATTATCTCTTATTTAAATATTTTTCGCGTAACATTTTAAGTAATAAAATACATAAGGGCCCGACTTTAATCAGGGCAATTCATTAAAATCAGACGAAAGGTAAATTATGTTTGTAATTAGGCCGTACAAATTCTCCGGTATGAATATACCGTAAGTACTTAAACGTACAGCTAAAAGCAATCCCACCAAAAACGTTATGTAAAAAACTAGCCAAGTCTCGATGGAGCTGTTTGTTTATCTCTAAAAAGTAATGAAATCAAGACAAAGTCGTTCCAAGTCTAAAGGTTCCTTACTGCGATTTCTTTATTATTATATTTAATGTTGTGTGACTTGGCCGTTGAAGGGTACACAAGGGTACAAAACCAGGTGCTTCATGACACCATTGCACTAAGTTTTTTTCTTTTTAGGAGTAGTTTTATTATTATTACAAATCTTTCTTTTCTTTTTTTCCGGTTCTGATAAGAATCATACAGTAAGCAACAGTTTTTCGTATTGCCCATTCGCGTTCATTATTTAATCTTTTAGACGGTTTAGACCGTTTAATTTCTGTAAGATCGGCGCGGTATTTGCGCCTAAGCCGGTTATATTCGGTGATCGCTGAAGCTTGAGCTTTTATACTCTTGAAGTCAATATTTATGAGATGAACCATACCCATGTACTTTTTACTTCCATGACCATACCATGCCCGTGAAGATTGGTTACTAGAATTTTAGACCATAGAGCTAGCAAAAAAATGTTTAATTGATTTTTTTTCCTATGCCTATGTTCTAGAAATTTATTCCACAGAATATTGCATGGAAGTAGTAAGTACTTTGTTGTACAAAGTACTTATTACTTCCATGGAATATTGTAAAGAATAACTGAAAATTAGCTCGATTCCAAGGAAAAAATAAGTACTTCATCGAAGTTTTATTTTTCCCATGCAATAATACAGCCAGTGTTCTAAAAACCAGAGACCAAATAAATTTTAAAAAAAGCAGGGTCACGAGCAGGGTTTCCAACTTGTGGCTTACCCCAAATAAAAGTAAATAATATTTCGTTTGTTAATTTGATATGTAGGGATTTTTTTATTTGACACTTGATCAGTGTTATCAAATTGAGGGTTTTAGCCCTAAATTAACAAGACAAGAGAAAAGTTGGTCGACCCAAGCAAATCTGGCGGCGGCGTACCGTTGCAGCGGAAAGGAAGTCGTTCTCTCCTGGTCGGAAGCAAAGTGCATTGCCCAGGACAGAATCTGATGGAGAAGCACTAAAACTAATACTTAGATGAAGAAGCACTAAAAATAAAAATGTTATTATTATGGTAGTAATAAAACTAATAAAAATGTAATTACTCTTTTTTTATGATTAAGCAGAAGGGGAGGCATTCGCTCAAAAGTGGGACGCTATAGGCTAGATTAAATAAGAAGATGTGTCCCTCTACGCTGGACTTTTGCAATGACAGTCGATTTTTTTATGTAGCAATAGAAGGGGGCGTTGCCATAGAGATATGGTAATCTCTAATAATACAGCTGAGACCAGCTGAGGGTTCTTCATGAGATACTTCAGACCTTCAATTTTTGACATCAAATGAAGCGGCCCACCAAGTTGAATATTTTTTGTAAAGGCGGTATGTCGATCTCTAATAGTTTGGTTGGGCTCTTGCGTTTTCTAATCAGGGTCACCAGGTACTCCAGATCTTCGATTATCCTAGTTTTTATAGTTTTCCCTTTATGTGGCCATTAAAACCTAACTCTGTACCAAATTTCAGCTCTCTGAGTTTATGGGAAGTACTAGTTCTATTTTGATGATCATGAGTGAGTGAGTGAGTGTCGAAAATGCGAAACTTTGCTTTCGCTTGACTTCGGAACTAAATGACCTACAGACTTGAAATTTTGGATTTTAAGTATGTGATTATAGCTTACTGGATGACGAAAATTTCTTCGTTCTGGTCTTATCCAGAGGTTCTCAAATAGGGGCCTGAAAATGCGGCGAAATGATTCCAGTAAAGGATGGTACGGCAGTGTTTGCTTGGCGCTCGACTTGGCGGGGGCACTGCCGTGCCCCCTGATTTGATCACAGATGTAGGGAACGAGATAACGTTTAATTCGAATGCTAAATGAGTATCTAATTGGAGTTTTAACGTGTGTTGAACGGACACACAGTGTATCCAAGTCTAGTGGAATTTTTGGATGAATATTTGACGCATTTTGCTATTTGACATATAGATAATAGTTATACAGAACGCTAATTATTAGTAAATAAATAAGTACGTATACGTTTTTTGTAATTATTATATTACACCTACGTCAAATGGCAAAATGCGTCAAATGTTTATCCAAAAATTCAATCACACTTGGAAACACACGATAAAACTCCAAATACAGTTACAAATAAAACCCAATTTGTAATTAGTTTTACCACAAAGAAAATAAGCAGTAAACACATGCAGTATATTTGCCTCACACCCACCTGATGAAATTGATTCCCTATGGACTTCTATTACTTGAGATCAGGCATATTTCACATGAATTGCCAAGCCGGAGGAGATAAATAATTAATATTTCTTATGGAACGGTGTGATACACGTATGTCTGGAGCCGTAATTTTTTGTTTTCTTGTCTGTTTCTTCTAATGAATGCAAACCTACTACAAGAGCAACAGATTTTGAACAAATCATTCATCGTAATAAAAACGCTCTGTAATTATTTCATCACAGCTACGTAAAGGAATTTTCCATTGAGCTTAACTTAACACCTTGCATAAATATACATGATATTTATAAATATAGGTATTCAGCATGAATCGATCCTATATTTTACCTAAATATGTGGTAATTAAAAAAATACGTCCCAAAGTTTGTGAAAAAATATAAATAAGCTTCAAAGCCTTCACAAATAGGTAAACAAAACGGCCATTATTCTGGGAGCCCGAAAATAACATTACTCATATATCTCTCTGAGCTCGCCATCAACCATTGCTAAGCCACGTGAATGGGGATTACATTAGTGGCAAGTAATTTGTGTCGCACAAAGATTGCTTTTCGAGTAACAGATTCTGAAGAAAAATAAATCAAAGAAAATATTTTTTAGAACGCAAAAGCTAAATGTGTGCGTAATAATTGTAAAAAGACCAGTTTATTTATATTGTCCTATCGTGCTTAATATTATTTAAAAGTTTACAGTTGATTTTTTATTTATTTATGGAACAAGCAAGCATCTTTCAAGCTACTTAAGTTAAAGAAAGACAGTATACTCGTATATATCACATAAATATATTAGAGGATTGTTCGTTTAGTTCGTAGGTGTTGTACGATACAACGGAGAGGTCTCCGAAACTAAGTGCCATAAATTACAACGATTAACATCAGGATCAACTGTAACTCTCTCGCCGGGAACACATGGGATTAGGCACAATTTAGGGGACTTTGTCTAATAGTTTAGTTTATACCTGAAATAACCTGAATGTTGAGGCAACGTGGACATACTTTCTTAATTAATTCTTTATTTTCCATTGCAAATCTTGACAAATTTATCCCGCAGCCATTAGTTTTATAAAATACTAGCATATGCTGGTCGTTTCTAAAATAGAGTACCAATACAATATGCAAAATCTTTACTATGCTGCCTATGATTCTATTCCTATTAAAACATATTTTTTTTTACATTTTGAACATAATCAAAACTTTAATTACTACTTGAATTTGGCTCAGCAATCCTACAGGGCCGCTGAATCTTACAAGATCTGTAGGATTTTGACCTCCAATACTAGAGTATTCTACTCTTTTCTGTTCCGTTCCACTTAACGCCAAACGGCTTTTTAAAGGTCTTTTAAAACTTCGTCACTCCAACGGTACCGAAGACGATTCTCTGAACATAATCTATAAAATAAAACGTAAAGTTGTTAGCGAAGCTTGTTTTCTACACTATTCTTTATTTTCGACCCGGTAACACGTGTCAGTAACCAAATGTAATTACTAAACATGCGCTGATCTTCACTCGTTATATTTCAAAGACCAAAAGCAGTTTATGCGGCTCTCATAGAATTTCAAGTCTGTGGAAACGCTCGCTGCAAAACATTTTAACCACGACCTGCAACTATAAATACTGAAAGAGAGACTATAATAAAAGCTACACTGTGTAGTTTTATATGTAGTAGTTTTATAGTGACATTTTCGGTATATAAATTGTAACTACTTCAACAATTTGAATATGAAAAACATGTTTTGCATTGATTTTTAATTAAAGATGATTTTGTGAATCCTTACTAATATTATAAATGCAGAAGTGAGTTTATTTGTTTGTTTGTTACCTCTTCTCGCTTTTTAGCTACTGAATCAATCTTCCTGTAATAGTTAGAAGTACTGAGAAGGACACAGAGTACCTTTCATCTCGGGAAAAAGCACTGTTCCCGTGGGAAATTTACGCTGGCGAAGCCGCGAGAAAAAGCTAGTATTAATATAAATTGTTAGTATAGAATTATTTAGGCACTCAGATTATTTAATAATTTCAAAAATATTAAAAGTGAAAGAGGCCATTCAAAAAATAGAGTTTCGGTTTAAATAACTCTTTAAAATAGTACATTGTTAACGAGTGGGTGAAAGTACCTTTTTTTAAGTCCCGAGACTAGCGAGGGCGCCAATAGTTCGAGGGACTTAAAAAAGTCTTTCACCCGAGGTAAACACTGTGCTTTTCATTACGAATACAAGGAAAGTAAAAACAAAAACATGAATTAGCTAAAGAAATGATGAGTGAATTATACGGAAGCATAAACAAAACTCTAAACTTGAAAAAAAAAATATATCGGATTACGGCTTTAGCTTCCAGCATATTTTTTTTTTCTGTGGCCGACCAACTATTTAGCTGTTAGATTCTTTTCATTTGGTTCCATCATTGAAAAAATGATAAAAAAATCTATATTATAAAAAAATATAAAAAATATATTCTTTAACTTCATGTTATTTCAATTTTACATAATATGTTGAATGGCTGTATAGGAAGTTGGAATATGGTTCAATAGAATAACGTGAAAATAGAACTAGTTTTTTTAAATAATTTGACAGCTGTCAGTTTAAAACGATTCTCCCTAGGGCTGAAAAGTATTACTTTCTCCACGCTCCTCAGGCAACTTCAGACTTACTTTCAGAGTATGAGTAATGAAAAAAATATTGCACGTTCTATATATATCACAAATTATTTAATCAATTTGTAACATTAGTAACACATCGATAATGACGATTACTCGAGCGTTCAAGTGAAATATTGGCCTCAATGTACTTGGCATGAGGCGACGACGTGTGAATGTGACATGTATTATTTATAACGACTATATGTAATTATATCGATTTGTCACTTTCGTACCATATGATTGCCATGCCACTCTAAAACAAATATTTTTGTTCTCTAGCAGGCTCAAGCTATAAGTAAATACCTACATGTTTTACGTATTAGCAAACAGCACCAGTTTCATACCAACTTATCACAAAACTAAAACACCTGAAACTTCGTTAATATAGAAGCAAGACTTTGTTGGTTGTTATGCACGCAGATTTTAATAAGTTTCGTTGAATACCTTGCAAGTTTGTGGAGCATAAAGTTCTCCGAAGATTGATCACCCTATTCGTTCAGTCACCATGACCTTACGAGAGACCTTGAGAAATATTTAACTTTGCCACGCCATTTTTGACATATATATTGTAGATCGGATTCGCCAACCAAGTATTAGGGGCTCTTATAATGCTGATAACTCCAAAAATCGCGACTCTCGACTAACACTTGACCTACCTCAGCCCGAAAGCGTAAAGAAAAATAATGCTAGAGACTCTTTAAAACTTTTAATAATTCAGTGACAGAGCTTTAGAAAAGTATTATAATACGTCCATTACGTCAGTTCTGAAGTGTCCTTAATACCATAAAGTTAAAGAAAAAACAATATGAAGAATATTATTCACGACTTATGTATTTATCAGTATCAGGCATCGACCTATGTTAAACCGCAACAAAACAACGCGTCTATTCTATTTAGCTAATATTATTCCAATTTCTGCCCTTGCCTATACGTACTAGCTTTTGTTTGACACGTGATTGCATTACATGCAGTACCCGTGAGGCGGTAATTTGATGCATTGTTCCCGGCGAAATGACTAATATGGCTGACCTAGATCTCGTCTTGGTACCAACGTAAAGGAACGGTATCAGCAACGAAATGCAATTTCTCGGGAGTTATGACTGGAGTCACAAAATAAGAATGACTGGGATGGGATGAAGTAGTGGCCATAAAAAAACAATAACAATGTATATAGAAATTCAATTCCTACCTTAATTTTTCTTGCTGTGAAAAAGATTTTATAGTTACATGCTTTTGTTTTGTTATTTAGAATCAAAGTAACATTTGTAGAGCCCATGTTTTAAGTATATTTAAATGAAGTTGGGGCGTATCAACCAGTTCCACCTCAAATTAATAGATATTTCAACATTATTGGAAAATAGTTTTCTATTGTGTACAACAAATATATGTATTTCTCATTTATTTATGAATATTTTTACTTTAAATACTTTGGTCTACCTCACAAGAGTCAATGGGGTGAATTACTTAGATTTGTTGAGTAGCATATCACCTATTGACAAGTTTTATATAGGTAAAGGACGTGGATACCTACAACTAAGTAAGCTAAGTGCTCATAATTCATGGTATTCCCTGTAGCTGCTCAAAAACTCGATCACGTCCGGTAGAGCGATTTGATCGGTTGCTTTTGGCCTTATATCTCGCGGATTAAGTGATTTTATGGACGATATTTTGTTAAAATATTTCCGTTCTTTTTTTTTTTCCTTCATCTCGTGCATCTGCGCCCCGGGACTTCGCTCCCGGACAAAAAAAGACCTGATTATGCGATTTGTTTTTGCGAGTGCACCAAATTTGCAGTAAATTTGCACCAAAGGAGTAAGTGACAAACATCTGAACATTTAAATAATAATAGGTAGGATTTGTTTGTTTGTAATAACTTTATTGCACAATAACATAAATACAATACTAATTACAAATCCAGAAAATGGCAACGGCGGACTTATCCCATGAAGGGATCTCTTCCAGTCAACCGGTACGAAAAAAAATATATAATAACACAAAGGGCAGAGGCTGTGCAAACAATCAATACAATACATACATTTTATAGAAATTAATATATATATACTACTATTAAACTAAGATAGAAAGAGTAATGAAAGTAAAGCTCAATAATACACAATTAGAAAAGAGGAAAAGGGAGGATATTGGGTTTCAAATAAAAAAAATGCTTTAATTTTTTGGACATTTGAATCTGAATCATGCGCCAAAAAACAGGACATCTGCAATTGTAAGGATAATTGGATCAGTCACGAACGCCTACGACTGACACCGAAAAAATGTTTCATCGTTTATTTGATTTATTTTACAGCGTCCGCCATGGGTCACGTGGAAAAAGGCGTAGAGATATAGCCCCGGGAAGTAATAAAATAGTTAGGTACGGACTTGTTTCTAATTGGCATGTTTTTTAGGGTTTCGTACCTCAAAAGGCAAAAACGGATCCCTTATAAGATCATTATGTTGTCAGGAACGCTTAAAGGTATTAAGTTGACATTACTATCAAATATTCGGATCCATGTTCTCTTTCTGCAAAAAATACTCAAAATTATACGTCAACGCGATCAAGAGATATTACCGTAAATGTTGCGAATTTTCGCATATTTTGCGATTTCAGGCAGCAATCAAAACCTATGGGGTACTTCCCGTTGACTTAAAATTATGAAATTTGGCAAAAAGCAAGGTCTAACAGTACTTATACAGGAATAAATCTTAAAATTTAAAATATGTTGTTGAAAGTCTGATAAAAAGTGTTACAAACTTATTTTTGCGCTGGATTCTGTATGAATCTTAGGGATCGAACTGCAAAGTTAAGTTTGTTTTTGAAACTAGTTGGTCTTTTAGTTAGAGCTATAATGTGAGATGCTTTGTGTGTACGGAACCCTCGGTGCGCGAGTTTGACTCACACTTGGCTGGTTTTTTTTTTATCCTTATAAGTAGATAAGTTTTTTTCTTCATTTGGCTTTATAAATTTACTAAAATATAAATTACTAGAATAAATAAGCGCTGAAAACTACTGATATAAGTATCTATTTATTCAGATTAATCTTCCGCGCGCAGAATGGAAGGAGTCCGTGTTGCTCTATGCTAAACTGATATATTATATCGCCGTTTAAACCATATCTACGATGTAGCTTTAAAATAAAACTAAAGAAAAGCACTTCAAAGTTTCCCAGCAAGTTTTGCCGACAATAAGCTTCGATAAATCGGCCTCGTGATTGTGACCTGAGTCGGCACATAAAAATAAGGTGCTCGCTAAATTGAATTCTTATACCATCTCGAGCATTCCTCGCGCCGCCGCCGAGCAGTCGTAGATGGGTTTTTTCCCGGGAAAATTCAAAACATAGTTTTTTCACATTTCAATTTAACGCAAAAAAGTGGAAAGATTTTGTGTGATTTTAAATTTGTATTTTTGGCTTGTATTCACAAAATGAATCAAATATTACTTACCTACCAATAATGACTACACTATTAGGTATATTAAATACATTACCTACTAATGATTACTCTATAACAAACTTGAAATTTATATCTAAAGTTTTTACTTAATACAAAAAAAAATTATAATTTTGAAACTGATTGGGAAGATACTGGCAATTTTGAATCTTCCCGGGATGAAACCCATTTCTACGCGTAGCAGATCATATCTCGAATACAACTTTTTGTACTTTTGTTTTGACTTCAAATCTCAAAAACTTTTGCTTTAAGGTATTATATACCTAAAATTAAAATCTTATAGGATGTAAAATGTTAAACGAGAGGCAACCTACACCCACGCATGCAACAAATTTAGTTTCTCAATTCTCAAGAGTATACGCCACTCTACTGGATTATACCAAAAAAGAACAGCGTACATTATCGTTTGTTATTTTTACAAGGCGATACCTATAGGTACCTAAGGTAGGTTTGCGTCTAAAAACTAAATCGATGTTAATCGAGTAGCTTCAAATAAGTTTTCTCACGAAGGACCATGCCTGCCTAGGGCACCTAATATATAATATTTATTATAGTTTTTTAAGATTGAGGTTATAAATTAACTTTAAGACAGTCTTGTATTTTAAATATATACTCGTATGTAAGTGTGTACCTTAATCATGATATCACAATAAATTTATATCTCGTGTAAAGTATATTAAAATACATGATTGGTTATTACTTGGAAATTTATAATATTAAAGTAACTTCTCCATAATTGAGATGTCAAATGCAAAGCCTTTTTCAGAAAAACCAGATGATGTCGTCTGTTTTTTTTTATTTATAAATATGGATCGTAATAAAAAGGGCTCAGGCTGAGCTTCTGTTGATAACAGGCGTTATCGCCAGCGTTCTTCTTCAATTCAGTTCGCTTAATTTATTATATATTTCGCTCAAGTGCTCGTGACATGGCGTGAATAAAATAATACTGGTCTATTTTAAGAAAAAAGTATTATAATATTGTATAGTTTGACTATTGTTCCAAATACGAATACTAAAAATTTATATATAGAGACGGTAAAGAGTCTCAAATAATTTTGAGAGTTGTACCGATAGAGTTATTTATATGGTTGTACTGTACCACACATTTAATACTCATATTAATTGATAATAACATTGATTTTTGAAGAAAAAAACATAAAAATCATGCCAGAGCAGCAGACAATTTTAATTCAACAAATAATGTTAAAGATGAATTCATTCATCCATTGAATTCTCGTTGAACTGCAAATAAAGCTACTCGTACATAATTGAACCTTTCTTTAGTTTCTATTTTGTTTGTTTATTTCTATTGATCGACATGAAAGGATTCCTTCGCGTTATTTGTCCACCTTTATATTTGTGCTAGCGAAGGAATTATTCTCATGAAGAAATCGAGACGCCACAATATATAACATTATTTAAATGTGTATTTTGTATGAATATATGATTTTAACTGCGCTGCTTTAAAGCTCCAATGATATTCAAATTCAAATCATTTATTCAGAAATTAGACCTTCACAGACAGTTTTTTACGTTATAGATTAACTTTTAAGTTATAGAATACGAGCTGCGCCCGGGCTTCCCCATCGAGGAAATTTCGGGATAAAAAGCCTATGTGCTATTTCCGATATTTTTCTACCCGTATACCAAGTTTCATCGTTTCATCAAAATCACATCCCAACTTTCGCATAGTAGTCGGGGCTGTGAATTTTCAGTTGTATGGAGGTGGTCACATTAAATCCTACGATGGTGATTTTTATAAACTACATAGATTATGATATTACAACTGCAAATTTAAGTGTAAAAAAAATCACCACCGCCGTTTTTTTTAAACGCTATTATAAGACTCATATTGTTATAACTCTCAAACAAAAAATCCTACCAGGGTGATTTTTTGTTACATGTTTCCTTACGAATAATAAAAGCTTGATTTAAAAAATCACCAATAAATAACAATCCGAAATGGATTTTTTAATGAGTTGTAATTTTTATACTTTAGGAACATCCTGTACAAAAACAAAAAATCCAGCAATGGTGACTTTTATATATTATTCGTATACGATTGTAATGAACCATATCCTCAATTTTTATAAGGGTGACTACAACAGTTTTTTTTTTATTAACATTTAATTTTTTTTTTTAATTCTACAGTCGAGAAAATTGTATATTCGTACGTAATGTGAATTATTCAATCTTAATTTTAAAAAACGACTCATGTTTATGAACCCGATTTCCTGTAATTGAATAAAAACCATATTGACATTTATAACGTTAAAAATACATTTTATGACTAGAAAGCCTTATTATAAACCGGCCAACTTTTATTTACAGGTAAATGAAGTCTTATTAATTAATTGTGAACAGTAATCTCTATTGTAAACTTTTTTGTTTACGAGCAATTCAGTATAGTTTATTTACCCCTCCCATTTCATATCGGATCATCAAAATTCTTTTTTTTTTATATAAGGATGTCTAAAAACATCAAAATAATGTTAAGTATAAGAATCATGGTTGTAGGAATTTGTCGGTAAAAAAAATTTAAATGCCCCGCCTATAGCAACAAACTAGCATAGCATTGCGATTGGTAGGAAAAGAGGAAACTATTGTAAATTCTCAAAGCTACAAACTACTAGCATATCGGAACGACCACTGCTTCTGTGAAGAAATGCCGAACAGACTCATGATACCATTCATGCCTATCTTTTTTGTATTGTAGTGACATTCATTGATAACTACGAAAATAAATCACATTGTTGGTCAAACAAGAGGAAATGTCTGACCCAGGAAATTAGCTCTCCGACAGCCGTCTGGTTTTATTTGCTGTGGGAATTGAGTTATGAAGTGTTGTATAAGGATAGTTCCGGTGAGTAACACATGAAATATTGTAGAGCATGCTTTAAATTAACACTTTATTTTTCCTGTTTGACAATATTTTGTAGGATGTGCAAGTTCTTGCTAACAGAGAAAAGATCTACCGTCGTAAAAATTACGTGATGACTAAAATTTAAATATTTTCCAATCGCTTTTATTTTCTTGGCTGGACCTTTTAGAATTCAACCTTTAAAATTAAAGAAGATCGGCGAGTGACAAAAATCTTCGTTTTTGATGATACTGATCCAGTCTAATTTGAATTATTTTGTGCATTTGACTAACTAATTTTATTGAGAAAGGTTCACGAGGCACAGAGCTATGTGGATGATGGCAACTACAAATCCAAGTAAAGTCAAATGCGAAAGTTTGGACGTGAGTTTGTGAATTTGTGGGGATGTTTTTTACTCAATCACGCAAAATCTACTCGACGGAATTTGATGAAATTTGATGCACGAATAGAAAAATACCGAGAATAGCACAAAGGGTACTTTTATCCCAAAATTCCCACGGAAGACAAGCCCCGGTGAGGGGCTTGTATTACTATAATTATGAACCCATACTCAAATCTTTTTGTGTCATGTAACAAAAAAAACTTATCTTTCTTGCAGTAAAATCACGTAGCAAATAATAGTAGCGTGACAGGTAACAGACGGGCGCGAATGAGGGCGGAAAACTACCACAATAGTATAAATTTATCGAGATTGTTATCCACCTAGAAGAATTATAACTGCTTTATAGAGATACAGCTATGAAAAATAAATTTTGTATTCAAAAAGCAAATTCCTGTAATTTCTCTTTATATGTTACGTTTTGCTAAATTACAGGATAAAAGTACCGCAGGTGTTTCTCTCAAGTCTAATGTGCCCCTTTACTTACACATATTTTGTCCAGCCGATGTAGATAAATAAGTATTCTTCGAGGCGCACCCATTTTCTAGAACGCACCTAATGAAGCGCGACTTTACTTTTAATCTGTGAGTTAAATCTTTATTCTTTCTTAATTAAATAATTCAGTAGGTATTTATACAAATTGGATAAGGTATTTACGAAATGGACATCACGATTCGGTATCCAGTATGCATCATATGCATTTTCCGTGTGGTAGAGCCACGCTACTGGCCAAATTTTTGCTAGTAGCATGAATGGGCCGGCTCGTCCAGGGAAGTACCACCCTCTCACAGAAAATCGACGTTTGAGTAGTTGCCTTAACGCTTCTATGCTTCGTTCGGTGAGTGAGAGAGCCGGAGGCCCACCCCTTCCCCCCACCCCCTCAACATGGCAGCGGAATTTCATAGTAGAGTACCCCAGGAGGGTACCGGTACGTTACGTACAGGAGAATCCCTCCCTGAGCATTCTTGCTTGGGCTGCCCTACGTACTCTGGGGAGGGCAAAATCCCGCTCGTCATTGCTCAAGATAAGGCTACGGCACCCCCCCATGCACACCATGTCCATCTGTGCAATATCAGGGGTATTTACTCAAACCTCAACTCTGTCTACTACCACCTGGAGGCAGAAAAGCCTGCCTTATTCTTTTTGACGGAAACCCAGACATCGTCTCCAGCGGATACGTCATACCTACATTATCCCGGCTACAAAATCGAGCACAAATTTGTGCCACACGCTGGCGTATGCGTATTTGTCAGGGACGATGTCTGTGTTCGCCGTCTATGCAATCTTGAAGGCAAAGACTTGTCCACTCTATGACTTCGTGTAGATTGCGACGACCACCCTCGCATCTACGCTTGCCTCTACAGGTCCCATAGTGGTTATGCCGAAACTGACCGACTCATGGAGCATATTGGCACTGCAACGGACTATGTGCTGCGACAGATTCCATCCGCGGAAATAATAATTCTTGGGGACTTTAACGCCCACCATATAGAATGGCTCCAATCGGGAAAAACCGATCATGCGGGTAGATCTGTTCACGCTTTTGCCGCGGCCTATAGTCTGTCTCAGATGGTTTCAGCCCCCACACGCATACCTGATGTGGAAGTCCATACGCCCTCACGGCTTGATCTCCTGCTGACTTCCCATCCGAATGGCTATGTAGTATCTGTTGGTGCCCCTATTGGCTCATCAGACCATTGCCTAATCCGGAGCATGGTGCCATCCACGTGCAAATTACGGCCTCGTTCCGCCGGCTGTCGCCGTGTCTGGCACTTCAAGTCAGCAGATTGGGAAGGGATGCGGTCCTTCTTTTCATCCTACCCCTGGGGCGAAGTTTGCTTCTCGTTTCGGGATGCTTCTGCCGTTGCCGACTCTGTTGCTGATGTGATATCGCAGGGCATGGAACTTTTCGTCCCAAGTTCTGTTGTGCCCGTTGGTGGCAAGTCTCAGCATTGGTTTGACCGCTCTTGCAAACAAGCGTTTTGCCAAAAGCAAGCAAGTTTTCAGTCCTGGTCCAACGCGATGGCAGCTAAGGATCCTGATGCGAATGTCCTTAAAAGGGAGTATAACTTGCCTCTAGATCTTTTAAAAAAACTGTGGCTACGGCAAAGGCGAAACACATCGGACGAATTGGTGAGAAGCTGGCCAAACTACCCTCGGGTACCCGCTCATTTCGGTCTCTTGCCAAAGCTGTCCAGGGCAATTTTTGTCAGCCATCCTTTCCACCATTGCGCACGGCAAATGACACGTTGGTCCATGATGCAAGAGAGAAAGCCGATCTCCTGGGCATTTTTTGCATCTAACTCTACTTTGGACGACGGTGGGAAGCCTCCTCCGACTATACCACGTTGCGCGAGTACTATGCCGGACATCCGGACTCTCCCTCGAAGTCCACAAGTCTAATGGACCCGATGGAATCCCTGCCGTTGTGCTCAAAACTTGCGCTCCTGAGTTGGCTCCGGTCTTGACGCGTCTTTTTCGACACTCCTACTCTTTAGGCGTCGTCCCGTCTGCATGAAAGATTGCTTTAGTCCACTCAATACCCAAAAAAGGTGATCGCTCTGACCCTGGCAATTACAGGCCCATTGCCATTACCTCCTTGCTCTCCAAAATAATGGAGTCCATTATAAACCGCCAGCTCCTGTTGTACCTCGAGGAGCACCAGCTTATAAGCGATCGCCAGTACGGATTTCGTCATGGACGGTCTGCTGGCAATCTTTTGGTATTCCTGACCCATAAATGGGCGAAAGCGGTTGAGAGTAAGGGGGAAGCCCTGACGGCCAGTTTGGACATGGCGAAAGCCTTCGATCGGGTTTGGCACAAAGCCCTTCTATCGAAACTTCCTTCCTACGGGTTGCCCGAGAAATTATGCCAATGGGTTACCAGTTTCCTCACAGGGCGCAGCATTAAAGTCGTTGTTGACGGTTCATGCTCCGAATACAAGCCCGTGAATGCTGGTGTCCCTCAAGGCTGTGTTCTGTCCCCGACGCTCTTTCTTTTGCATATCAATGATATGCTTCAATCCAGCAGCATTCATTGTTATGCGGATGATAGCACGGTGGACACCTCTTATACCGTTCAAGCTAACATTTCTCGGGCGCGCGTCTCCGAGTGTCGAACAAAACTTGTGTCTGAGGTTGAAACTTCATTACACCAGGTTTCAAATTGGGGTCACTGCAACTTGGTCCAATTTAACCCCAAAAAAACACAAGTTTGTGCGTTCACCGCGAAAAAAAGCCCCTTCGTCGTATCTCCTTCGTTCCAGGGCGCTTCACTAGATACGCGGCCGAAGATCGAAATTCTAGGCGTCGAGATTTCGTGCGACGTTCAATTTCGCGGTCATCTTAAGGAAAAGGCTAAGTTGGCCTCCAAAAAACTGGGTGTCCTAGGCAGAGCAAGGCAGTATTTCACATCGGCGCATCGCCTTCAGCTATACAAGGCACAAGTTAGGCCGCATATGGAATACTGTTCCCATCTGTGGGCTGGGGCACCTCAATACCAACTTCTCCCTTTTGACCGCGTTCAACGTCGTGCGATTCGCATCGTCGATGACGAGAATCTCGTCAGCCGTCTCGATCCTCTGGCTCTGCGTAGGGATGTCACATCCTTGTGCATTCTTTACCGAATGTATCATGGGGAGTGCTCTGATGAATTGTTCGACGTAATACCTGCCGCAGAATTTCACAACCGTACCATCCGTCACAGGCTGAAGTTTCATCCATACCATCTGGATGACTGGCTGTCTACCACCGTACGTTTTAAAAGACACTTCGTGCCACGTACGACCAAACTGTGGAACCAACTTCCTGCGGCGGTATTCCCGAACCGATACGACATTGGAACCTTCAAAAAACGAGTCTACATCTTCTTGAAAGGCCGGCAACACTCTTGTGATACCCCTGGTGTTGCAGTAGTCCATGGGCAGCGGTGATCGCTTACCATCAGGTGACCCGCTTGCTCGTTTGCCGCCCTATGTTATAAAAAAAAAAAATATATGCGTTCTCAAATCTATTAGGAACCAAACTTTTAATTGTCTTTTAAGTTCCTGGAAACAAAGTAGGTTGCTCTTTCACAACATATCAAATGTTGATTTGCAGAGTAGTTGCAATCTTTTTAATAGTTTTAACAATACTTTTTTTTTTTATTCTTTTTTTTTGGGGGGCTTTTGTTAACAATACTTAATCAATCCCAACAAACACAAATTGTGAAAAATTACCTAGATACCCAGCTGTGTTCTTTACGCTGTTTCTCTCCGCCTCGTCTTTGAACGGAGAATTAATTAAATAAAACAGACTTTTTTGCACCTACTTCTCTTGGACCTTTTGCTTCATTCTGCGAGAATTTAATAAAAGAAATTTGATGGGAAATTAATTGTTCTTTGTTTTATTGAAACAAGTGACTTGTTTGCAGCACGATGTAGATTTAGCTTAGATACTAAATCTACATAGATAATGAATCAAATATCAATACTAATATAAATATACGAAAGTCGGTTACGCTCTCACAGCTAAACCGCTGGACAGATTTTGATGAAATTTGGTGTGTAGTAAGTTAAAGACCCAAGGGTTGTACATAAGGCAGCATCGCAAAACTTTTTCTTAATAAAAAATGAAAGCCAATTTCAAACAATTCTTCAGTCCTTTTTCTTAACTTTTTATTATCCTTAACCTTAAATAACCTTTTTTTGTAAAAAGCATTTACAAAGTTTGCGTTTACCAAACAAGTTAATTGGAGTTAATAAAACGAAATTAAATATTAAGATGTCAATTTCTGTCCAGGCCAGCTAGAAATACTCAGTAGACGTCTATGGAAGGGGCCGTCAAGAGAAACAATAGCCAATCTACCAACAATATTGAGTTAACAATCAAAATTAAACGCGCCAAAGTTTTTCGCAAACAACTGTGGGCTCCGACGACAACACCCACAGCCGAGCAATTACAGCTTTGCAATTGAAATGAAACTTGTTTCACAGAAATTAATATTAAAATTAAATCTAGGAACTGTGCTATGGATAAGAAAACTACGGTAAATGTAGTATTTATCTCGTAGGACCTTGATTTGGCCACACTTTTTAATTTGGACGTGCCTTTTTCAAGTTTTAATACGCTCATCTCATCAATCGACGGTCTAAGAAACTAATTTGTAAATGGCATGTTTTAGGCCTTTGCAGAATTAGCGAAATTAAGCTCAGACATGAAAGAATAGTCTGAGCTTAAATGAAAATGTGACTTATACGGAAAATTGATTACTATATGTAGGTGAGTAGGTGAGAATTTTTATGTTCCAATATTATTCTTATAATAACTTTAAGTAACTTTAAGATCATAAAATAGGGCTGAAGTTAACACGGTATCGCAGCAATCGGCGAAGTTTTCATCTAATCAAGTTCACTTCATAAGTTTCGCTTATCAGCTGGAAACTTCACTCAACTTGAGTATATTTCTGTACAGCTTGCAATTAAAATCTTTGGCTTATGCTAGCAGTTGTAAACTAATAGTATGTGAATGTCAATAGAACTCAGATCCCTCGAATGGTTATTCGGAATTAAAATAAAAGTAGCCTAGATGTGCTATTTCTGTTCCTAAACAAATTTTCATAAAAATTTATAAAAGTAAGTAGAGGTAGAATATACTCTACTTGTACTTATACCAATATACTTAGTTCAACAGCGGTTGAGTTTAAACTTATTACTAGTATACAGTTCTAAGCACTTTTCCTTGTCGGTAAATAGTTTGTCTCTACGATAAGTGAAAAGGTGAACCGCTGTTTCAAAGTATTTCACAGACACTCGGCTGTTTTCTACGGGTAACTTTGTGAAAGGTCATAGAAACTTGTTCCATTCGATGCTCGTCATATTCCAAGTAAATATTATATACGTATGTCAAAACTAGAACGCTTCAACTTCTTGTTCAAAGTTTGCACGGTCATCTGAAAAGCAGAAGAAAATACGATGTAGGTTTTTATAATATAGTATGTAAGTATTATAATACAGAGTAGATGTAACTAAGGCATCTATGATCTTTTATAAGACGATGTACATTTTAAAATGTACCCCTGTATGGTACACATTTAAGCCTTCAAGAATTAAATTACCTACCCAGTACCTACACGTTAAAATACCTAGATTACTTTTTAAAATGAGCTGACGTTTCGACTGTGCTTTGATCGGTCAATTTAATAGGTTAATTTTATCTCTACAATAACCTAGTTTAACTTTGGCAGACTTTTATAAAATCTTCCTAAACATACAACAGTCAAACTTCTCTTTGTCTGTGTTTATCTATACATATAATAAAACAGTAAAAATATCTTATCTGTACATTTAGTATTTTTGACTAAAATGGTTAGAGGGACACTTAAAAAGAACAATAGAAAGCAAAAAAAAATTTTGGAATTTCTTGTCTGTCTGTATGTATGTACGCGTTTCACGCAAAAACTACTGGACGGATTTGAATGAAACTTTTTTGTTGTATAGCTATTAAGCCTGGGCAACATATAGGCTATAATTGATTTTGAAAACTGGAACACCTGATGAAGAACCATAGCAGAACAGCTAAACTATAAGAAATATAGAAATGGTGCCTTAACAAAAGGCGTTCAACCTGATGAGCATTTTATGATGACATATGAAAATTGAAGATCTGGAATATCTGATGAAGAACTGCCAGAGACCAGCTACACTATAACATATATGGAAATGGCGCCTTAGTAAAAGTCGTTCAACCTGATGAGCATTTTCTGCTGACGTCTAAAAATTGAAGAACTGGAACATCTGATGAAAAGCTCCAAGAGAGATTTTTCATCTAAGCGAAACTCACGCGGGCGAAGCCGCGGGCGACAGCTAGTACGTAATAAATGAATACAATTAATTTTAAAAAAGCCAAATAATCTTCATGTAAATAATAATGCTTTAGATAATGTTTGCCACGCTCATGTTTATGAATTTCCGAACAGAGAAAACCAAAAGTGCACAATTTGCTTGAAATATTGTACCAAACAAAATATTTTGGCCCAAAAAAGAGTTCATACTTAAACACTATGCTAGATACTGTAAAGTACCAAATTAATGTACTTAAGCTGGTATCGCACCAGAACATTCACCGAATATGAGGATAGTTCGTAACTTTTATGTTTAAAATATACATTTACTTGGCTTAAGCTAATGGGATTATTATCATATGCAAAATGTTGGCTTAGGAAAATTGTGAAATCAAAGCGTTCTTTTACGATTCTTAAAAATGCGTATTGATGTCCATATTTCTTCTATATCGTCTTAATATGTAACGTATATCTATAGTTCCTAATAGCTAATATTATAATTTAAACCCATACTAACCTACTACAATTAATTGTTGTGAAATACATCATTAATAAATACACACTTACAAAATGCTATTAAGTATTAATATACCTAATTATTCTATTAATAAACATAAACAGGTGACTTTTCGAACACTAGCAAATTTTTCTCAGCTGGTTTGTTTGATAAAACTAAGTATGGAATGGAAAGTCGATTTTATATTCCAATCTTGATAATATTCAAAACAATGCCCTCTGACAACAGTGAAGCATAGAGCATACCAAGCAAAGAGTGTCCACTCTATAAGTAGATAACTCTATGGTAAATACAAACATGCTGCACCGAACACATTTATCACGCCATACAGCACGCGCCATGTCCCAATTTACATGCGACATGTAAATTCCAGTCGCATGAATGTTTAAAATTGGCGCCACATAGTGGACAATAAAAGTACCCGCATGTTTGCTGTGAATTAACACCATTAAGGCCCACACTCCCCCAAACAGAAAGAAGAGTGTGAAGAGGATAGAAGATATATTAGGGCCGGTTTCCAATAGAGCGGAGAGGAGAATGTGTTACATGAATTGAATTTCTATATCAAAATTCGCAATTTGTTGAAAATCTTAATTCCATTAGTAAACATATCTTCTCTTTTCTCTGCTCTCGTGCAAATAGACCCTAGTCCCATCCGAAGCTGATTGTAGGTTTATATTTGTTGAGGACAACAATTCTTATAAGTGATCGTTCAAATTCAAAAAGATACTTATCTCAAATAGTCGTACAATAATTAAATACCGACGACGCCGAACTCTGCTGAAGGTTATGAAATCCTAAATGTTACAGTGACAATGACAATGACTACAATAGGAGGCTCTTACTAGCAGGCGTTGACATAATTTCTCAGTGGACCTTTTGTTCTCAAAATTTCTACACGAGTGACCGTAATGGGTGCCACGCCTTCGATAAGTGAACTGAGCTTTATTTACCTGATATATGGTTTTTGAACCTCACAGCATTATTAATTAGTTGTTATTGTTAGTGAACTGTGGATAGGGTTAATTAAAACACCGTCCGGAGAAATTTCCAAAACGGGGCCAACCGATTTGCCCCCGCCACCTCTATTCTGGTTGCTTCTTTTCTGCTTCTCACAATAATTTTTGGGGGATAATTTCACAAGAGACAAAATTTGAGTGGCTGAGTATAAGAGAGAGTCAATACAATGAGAGCTAACCATCATATCCTACTGCCTGCCAATTTGTTCAAATGACCATCTCGGAGATCGACCGAGACTCTTAACTCACCTTCTCATTAAATTAATAAAAAAAAAAATAAAAAAAAAAAAAGCTTTATTTCGTCATAAATATTCTAAATCTTCACAAAAATTATGAACATACCTACTTAAGTACCACGCTAAGCTATCACACTAAGGGCACTTGTGTAGTATACCGTTTCACATTACAACTGTCACAACAGAACAATGAGTATGGTGTGATCAAGGGTGATAATAGTATTTTTTTTTTTTTGACGAATATGATATCATTTACACTATTTCGGTAAAAAAATTAATTATACTAGTATCATAGTTTCACATTCGTTTCATTGCTATTATTAAAACTTAATCTGCTTCGAATAATTCCTTTGTGTCGGTGGATCTTCTTACGAACCAAAACCGGATAGCATTAATATTTATTGACTTTATAACTAAGTGAATTTTGTTGCTTAAATAGATTTAACCCTAATCAAACCCATGAGGTTTGCTGTAATAAACTTTCTAACTTTGCATAATTTAAGTACTTACCGTACGTTCTCAAGGGATTTGATCATACCATTATTCCAAATTTTGTGATTCTGTTAGAGTTAAAGTTAAACTATTTTTTGTCTGCGATTTTATCTGCGAATTTATAAATTTAACGATATTTACGACAGTGGCTAATGGCTGAGTATTATACAAAGTACCTAACGTCAAAATTGATTCTTAAAAATTTATTTTGTTAACCAATGTAAAAGTGTTATCCAAAAAATTTACTTTTAATAACCCAATCAAAAAACGAACAAATCAAAAGGTGAAATAGTTCAATAATTCTCACATTCTTGGAATTCAGCAGGAGTGTGCATGTGCAATGTGCATAGTAGCGCATAGCTCAGTTCCAATGCACCATTCTGTAAATAAACAATAAGATCGTGATACCCAACCTACATCCACTCACACAACCCCTAATGGGCATGATATTTTCATTTCTTATTTCTATTTTACAAATAAAACTCAAATTAATATTCAAATCCACAGAAATCTGATGTTTTTTGTAAGTGCTCTAAACCTATGATGTACTTCATCAAATAAGCCAATCATCGTCGTCGAACCGTTTTGCCGTCAAATATATTTAAATTTTCATAAGGATATTGCTTACACGTGCGTGTTGTTAGCGGGAAGTTCTTCGAAATAATAAAGCAGGATTTCTACTATCTTGGTGTAATTGTAAATATAAAGTAAACCAAAGCTGAGAGACTTTTAATATAGCAGCAGCAACTTATAATGTAGCAGAGTTTTTTAAGTGTGATATTTAAATTTTTCGGCAAAAATGCCGAGATTTTCGCTTTTTACTTTCGACGAGGTCAATGTTTTCTTTTTCAAGCGAGAACAAGCGCGTCAAACAATCGTCTTTTGAGATCCCAAACCGATCGTCTCACTTTGTGGATCAAAAAGACCCGCAATCTTGTTTCAACAACAAACAAAAATCAAAGGAAGAGCAAAAGTCCGGACGTGCCGAAGCCTATCTAATACATTAGGCGTCTATCTCGAGTCGAGGGCTATGAGGGCGGGCATATTGAATTTGAGAGCCAGCGTAGAGGGTCACAGTCGAGGGCCTCAGTAAGCGATATTTCAAAAGCAGTCCAAGGGGCCACCACTGCACTCAAATTATTGGAAATTTTATAGAGCCAAACAGATGTTCGTTTGGAAGTATGCTAAAATGAATACAATCATAAAGGAATTAGGGCTTAAACGTCCATTTCCCCCGAAAGACCACATAAAGTAATTGTAATAACTTTTATTATCACTTTCATATATTTCCCTAAACTGACATGGGGTGATATCGAGATATATTTTTTATGTATTAAGTATATTTTAGGTATCGAACAGAAATAATCTGCCGATTATCGCGCAGAATCTGAGCAAACAACTGGGCCTCGAGCGGACTGGGTAAACAAGGGTTCAAGACTCGATTAATGCTAACTCGACAAAAATGGAAATCGCCAGACACCTTTCTATCGAATTGGATCAGCACCCACTTTCATTATTAGAGGTGTTTACGTAAATTATTGCACATCTTGAAAAATAGAATAGTATAATAAAGAATTGATGCATATGATACTTTATGATACTTGTAATTATGATAGCACATTTAAAATTATTGTTACACTAGTCGTTCGCTGCGAACGTAGACCTCGCGACTATTAAAATACAATATTTATTTTCACAAAAAATGAAATATCTCAAAAACGGCTGGACCGATTTTGATGCCCAACGAACTTAAAAATTCTATTAACCATCCCTACATATATTCCAACTTTCATCAAAATCGGAACAACGGTTCGAGAGTTATCGCGGAACAAACATACATACATACATACATACATACAAATAATGTATTTTTCGCTCCAACTTGAATTATAGCCCTCGCTCGCTTCGCTCGCTCGGTCAAAAAAAGCTCTACCTGGGCCAGATAGCATCATTCAAAAATAGGCAAGACCAGGAAATCGATCGCCGTACTGGCAATGCCTGGAAATGCTTCTGGTCCATGAAAGACCTATTGAAGGGCACCCTTCCACTTTCCCTTAAGCGGAGACTCCTCGACGTGTGCATACTGCCTATTCTAACCTACGGCTCGCAGACATGGTCTTTTACCGAGGCTCAAAAGTCCAGACTCAAGGTCTGCCAAAGAGCCATGGAGCGCAGCATATTGGGCTTACGTCTTATAGACAAAGTAAGGAACACCAAACTGTGCTCCTTAACTAAAGTGGCGGATGTAGGTGCAAAGACTGCCAGATTGAAGTGGGACTGGACGGGACACGTTTGTCGTATGCGGCCAGAAAGGTGGGCGAGATTGGCTACCTTCTGGTTACCGGACGGCCGCAGAGGACGAGGTAGACCAAAAAGGAGATGGCGGGACGACATAGACAAATTTTTACCTGAGTGACCAGAACTTGCAATGGAGAGAGACGAGTGGAAGAAAAAGGGGGAGGCCTTTGCCCAGCAGTGAGACACAACACCAACAGGCTAGTTAAAAAAAAAAAAGTTACAAAAAAGAAAAATTTATTTTGTACGTCTTCAACCACCTCGGTGGTTGAACACAACGTACAAAATATATTTGTTCTGTTTTTTGAACCTTTAACTTTCTTTACTTACTCATCATCCGTATACATCATCATTGTAATTTAAAACTATAAAGCTCTTGTAATTTAATACTAAAAAATATGTATTTTAGAAGTTATTTTTGGACCCTAAGTAAGATAATGTGGTTAATGTCAAAATGTATTATGCTCAGTCTCGCCTGTACAGGAAAATTATCGAGAAAATATTTGAAAAGAAAAACAACCTTCATGTCATCATTGATAAAAAAACAGAGGCGGAAATTCAATAAAAATCGAATTTGACTATAATGAAGGATTTATTGTTGAAACCAATTCTTTACCTACGAGCGGAATAATTTTTATTTTATATCCTCAATAGAAACAAAAGGAATGTAATTCCCCTAAGAACACGTGGAAATGAAAATGCTCCTAATACAAGATTGGTTTCTGGTAAACGGGAATAAAACCTTTTGTCCTGATTAGTATCCAGGATAAGAAACGGAACTGTTTTTAAGACAGTTTTGGTATAGATAAGTTATTTCTTACTAAAATATTTTTTTTTATATTCAAATTATGTTGACGATTTGATTAATAACGAAAGAACGTTCAATTGTTATCTACTAATTTCCGTCAAAGTCAAATTACATAGGTCTCCGCAATTAAAACGTTGCCTGTAATTCCTAAAAGTTTGTACTTAGACGAGAAATCCCAAAACCAAGCAAACCTACAAATAGTCTTACATCTATGCAGTTTATTATGAATAAACTAGCCCATTAAAATGTTTATTTTTTATTTTAAAACGAAAGTTAAAAAATAAAAATAAAAGTTTTGAGTCACCACTCATACCACCATATGTTCCATATCAAAATATCACCATATGTTTATAAAAATACCATATAACATACCACTAAAGGCTCCGACACTGATGACGGGACACATTGTATATAGTAGTCGCCTTGCAGTCTCTCTTGCTGTGAGGCAACAAGAGAGACTTCAAAGGGGTTACTGTAAGTTTGTCATCAAAGTCAATTTGCCACATTGTATATGAAGCGTCTATGCGCCCCTTCTATCTCTCTCTCTCTCTCTCTCAGCCGAAAGCGTCCCTTCTATCTATTAGTATATATTTCAGAATTCTGTTTAGCCGACCCAGGTTGTCATAAGAATATATTTTATATAAATTTTGTTTAAATCAAACATTTTAAGTATTATTACAATTTACATGAAGTGTTACTAATTATACTTTGAATTTCTAATTATGAATTTCTCACAAAAAGGCAGAAAACCACTACGTTACACCTTAAGGGGCACCTGCCACTAAACTCCAGTGCGGGAGCGCCTACAAGGCATAGTTACAATTACTAAAGTGTACCTACTGCAGAAGGAGATAATAAATACCTAAATCAAGCATTAAATAAAAGTTTCACTTTACGGGAGCAAGGCCTGAAAACTATATGATCGTCTTTAGATACATGATGGACATAAAATATAATTGTCTATAATACAGGGTGTTTTTTAAATCATTGGCATCCTTTCTACTGGTGAAAGTACTCATGAACATGAGCAACTTTTTGTATGGGACCGACTCAATCCGATGGAAAAAAAAATCTGCTGTTCCATACTATTTTCCAATACCTACTCACCCGAAATGTATGGAACAGCTGATTTTTTTTCCATCGGATTGAGTCGGTCCCATACAAAAAGTTGCTCATGTTCATGAGTACTTTCACCTGTAGAAAGGATGCCAATGATTTGAAAAACATCCTGTATAAGAAATGTTTAATTTTACTTAATAATCACTACCGAGCACAGTACCAGTGACAGGCTAGCCTTAAGTGTTGCGGTTGACATATCACTCAACATTTTATATGAAACCACAGAAATGCTTCTACAAAGCATCTGGGAATTTCATGAGATTTTACCTCGAAACAATATTTTAGAGCACTCGTACATTGTTTAAATATTTTATTTCCATCAAGAAGTCATTAATGGGTGTTCAATTTTGTTCACAGTTCGTCAGCGAGCGAGTTAATCTCTCGTCGAGGAGTATTCTCCAGAAGGCAATATGGATCCGTTGAACAGGTAGGCATAGATACACACTTATCGACAAATACTTAGGTATTACTAGCTGTTGCCCGCGGCTTCGCCCGCGTGAGTTTCGCTTAGATGAAAAATCTTTTTGTGTTCCAAACTGTAGTAACCTATGGTAGTAACCTAAACTCTAGTACTCAAAATTTCAGCCATTTGGTTATCCCGTGTCCCGCGGGAATATATGTTAATGAACGGGAACAGATGTTCCAGATCTTCAATATTTATTCGTCAGTAGAAAATGCTCATCAGGTTGAACGACTTTCGCTAAGGAGCCATTTCCATATATGTAATAGTGTAGCTGGTCTCTTGGAGTTCTTCATCAGATGATCCTGATCTTCGATTTTTATACGTCAACAGAAAATGCTCATCAGATTGATAAACTTTTCCAAATGTACCATTTCCATAATTCTTATAGTTTAGCTGTTCTGTTGAGGTTCCTCATCAGGTGTTCCAGTTTTCAAAATCAATTAAAGCCTTTATGTTGCCCAAGCTTAATAGCTACACAACAAAAAAAGTTTCATTTAAATCCGTCCAGTAGTTTTTGCGTGAAACGCGTACATACATACAGACAGACAGACAGACAGACAGACAGAAAGACAGACAGACAGACAGACAGACAGACAGACAGACAGAAAGACAGACAGACAGACAGACAGAAAGACAGACAGACAGACAGACAAGAAATTCCAAAAAAATATTTTTGATTTCTATTATTCTTTTTAAGTGTCCCTCTATCCATTTCAGTCAAAAATACTAAATGTACAGACAAAATATTTTTACTGTTTTATTATATATATAGATAGATAATCATGTATTTTACACAAAAATTGTAGAAAGATTCATATTTTTAGGGTTCCGTACCTCAAATGTCAAAAACGGAACCCATATAAGATCACTATTGTCCGTGTGTACAATATTTGTCCATCTGTCTGTCAAACTTTTTTTTTCTTAGGAACGCTTGAAGGTATCAAGTTGAAATTAATACTGAATATTCGGATCCATCCATCCTCTTTCAGCAAAAAATAATCAAAATTATACGTCAGCGCGATCAGGAGATATTACCGTAAATGTTGCGATTTTTTGCATATTCTGCGATTTCAGACAGCAATCAAAACTTATGGGGTACTTCCCGTTGACCTAAAATTATGAAATTTGGCAAAAAGCAAGGTCTAACAGTACTTATACAGGAATAAATCTGAAAGATGTAAATAAGTTTTTGGAAGTCTAAAAAAAAGTGTTACAAACTTATTTTTGCGCTCGATGCAGTATGAATCCTGAGGATCGAACTGCAAAGTTAAGTTTGTTTTTGAAACTAGTTGGTCTTTTAGTTAGAGCTATAATTTGAGATGCTTTGTGTGTACGGAACCCTCGGTGCGCGAGCTTGACTCGCACCTGGCAGATTTTTTAGGTAACTGTATCTTGATAAACGTGGTTTGGGCTTGGTAAACGTAAACGGTAACGTCACTCGGTATTTCGAGCATCCTTTTCTATTTTTTACAGCTTATTTTACTTCTATAAACGCTTCGTAAATAACGTAAATAAATGAAGAAATCTGACATTCTGACTTCGATGTTTTGTACAATTATTACCAGAAAGAAGAAAGCACTGCTAAGCTTGTGTTGTGGTCCAGGCATTATCCCTCTACTGTAGTGAAATTGGACTAGCAAAGCCCATATACCTAACTGATTGAAACTCGAAAGTTCCTATAACCAAGTATTGTCAATCTTAGTCTTCCACCTGTTTATTTAAGCGCCGCTTAATAACTTTGGCTCTAAACTATTCCAAAGATGAAACTAGGATTAGAAATTGAACAGGTGACAGAATTAAATGAAAATAATTATATTTGTGAGTTTAATTGGAACACACTCGGTTCATATTCGATGAGTTGTGAAGAGGCGGTAATAAATGTATGTATGTATTGTATACAGCGATCGAGGTCGTTCATAATGCCTTTTGTTGGGTAGTTATCACGTACACTCATCGGCCATTGTTTACTTGACCGTTTTGGATGTCCGTCCATGTTTAGATCAGTGCACTTCAGATACTTGATGAATACAATTGTAAGTAATTGAAATTAACAGCGCTTTGTTCCATTAACTATAATAATGTGAACAAATATTATATAGTTATTACCTGAGTAAAAAATTCAGGACTTTAAAAGATAAAGGTGCGCGTGATCGTCAACATGTCGATATGTGTCATTCCGAACCGAGAATATGCCTTTACAAATATTTCATAACTAGCTGTAGCCCGCGGCTTCGCCCGCGTGAGTTTCGCTTAGTTGAAAAATCTTTTTGTGTTCCAAACTGTAGTAACCTAAACTCCAGTACTCAGCCATATGGTTATCCCGTGTCCCGCGGAAATATATGTTGATGAACGGGAACAGATGTTCCAGACCTTCATTATTTATACATCAGTAGAAAATGCTCATCAGATTAATAAACTTTTGCAAAGATGCCATTTCCATATTTCTTATAGTTTAGCTGTTCTGAAGGTTCTTCATCAAGAGTTCCAGTTTTCAAAATCAATTATAACCTATATGTTGTCCAGGCTTAATAGCTATACAACAAAAAAAGTTTCATTCAAATCCGTCCAGTAGTTTTTGCGTGAAACGCGTACATACATACAGACAGACAGACAGAAAGAAAGACAGACAGAAAGACAGACAGACAGACAAGAAATTCCAAAAAATATTTTTGCTTTCTATTATTCTTTTTAGGTCTCCCTCTATCCATTTCAGTCAAAAATACTAAATGTACAGACAAAATATTTTTACTGTTTTATTATATGTATAGATGTGTATTAAAACGTCACATCATATTAATAAATCAAACATTTGAACACAGAGATAAATTGTGTAAATTTTCCCTGGACTCACAGGATTAATTTACAAAGTTGATATGTTACATACGAACAAATTAGTTAAAATAAATTGCGACTTTCCTTTGAGCGTTTGATAAAGGCACACGGCAATAAATATACGGATGGTCGGATATATTCCAGTGATGTTTATTATTCGAACTAGAGGATACAAAAATTACATTATCCTGGCTAAGTGTCGGCGTCGTTCTTTTTTACATCCCGCATTTTTCTTTAGAAACATAAAATGTTATTAATTTTCGTTATTACATTTAAATTGACTTTAACCAATGACCCTTCATATCCAGCATGACGTAATAATAAAATTATACCTAAATCCGTAACTCAATTACCTACTGTTTGCACAAACAGACCTTTCAAAATATTTATTTTTAAAAACAATAATAAAACGGTAGCACGTGCGCCAAATATAATACAGTCCTGAGTCCTCTAACAAGAACAAGCTAATTAATTGTAGCGACATTTCTCTTAGACTTTGTTGAGGACAAAACGTTAATTAAAACAAAATTCTTTTTCATTTGGATCTTGACTCCTGTCAATGGAATGACCTTTAAACGTGACGTCATTTTAGTTATTCCATTTGGATCTTCTAAAACTGATCGTCTCGCCAGGACCGGTTGTTATTAAAATCTATATTACCATACTAATATTTTAAGAAATAAAATTTTTGAAACGCGATTAGAGGAATGAGAATAATTATCTATTTTGACTACATTTTAAATTGCAACTCCTATTATTTCCATCTTTCTAATACCCTGCAGTTCATATTGTACCAACTTAAAATCAGTTACTGTTTTAGTAACTGGATGTATAATATGAAATGCTGTAATAGCGCAGTAAATAGAGCGAACCTTCCTTAGGGGTTAATTACGTGCGGTCCAGTAACTCAATTTTTTTAATATTATTGTTTAGGATGATTATAAGTATTTAAAATAAATATGGCACAATTGAATAGCTTTTGCACTCGCCGCCAAATTGGAAAAATAAAAAAAAAATCACCACTTTGTTCGGTTTTTCGCTTATATTTTCTTTAAAGTGCATTTTCGCTAGAAAAGTGTTCTACACAATGTTGTAGAAAATTAAATTTGCCGTAATTAACATTTTATATTTTGCTTCTAGGACTGACAGTTTCCGAGAAAAAAAAATTCTTTGCCTTAAAAAAATCTCATTTTTCAAACATTCGTCAATCTTTTTTAATTTAGAACGATGTAATCCAGTCATGACCTATTCTAGGAGAAAAAGTAGCAGAACAAACATCGTAGGGAATTTAATTATCTGCAAAACGCAATTGCATATTTCTTAACCAACCCTGCAAGGTGGAGAGTAAAAACTAAATGATAAAACAACGGAAATTGTTTTTTGCTATAATATTTTACTTTTTACTAACTGAACCTCGCTCCCATGGAAATTTCGGGATATAAAGTACCTTATGTGCTAGTCCTGATATTTTTCTACTAGTATACCAAATTTAATCGAAATCCGTCTAGTAGATTTTGTGTGATTAAGCAACAAATATCACATCCAAACTTTCCCATTTATAGTGTGATTCATTGCAGGTGAGTAACTGGTACCTGATTGGGACACTGTAAAAGTGTCTGTGAACATTATCAAGTACAGATATTAGATAATATTTGATTCATCAGCAATAAAGATTGGGAAAGAAACCCGATTTTAAAATGAAAAAGTTTGGATGTGATATTTCTTGCTCAATCTTAAAAAATCTACTGGACGGATTTCGATAAAATTTGGAATGCTAGTAGAAAAATATCAGGGCTAGCACATAAGGTACTTTTTATTCCAATATTCCTATGGGAGTAAAGCCCCCGGATGCAGCTAGTAGACAATAAAATATGATAGCAAAAACGTAATATTTTAACTTTTACTTTTACTCCCTACTCCGTAGAGTTGGTTAAAAAAAATTACAAGTGTTTTGTAGGTATTTATATTTCCTTCAAATTTTATTCCAATATATATTTTCCTAGAGTAGGCCATAAATGAATTACAGCGCTCTGAAGTAAAAAGTTTGATAAATTTCCAAATGCGATCAAAAATGCGATTTTTTTTAAAGTGCACATCTCCATAACTATTAGTCCTAGAAACAAAATATAAAATGTACATTATAGGAAATTTATTTTTACAACATTGTGTAGAACTCTAATGTAGCTAAAATGCATCTAGACGAAGGTGAGAGCGCAAATCTGAATAAAGTGGCAATTTCTTTTTGTTTTTCCAACATATGGCGGGCGTGGAAGGGGGGAGAAATTGTGCCTCTTGCATTTTTAACATTTACTAACCATCCTAAATAACATATCAAAAATTCAGAACTATTGAACCATTTGTAAGTAAATCCTACCCTTAGCTCTATTTTGGTCTTTATTTCAATGAACTATGGACGGATTTGTATTCAATTTGGTATACTAGTAGAAAAATACCAGAAATAGTACATAGGTTACTTTATATCCTGAAATTCCCACGGGAGCGAAGACCCGAGGCGCAGTTAGCAGAAAATAAAATATTATAACAAAAAAAGCAATATTCCGTAGTTTTAATATTGAGTTTTACTCCCCATTCTGCAGGGTTGGTAAAGAAAAATGCAAATGCGTTTTGTAGGTAATTAAATTCCCTACAAATTTTATTCCAATACTTATTCTCCTAAAATATGCCATAACTAGATTACAGCGTTCTGAAGTGAAAAGTTTGACAAATTTCAGAAAAAGAAGATTTTTGTAATTTTTTTTATGAGCACACATCTCGGTAACTATCAGTCCTAGATACAAAATGTAAAATGAAAATAATAGGAAATTTAATTATCTACAAGATTTTGTAGAACACTTTCCTAGCAAAAATGCATCTAAACGAAAATATGAGCCTAAATCTGAAGAAAGTTTTTTTTTTTAGTTTTTTTAAGATTACTACGGACGCTGAAACTTGGCAATTGTGCCCTTTTTATTTTGAATACTCACAATAATCCTACACAACATTTAAAAAAATTCACAATTACTGGACCGTTTGTAATTTGATTCTCGTCTATTTACTGCGCTATAAGTGAATTGAATTGAAATGACATTCACGAACACGAAGCCGTTGGCAAAAGCTGGTACCTTTATAAAATAAATTTGGGTAGGTGAAGCTATTGTCTGTACATCTGATCCCGGCCAGGGCCCTTGTCCATCTGCCCTTGTATAATTAGAGACATTTTTAACACGAAAAAGGCGTAGCTGTTTTATATCATACAATTTTCAAGGGATATTTTTTAGTCCATTTAATATAATGAGTAATATTAACGCTGAAATACATATTAGCATGCTATAATTTAGCACGAGAAAATGCTATTTAGAATCAAAATAGTACCTTTTATCACGTTTAATAAGGACGCATACTAATTAATTTTTAATTCACTCGACTCAATTGTTATTTACTTATTTTTTTTAGATTTTGTCACATTAGTCTATTATCATAACAAATCATCAAATCGTAATTATCATTGGCGAAATTCTAGAAATGATGGTAATTTGATATCATAATTTGAAATATAGTAATAAGTACACTTAAGTTTTATTTGATCAAGAAAGTCATTCAGAAGTGTAGGTACATCGTGTACATAATATATTTTCACATTACATTTATATTTTTACCCGATTTCGCTTTTATCGTAGCACTTCGTCGTAGCAAACTCGTAGCGGGGGTCTACAACGCAGTAAGTGTATTGTATACTAGTACTAATAAAATAATGTCACGAGTCACGACCAATCGAAATTCAGAGGGGTTAAAACGGCCACTTTGAAGAATCGGAAATCCTAAATATTTAAAAATGAACCTTATATTGCCATTAATAAGGTTCATTTTTCAATATGTAGAAAATGAAAAATGGATCATATTCCGATTCATCAAAGTGGCCTTTTTAACCCCGCAGATCACATTACTTAATTATTTCACATTTACTAAAGAAGTAAGAACGTGAAATAAAATTGTTTCTCCAAAAGAAAATACCTACCTTTTAAGTCATACCAATACAAACAAAACAAAGTAATGTAATAAAAAATGATTCACAATCATTACGCACAGACAAATGAAAAATAATTCTTTGTAATTGAAATGAGATAGAAGTTGAGTTCCTTTGAAATATTAATGAATAGCCAGAATTATTCGCGATATAATGCGACAGTGACCCACTTGCCAGCAAGTGCGCTGTTTTGCCTCTGCTCTGTCTTTCATAATTCCTTTCTTTGAAATATCATGTTTATATACTTTTTATCGTTTTAAATTTGTTCATTCACGCGGCCATTTACATACAACACTATTTTATACTATAACATCACTTTTTTCACCCGGCCATTTACATACAACACTTTTTATACCTTATCGTCACTTTTTTGCTAGTGAAAATTAATTAGAGGTTAGAGAAAATCAATAACCCATATACTGTCCGCGCCCTCTTCCCCGTACGGGTAGTTGTTATTATGATTATTGCAGACACATATGTATGTATTGTTATTCTAAAGTATTCTTAGGGATATTTTAGAACGTTTTTTTGGAGTTCCGTCTTTTATAATTAGAAGATATAAATATATAAGGTATACATTACAAATATGCAAAAACTCCGACTGCGCGGAAAAATTCTGATTACATACTCCTAAACGGTTAAACCGATTTTCATGAATCATGGCTAAGAACACTCTCGATTAAATCACCTTACATACAAAAAATCTAGATCAAAATCGGTTCATCCGTTTGGCAGCTACTATGCCACAGACAAACATACGTCAATCTTAAAACACCCTTCATCTTGGGTCGGGGGTAAAAAAGCCACTGACAAAGCACTATCCGTAGTGTTATAATCGAATCTGTTAGGAATATCGCTTGTTGACAGGTAAAATCCATTTATTCTTACCAGTCCTATCATGTAAACAATCTTCACAGTACTTTTTGTTGAATTTTGTTGAAAATAAATCAAATATTAGTTCAAACCTAAACATTCTAAAGTAAAACATTTATTAACCACGAAAGTAATTTCCTAAAAAGTCTATTTTAATTTATATTGTTGTAAAATCAAAAAAAGATATGGTAAGATTGCTTACATGATAGGACTACTGGTAAGAATAAATGGAGTGTAGATGGACATTAGCCACGCATAGCGGTGAAATGGATCCAATTTAAAAAGAGGTAGCTTCTTAACTCCGCACGGAAAGTAAACAGGGTCATTCACCTTTTGTAAATGTTTACCAGTTAAGCTTCTTGTATTTATTTTCCATGGAATTTTATGCATTAGTTTTCACAAATTCTTTAAAATATTATAATCATAGATACTATAAAAAGTCGTGCATCTCAGTATTTTATTAATTGAGGGTGGGTATAACAGGTGATAACCTGACCTTACCATCTGCGACGATGTAAGAGTAAGTTATTATCCTAAATGTAAATGTAAGTATGCGTAATTACGCACACTAATTAGTAAGTGCTTGTGCGTATAAAAATATTAATTTCATATAACAAAGTTTATGATCACTAACTCATATAATTAATTCTGGACATGCATGCGGAATTAAAAATACACCAGCAAGCATGTGCTACAGCAAAAAGTAATACCAGATACCACTATACCGCACATATCAAACATCGATATTGCTCCACGGCCGCCAAATAAATAACGATACGAAACATCGAAACTATGAAATATTTTATTCAGAACCCTGATGCGACTACTGATATTTTAATAAAACTTTCCTTACCTACATAATTCCTTATCCTCATTTCCTCATATAGGATTTGCACTAAACCTTTTGTAGATATGGAAAAAATACGAGCAGTAGGTGTTTTATTGGATAAAATCTTATCATTTCCAGTTATGTGTGTAACTACTATAAACAACATAATTACAATAACTAGATTTTTTCAATGGTCGCTGTGCCTAAGAGCATTTCTGTAAATGGACTTTTTCCTACCTGTACTTTGTCACGTATTATATAATACCATGCTTGATACGGTCACATTGGTTTCGGCAGTAAAGTTAACGCTTTGTTAGCAAGACAAACATGGTTAAACCTCAGACTTGTTACTACGTAAATTAAACTACACCCACCTCCTGGAATTTGTCGGAAATTTGATTTCGTATACAATCGATGGCCATACATATTTATCAGTCTATCAGTGACCCACAGGCTAATATACGACTGGATAGTTGCTGATAGTGAGTGGGAGTGTGGGATGACGAAATTGGAATTTCAAATCATCTTGATACTGTTTGGATTGCATGGAAATTGTATTTTTATGATGTGATAAAAATGGGATAGATACACAAAAATAGGACTTTATTTTTTTCCATTTGGAACTGTAACCAGTTATTGTTTCATTTCATTGTATACAATTTGGTGCTGGTTAGTACTATTGTTGCTTCAAACACCAGTTGATCGATGACTTGAGTTTAATTTCCCTTTGTCGGTCTACATACGGTTGATATTTAATTAGGTATACCAATTAATCAAACCCCTGTCAGTGAAGCACAAAACACTGAAAGTGTAGAAATTCCTATAATCACGATTCATTTTTACCCGAAAAGGAAGGGTTTAAAAGGTGGACCTTTCTTATTATTTCATTTAGTAAGAATGCAGTCTGAATAATTAAACCATACCTATATATGGTTTATACATATAGATGTTTTTGTTTTAATAATAATAATAATATAATTTATTTCAGACCATGGATCCATTCATTAAATTACTGACACAAAAAAATTAGAATATATTGAAATACAGCACATCATTTTCATCTATACGTATCTATAGGTACATATTTAAGACAGTAAAAATATTTTGTCTGTACATTTCGTATTTTTGACTGAAATGGATAGAGGGACACTTAAAAAGAATAATGGAAAGCAAAAAAATTTTTTTTTAAATTTCTTGTCTGTCTGTCTGTCTGTCTATATGTATTATCACGCTAATCTCCGAAAGTACTGAACCGATTTGAATGAAACTTTTTTGTTGTTTAGCTATTAAGCCTGAGCAACATTTAGGCTATAATTTATTTTGAAAACTGGAACAACACCTGATGAAGAACCTTAACAGAAAAGCTAAACTATAAGAAATTATGGAAATGGTGCCTTAACAAAAGTCGTTCAACCTGATGAGCATTTTCTGCTGACGTATAAAAATTTAAGATCTGGAACATCTGATGAAAAGCTCCAAGAGAGATTTTTCATCTAAGCAAAACTCACGCGGACGAAGCCGCGGGCGACAGCTAGTTTTACATAAAATTAATATTGCCGTACTCGTTCCCGAAGCACTGGCGAATGTATACTAAAAACTAAGAAAGTAGTTGTTTTCTCTCCCTTTGTGAGAATGAATGAATATTCGTGTAATATGCAAACGATCTTTGGTACTTATAAAGTAAATGGGTACCTAATTTTGTAGGTACATATATTGTTTATTAAATATTTCTCATATTGAGTTAAGGCAAGTTTTTACGGTTAGGTTATCGCAGCCATTAACATTATAAGTACTCGATATTAACGTAGAAAGTAATAACTTTCTTAATATATTTTCTTTGCCTACTATGTTATACTGTAAGTTGACCTTCATAAAATTACAGGGTGAGTTCAACATTTCGTTAGTTTTAGAATTTTAAAACTAAAAACACCTTTGTTCAACTTCGACCCCACTCAGAATGTTAAATTTTTAAAAATGTTCTCGAATATCAAACTTCAATCGCAGACGCAAAGTGATTATGACATTTCTGAATTGGATTGATTATTATGAGGTTTTGATTGAATTGAAAAGTCACATAAATTTATTGATTGGTTTACACAGTAGTCAGTAGTAAGTATTGTTTTTTTCACATTTAATAAAAAAATATAGAAAAATAGTGTAGGGTAACTTTTATGTCCCACTTTTTCACAAAATGATCATAGAAAACAACGTTCCTAGACTTCCCTTACTAAGTCGAAGCAGCTGATTGGTCAATTTATATGGGAGAGCAATGAAATTTAGTAAAAGTTTGTAGTATATTTAGTAAAATATCGAAAAATATTGCAGGGTAGCTTTTATGTCCCACTTTTTCACAATATGATCATAGAAAACAACGTTCCTAGACTTCCCTTACTAAGTCGAAGCAGCTGATTGGTCAATTTATATGGGAGTGATTTCTTTTAGAAGTTGTTGTATTCCATAAACTGAACATATATTGAAATTTTAACTGATGAATAAAAAGTCATGTTATGTCCTGTATTTCCATAAGTATTAAATCAAAGCAAGCAAGCCTTTTTGACTTTTCTTAACAGGAAGACAAGCTTTTGGTACAGTCCTAAGATACGCTGCACGAACCTCCATGCTTCGGAAATAGCGTCGAATTAATTTGGGTAGCTTTATGTTGTTGACTGAACCTTTTTATCTTTGCTTACAAACCAGCATGGAAAATTACAATACAAAATTACCATGAATAATTCGGAATTAGTCAACAAATTAGATGCGTTCTCACACGTCGTGGCTGCACTAATCTTAGCTCGAGTAATAGCCGTAATAAGTCTGGCTAATCCCGCGTTCATTAAAACGGCTTATTCTCCATGTGCCGTTCACACTAATGAAGGTCGTATCTTTTTGAAAGATCAAGCATTTTTGGCGGGTTTAAACCCCACGTGGAATATTTCCTGTTGTATTTTACAAACTATTAAAAGTGTGTGCATATATGGCATTTACTTTATCGTCCAGCACGAATGCGGTAGGCGTTAACACTGTGTGGTTATTTGGAAGTTAGGTACCCATATTTGGCTTAGTTAAATAAATAGTAATATGTACTAAACATGACAAACCAAAAGATTTGTGAAAAACACTCTTTAGGAAACTGACTTTGGTAGGTATAAGTATTTCCTTTCCATGAAGCTTTCTGTTTGGTCTAAGTCTAATGTTTGACTGGTAGATAGAGAATGCCAAAAGGCGTTAAGTCCACCATTTGTACATATTTTTTTGTAATTTTTGCAATATAGTTTTTTTAAATAAATAAGCTTTTCTTTGAATAGGTCACCTCGGCTAGTAATATAATATGTGCGGGAAACGTTTCATTTATTTTTACAGAAATACTCCTTTTCTTCAAATATTTGTCAACAAACAAATTTCAATTTTTTTTTAAATTAATTATTTTATTAATAACAGGCTGTTAATAACCGCCATAATAAAACCAAATAACACGGAATTCGATATCAAAAGAAAAATAACTTTGAAGATCACGATTCACGAAGCCCATAAAGTTGTAATTTCTCTTGTTGTTTCAAGGCGAATGACTTCGATTTGGGAACCAAGACGGCGACTTCAATATATATTTGAAATCCGGGAACATTTGTTATTGACGAACTTTGGAATTTATTCCAAGTCGTGTTTTTCCACTCACTTTCCTCGAGTGAATTTATTTGAAAGTCGCTAAATTTGTATTCTATAAACAAGGTCAACGACTCTTCCGTGGTGAAAATTAAATATGTATGAATGAATGATTTATTTGCAGCAACACGTTAAATTGTTACATGGTGTTCAAATGTACATGATCAAAAGGAGAACGTAACACCATCACTGGCATGTAAAAATTAAATATACAATTTAAAAGTTTAACCAATAAATTTATACACACAAAATGTCAGATATAAATTAAAATGTCATACAATAATAAAAGTTAATATTGATTTACATATCCATACTTCCATACTAATATTATAAATGCGAAAGTTTGGATGTGAGTTTGTGAGTTTGTGAGTTTGTGAATTTGTGAGTTTGTGAGTTTGTGAGGATGTTTGTTACTCAATCACGCAAAATCTACTAGACGGATTTCGATGAAATTTGGTACAGAGGTAGATAATGACCTGGAATAGCACATAGGCTACTTTTTATCCCGGGAAAAAGCACTGTTCCCGTGGGAAATTCACGCGGGCGAAGCCGCGGGCAAAAGCTAGTAAATGCATATTTTGGAACAGATGTTCCAGATCTTCAATATTTATACGTCAGTAGAAAATGCTTATCAGGTTGAACGACTTTTGCTAAGGCGCCATTTCCATATATGTAATAGTGTAGCTGGTCTCTTGGAGTTCTTTATCAGATGATCCTGATCTTCGATTTTTATACGTCAACAGAAAATGCTCGTCAGATTGATAAACTTTTGCAAAGGTACAATTTCCATATTTCTTACAGTTTAGCGTTTAGCAGTTCTGTTATGATTCTTCATCAGGTGTTCCAGTTTTCAAAATCAATTATAGCCTATATGTTGCCCAGGCTTAATAGCTATACAACAAAAAAATATTCATTCAAATCCGTCCAGTAGTTTTTACGTGAATATATATACATACATACAGACAGACAAGAAATTCCAAAAAAAAAAATTTTTCTTTCCATTATTCTTTTTAGGTCCCTCTATCCATTTCAGTCAAAAATACTTTTACTACGATTATTGTACCCGTATTTATTTTTGTATTGTTGTGTTAATTTCATTAGTACCCGGCCCGGCGTCAGGTTATTATAAACCTTAATAGGTGAGCGTAATGAGGTTGCGAATAAAAAAGGGAATTCCGCAAGTATAGTATTTTTTTAAAGGAATGTTTTTTACAAAATCGTTCGTTAGGGCGTTCTTTAGTATTTCTCTTTCAGACCGGCATGATAGCTAAGTAAACAAGCGTGCTTCTCTCTAGTTAAGCACTTATTTTAAGCCTTAATTGATGAGGTGATTTGCATGAAAAGTCTTCATCGACGTAGCCATTTTTCCCCAGCTGTTTAATTTGTTACAACCTCAACACATGCGCTTCTCCGTGTAATCTTCATTTAATGGCCCTCATATTTCTTTAGTAAGGTCATATTAACTCTGTATGAATTAATTACAACTATATTTCTTCATTTTGCTGCACAAGCGAGATCTTCTTCTTATTTAAGAGCTTTGATAGTAATCAGTTATAATTAGTTAATTACCTTAAAAGTAAAACATAATATGAACACTTCTGAAAGTACATGCACGGATGATTATATAGGTTTCAAATTATCTTCAATGCATTAATTCTGGATTTCATTCATTCTGGATTCATTCATTTCTTTTCTTTTGACTACGTAATAATTTTTATTGTACACATTTGCTACAGTCTAGTGAATCTAATTGTTTTGCCAACTGTACTCATTTGAAATGATATGAACGCTGAACTTGTATGCTTTGAATTCCGATGTTTTCAACGCCTACTGCTTTATTCTTTTTGTAACATTTCATTTAATTTGAGCTCTGTGAAAGAAAGAGTGCAGAAAAAGTCTTTGTGTCTGTGTTTCTAAAATCCTTTGACGTAATTTGTATAACGACCGTCTAATGGTGTAACGCGGCTACGCGTTCATCCTCTTTGGATCTTATTATACGTGCGCTGGCACATACATACTTATTTCACCTGTCATAAATTTTAAACTGTATTCATTCATATTCGATTCTGAATTTTGGTTGTCATTCTTGGCCTAGCATCTACCGATATACAAGTTACTTTCATTGTGAAGCTAAAATAATACTGTTTTTAAATATTATTAAACTGTAGACCCTTATCGGGTATGTATTAATAAATTTTGTTTCGGAAGTAATTCTAAATTTATAGTGAAGTGTGTTATAATTTCTAATCTTTATATATTTTTGTTTTAGGTCTATTTCTTTATCAATAAATATACTATTCAACGACCCCGAGATTATTATTATTAAGAGTCTCCTCTGCGATAATGGTGACCCTAATATTAATATTGACCCTAATGGTAATACTTGATTTTTCCGTGAAATTCGAAGTCGTGAATACGTAAGTGATGTGCTACAAATCCGGATGGAATACCATGTTGACGGACAAACAGATACGAAAAACGACATGGCATACTCCTAAATCCGCCTCCGCCTTTTATACCAGACTAGCTATTGCCCGCGGCTTCTCCCGTGCTAATTTCCCACGGGAACAGTGCTTTTTGAGTACTTATAACTATGTGTATATGAAATTTCAGAAAGATAAGTTCAGTAGATAAAGCGTGAAAAGGTAACAAACAAACAAATAAATAAACAAATAAACTTACTTTCGCGTTAGGGTTGTACATTGGTTTAATTAAGTTTTTAATAAATAAATAATAAATTAATGACTAGCCACACAACGCGCTAAAGTTTTAATATATATAGATTCATTTTTAGAAATAATTTTGCGATGCTTTTATACGTGGCTTTAACCGCCACTGCTTTTCAGTGATTCGGATTTCCGTCCTTAATATGAACAATTTAATTTTACATTAAGTAACACTTTTTTGGAGCGTGATAATAATTTGTTTATGGAAATGTCAAAGTATAATTTATTTGCGTAAACAAAGCTAAAAAATGTTGCCTTTTTGGCGTCGCGCGTCGTCGTCTGTATACTTTGTACACGTGGTATAAATTTGCTGAATAAGGAAAATTAGATTCGAATTGCAGTTAGCGAATTTTCTTCATTGTTTTGATATCTCGAAATGAAAATGAAGTGATAGAAAAACTTAGAAATATATATAAGTATCTATTTTGCATGCATGTCAGAAGTTTTCTTCTGGAAACTGCTAATTGCACAGAGGAGCATTCTCGTCTTTTGGCTAGCTGTGAGCCAGAATCAGGTTATTGGTTAAATGCTATTCCTTCAACTAGCGTAAGTCACTACTGGATAGGACTGGCTTTAGTTCGGCAGTGAGCCTACGTTTAGGGACCCGAACAACGAGGCTCATCGCTGCCGTTGCGGTGAAGATTTCGACACTCTTGGTCATCACGGCCTGGCCTGTCGTCGCAGTGCAGGTCGCATTTCTCGCCATGCTGCACTGAATGACGTCATCCGTCGCGCCCTTATTAGTGTCGGTGTGCCAGCAATGCTAGAGCCAGCTGGCATTTCAAGAGACGATGGTAAGAGGCCCGACGGCATGACGGCATTCCGTGGAAAAACGGGCGGTCGCTCGTGTGGGATGCCACCTGCGTGGATACGGTAGTACCTTCCCATTTACAAGCGATGGTGGTATCTGGTGCGGCTGAAACGTGGGCTGAAATGACGGCGGAGGCCAATAAGAGGCGTAAATATGCGGCTCTGGGAGAGCCGTATATATTTGCGCCTTTTGCCGTGGAGACCCTATAGGACCTTGGGGTGCGGATGCCAAAAATCTTTATGAAGAAATATCCGCACGCCTTGTCGATGTCTCTGGGGACACTAGAGCTGGCGAATACTTTGGCCAACGATTAATTTTGGCCATTCAAAAAAGTAACGTTGCCAGTCTCCTAGGTACCCTATATACCCCATGACGGCAACGATTTAGGCTCAATTTTTTATTTAATGTAAATAATTAATTATTTTTTAATAGGTACCTAGTTTTAATATTAGATTTTAGTTTACTTATTTTATTTAGTGTTTAAATGTATATAAATACTAGCTTTTGCCCGCGGCTTCGCCCGCGTGAATTTCCCACGGGAACAGAGCTTTTTACCGGGATAAAAAGCCTATGTGCTATTCCAGGTCATTATCTACCTCTGTACCAAATTTCATCGAAATCCGTCCAGTAGATTTTGCGTGATTGAGTAACAAACATCCTCACAAACTCACAAACTCACAAATTCACAAACTCACAAACTCACATCCAAACTTTCGCATTTATAATATTAGTATGGATGTAAATTTATGTTATTGAATAACATATTGTTGTTATTGTTATCTATTTACTGAATATAGTTAGTTTTCTGTAAACAGAATTAGGATGGCGTCGCCGCTCAGTCATTTGGAGATCAAATATTCATAAGAATTTAGAGATATAGGTAGTCTAATAAATAGTAAGATTCCCAAAGGGAAGCTTATGCAAATTTCTATTGTCTGAATGGGAATTCGTGGGCGAAGTCTTATATTACCTTGTGCGTTTAGAGCCACTAATTAAAATTTATTTTCATTATGTTTAATTTTAGAATAACATAGGGTCACATAAAAAGAAATCTTTTAACTTCAAACTTTACAACAATACAATAGCTATATTTGATAGTTTAGAAGAGTATTTTATTAATTTACATCTATGATTCCTATGAGCTGCAGGATTACTTAAATTGTATATGAATTATACCGTATCATCACTTCGACTCTTTTATCTAGAGATTTTCAAAGATCTTGCTTCACTCGATGCTTTTTTAATACTTACGTCATGCGTCACACCCTACTCTTACGCCAGTAAGCCTGTTTCCATATGTAAGCAAAAATCTAACCCATTGAAAATTCGAATTCCCTCGCTAGTACAGCAAATTGAGCAATAATATCTTCTATCTCCCTCGTAAGTAACCAGGAAAGGGAATCCCAAAGCAGAAAAGGCTGGTATAATGTCCAATTTGCATGTAAATGTTTGTTATTGTTCCAGCTGTCGAGCAGCGAGGCGGCAGGCGCCCTGGACGCGGTGGTGCGCCGGTACCGGCTCGAGAACGGGAACTCGCTTGGGGAAAAGGACGAGGTGAGAATATGCCAATACGCCCTGCATATTATGCTACGTGTTGATATTTACATTTACATTACTATTTGTTTACATAGTAATATCAATGCGTAGCACCTGTGTGCATCTGTATGCGTAGCACGAGTTACTGAATGCGACGTGACTTAATTCTTTTCGTACATTTATTTATTTATTTTTTAATTGTAGCATACAAATATAAATTAAGTTTTTAAAGATCTACGAATAATTCGGTCAATAAGTTTATCCATTTTGGATACACACAGATACAAAGTAAAGTTTAGTTTCAATTTTCTTAGGCCGTGGGGTCTACCAGCCCGTCAATTTTTATTGACTTAAAAAAACAGGGTAGCTCGTGGCTGGAAAAAAAATATTTGCTTTATGAGATTTTTAGTACTTTAGTACATTCCGATCTGTGTTTATATCCTCTTATCTTACTTGAATAATTTTAATATAATTTTTACATAGTATCCGAGAAAATTTATGACGGTCATCCTGAGGGTATGTTAAGGTTTACCCTTTTGATATTTACATGCATTTATGACGATGCTAACAAAACAAGACCAATATCGAGCTAGTCATGCAACCACCCTCTGGGGTTACATACGTAAACCCCTGAACCATTGCATCATCTTATTGCTGGTTCAGCATATTAGGGGTTTGCTTATGAATCAATGTAAGGAGAGCAGACCCCCGTCTCTACACTTCGTTCCTTGCGTGCAACTCCGCGGGACGTATGTCATTTACAATATAACTTTTGTAAAATAATTTTAAATAGTTTAAGTACCTAAATTTGAATAAATTTAATTAACTTTTTAAAAACTTTTAAATCGTCTCCCAAAACAAGTCTGGCGCAGCCCGGTGTGGATCATAAATCCGAGACCTCTACATTTGGACTCAAATTTGTACCAGCGTAGATTTTTGGTCATAAAAAGCGGTAAATGATCTTTCGAACCAAACAAATAAATACGGCTTACGGGAGTGAGTGAATAGTGTCTTCACAAAAACGGCAAGAGATGGAGTCGAGTGGCTTGTAAGTAGAACTCTTTACTTTCCCTCATTTTCCTATCTTTTCCAATTCCTAAAACTTGTGTAATTTCGAGTGGTTTTTAAAGTAAAACGAGCAATCAAATTTTGCATAGTTAAGTGTAGAATAAGTGAAAGTGTTTAAAAATATTAAATAAAAGTAAATATATAAATTAAATAACAAAAAAAAAATATTGCAAATTAATTAACCAGTTACTCATAAAATTCTGAGTTATTTTTATATAAATTAAGTATATAATTGTAATAATTAAATAAAATGGAGCAAATTAATATTATTCCTAATGAAATGATTAAACTTATTCCTATTTTTAAGGGTGATAAAAGACAGTTAGGGTTATTTTTAAGAAAATGTGAATATATTATTAATAGATATAAAGGGTCCGAGATTCAAAATGTTTACATCATACATACGATTACCAGTAGGTTAGCGGACGACGACGCTGCCGCGCTTATCAGCGAGCGCGAGGATGTTATGACTTGGACAGAATTCAAGGAATTGTTAGAGCAGCATTTCGGAGACCCTCGTAGTGAGGAATGTATTTCTATAGAATTAGAATCACTTAAAATTAAAACAGGGGAAAACTATTTATACTTTCGTAATAGAATTCAGTCAATAAGATCTATATTAATGTCGAAAGTAAATAAAATTCAGGACGTACAGTTAAAACAAAGTAAAAAAACTATTTATGATAACACATCTTTAAATGTTTTTCTCTACAATTTACCCGAAAATTTAGTAAGAATAGTGAGATTAAAAGCGCCTCAGTCTTTAGAGGATGCGTTAAGTATTGTTTTAGAGGAAGTGAACTTTCTTGAACAGTATAATTCGCGAAATAAATTATATAATAATAATCCGCTTAATAAGCAAAATTTTAATTTTGGTAATAAATTAAATACGTCAATACCAACCCCTTCATCTGGTTTAGTACAGAAAAATATTTTTCCTCCAAAATTTAACTTCGGTATACCCCATAACCAACAACAATTTAGAGTACCCCCAACCTTTCGGATACAAACCACAGTTTTCTGGTTTTCAACCCCAGCAGTTCGGCTACAGACCTCTGCTGCCTTCTTTTAAACCCCAGCAGTTTGGTTATAGACCCCAACTGCCAACTTCTCAGTTTGGTTACAGACCCCTATTGCCAACTTCTTAGTATAGTTATAAACCCCAACTACCCAATGCACAAAATCAGCAGTTCGGATTCATCCCTAAAGGGAATGCACCCCTAAAACCCCATCCTAATACATCGATAGATGTTACGATGCGTACGTTGCCTCCTAAGCCGCAGCAAAAATTTGGAATTAATGAGCTGACTCTTGAAGAATATTATGACAACCAATTCCCTGATAATTATGATTTGTATTATGATTATAATAATGAACATATGTTAGAATTTAATGAAATTAACCCCCAGGAAAACAAAGATTCTGAAAACATACATGACTCTACATTTTACTCCAATTATGACGTAGAGCAATCGCCTCAACAATCTGAAAATTTTCACATAGCTTTAAAAAACAATAAAGAAACCATAATATTAAATTGTGATAGAAAAAGTGGCTTACCATACATATATATACCGGAAATTGACGCTAAACTTATGATAGATACTGGTAGTACCCGTTCATTTATAAGTCCCGCTAAAGCAAATCAGTATTTTTCAGCATACATTTATTATGAACCCTTTGAGGTCATTAGCACACATGCTACTAGCGCTCATGATCAGGCAATGCAAATTCCCTTATTTCCCACATTCAATACAAGAGCTATACATAAATTTTATATTTACAGTGTAGATTCACGTTACGATGGACTAGTAGGTAACGATCTATTACAACAACTAGGTGCAGTAATTGACTTACAGAATAATATACTAAATACTAAGACTACATATATACCTATAGTGCATTGTTGCCCAAAATTAGTTATGACTCTAGCACCACGTACTGAACAACGTGTAGAATTACCCACTGACCAATACTCAAGTGATATAAAATTAAATCAAACTAACGAAGAAAAACTAAATCAAATTTCAGATGCTCTATCACGAATTAAAGTTAACGCTCTAGATCCTGACGATGACTCAACTTCTATGAGAGTAAATATAGATGACAAAGAACATAGATTACAGGAATACCTAGACGAGGTTACAGAACAAATTACAAAACTATCTACTAACAAATCTGACCAAGAGACTATACTTATATCTGACTCATCAACTAATTCTATTGAAGAAAATTACCCTCTTCGACCTGCTTCCAGCAGTACAGAAACTGCTCATTCAGCAGATGATCTAGAATCCTTTGGAATACCAATCTTACGTGAAGCTATAGATACTAAGCCTAACCAAATACTTATTTTTACGTGGCTACGAAATGAATTAAATGTTAAAGATATTTCAAGGGAAAAGCAAAAGATTTTAGAAGTATTTATTCCTATTAAAAACTTAGAACTTATTAAATCATTTTTAAAAGAATACATTAGACCTAATATTAAATATTTCATATATTTTGAAAATGAACAGCATAGAAAAGATTTTTCCTATATAATAAATAGCCTGTTTAAAAAAGATACTGTTAACTTCTATGAATGTACCGAAAGAGTAGTCTTCGTAGAAGATGAAAAAGAACAGAAGTCCATTATATTACAACACCACGAAGGCAAGACTTGCCATCGAGGTATAAAAGAAACCATGGTTAGAATACGTAGGACTTATTTTTGGCATAATATGCAAACTACAGTATCAGCTGTCATAAATTCTTGCGAAGCCTGCCGTAAAATGAAATATGACAGAAAACCCATTAAACCCATTTTGCAGTTAACTCAAACTCAGGATTCTCCATTTCAGGAACTTTTTATAGATCTCTTTACTATAGATAGTGTATATTACCTAACTATAGTTGATGCCTTCAGCAAATTAGGCCAGGCGATTAAAATAGAGAATCGCTCTACACCCGAAGTAATACGCGCATTAATTCAATACTTTTCCTTATATGGTACACCTCGTAAAATAACTAGCGACCCTGGTCTAGAATTTAATAATAGTCTCATGAGAGAGCTAATGTCCTTATATAAAATAGATCTACACATAACTACCCCTAATAATCCTAATTCGACTGGAATTGTAGAGAGGTTTCATTCAACTTTAATTGAAATATACCGTTTAGCTAAGTACGAGCAGAAATGTACAGACGCTGCTTCTATTATGACCTACTCTATAATGTCCTATAATCACACAATTCATACTACTACAGGTCTTACCCCATTCGAAGTAGTGTTCGGTCATACCTCATCTAATAGTATATTTAATATAGATTTTGAAAAACAATATATGGGTGAATTACTTAAAGATCATGCTAAACGTACTAAATACTTATATAAATATATATCTAGTAAAATGATAGAGTTAAAAGAAAAGGAAAGAAAGAAGAGAGGAGGAGAATCAGATAAAGATTTTAATGAAGGAAATACAGTATTTGTTAAAGATATAAATATAAGAAAATCAAAGGATAAGCCTCGTTTCAAAAAAGCAGTAGTAAAAGGAAAACCCGAACGTAACATATTACCTATTGCAATTGGTTCACGATTAACTAAAACTCCAATTAAAAACGTTAAACGTCCCCCACAGATACGTTGTGATGCTGATGACCCTGATGAAAACCAGCCAGGGCCTTCTGCTCCAAAAGGTTGAGAGAAATCCAGGTTTACTTACCCTTAAGGAAGGAACAGCTGTAATCGAATATGATAAGTGGATAATTGCTAAGACCCAGAATTTAAGTTTAGTATATAAGGATTTAAATGAAAATGTTATTGGTTTTGAAAATGTTAACAAATTGATTTCTACTCAATTTTATAAAAAATTTAGCCAAGATTTTTACAATTTAAGAGATCAGGTAATTTTTATAAAAAATGTAACTATAAGAAAGTATAGGCAAATAGTTCCTAATAGTAAAGTAAGAAGAGGTCTATTGAATCCAATTGGTACCGTGATTAAAGCAATCACAGGAAATCTGGATAACGAGGATGCACATAGGTACGATACTATTTTAAATTACTTAACTTTAAATCAAAATAAAGTAAATAATAAGATAATGTTACGGGCTACTGGTCCGTGGATTTGGATAAAAACACCTGATGACGCTGATGAGACTTTATTCAGTTCACCACACTATAGTTACAAGGGTTTCCTCACGACGTTGTCCAAATTGTCCAAACACTATGATCAGAGTCCAGTATTTAATCGCCAGAGTCGTCACTTAGTATTTCGCACTTGTATCACTTCGATCTTTCTCTTAGCTCGTCTAAAGATGAACTCAACTCGGCGTCGAACAACCACGCTTATATAGGCCAGCCAAATCCCTCGAGCTACATCTCGAATGTTCCCGGCCTAACTCGGTCGAACGATCGAGTATATCGCTATCCCGCTCTTACACATGGCTGTCCTTGTCCTTTAGGTTGCAAGCGACTATAAACCTTAACCGTAAGGAACGTAAGGCTCATTATTGCTTGCACCGCCGATCATTTCTAGAACCGAAGAGGGTTCACGAAGCGTAAGTCTAGAATATTCCAATACTGCGTACATTTCTAGACGGCGCCCGTGTGTTTTCGTAACACTGCCCCCTTCTTAGAGATGCTCGTCCCGAGCATCATCATTACTACCGTGATATTTCGCCAGACGGTCAATGTGGACAATTTTCATTGCTCCTCTCGGCTGTCGTTGGATCCTGTAAGTCACATCATTCAGTCGTGTGATCACTTTGTATGGACCCTCCCATTTAGTCTGTAGTTTCGGTGATTTCCCTTTTCGACGAGTAGGGTTATGCAGCCATACTAAACTGCCTTCCTCGAAACCACCTGTATTAGTTCTTCTGTCGTATCTGGTTTTCATGTTCTCGCTTGACTGCAATCCATTTTCTCTGACTAAATCATGGATGTTCCGCATCCTCTCCCGTAGATCAGAGACGTAACCTTGCACAGTTTGAGATTCCTCAGGTGGCCCTCCAGTTAGCAAGTCTACTGGCAACCGAAGTTCTCGACCATAATTCACTAAAGCCGGAGTCGCTTTTATACTCTCGTGTTCCGCTGTTCTATATGAGAGGAGGAACAGGGGAATGTACTTGTCCCAGTCTTTCTGGTGATTGTCCACTATTTTTGCCAAATGCCTTTCCAATGTCTGGTTAAATCGTTCCACCATACCGTCAGACTGAGGATGGTACGCAGTCGTACGTGTTTTGTGCATTCCCAAGAGCTTGCATACCTCTTGAAATACTTGGGACTCAAAGTTTCTTCCTTGATCTGAATGGATTTCCAGAGGCACGCCATAACGACAAATAACTTCTTCAACAATCTTGGTAGCGACGGTTATAGCTTCCTGATTGGGTATGGCGAACACTTCGGGCCATTTGGTAAAATAATCCATGACAACCATGAAGTACTTATTCCCCGACTCAGTCACAGGAAATGGCCCAGCTACATCCACTGCAATGCGTTCCCAAGGCGCACCAACGTTATACAGCCTCAAGTTCCCTCGACTCCGTGTTTGTGGACCTTTTACTGCAGCGCATGTAGTGCATTTACGGCACCACTCCTGCACATCCTCACGACAGTGGAGCCAATAAAACCTCTCTCGTACTTTTGTTAGTGTCCTCTTGACGCCTAGATGACCTCCCGAAACACCATCGTGTACTATACGGAGAACCTCCGGAACTTTGGATCTTGGGACAACTACTTGTAGGTGGAACTCTCTACCGTTAGTCTTTTCCCATTTCCGGTAAAGTATGCCATTTTGTAGAATAAAACTGTCCCATTGCGCCCAGTATGCCTTCGTTATAGCGCTCGTAGGTGCCACATCGCTCCACGTTGGTTTAACGTCCCCTTGTTTCTTCCACATAATGATGTATCGGAGATCCTTATCATTTTCTTGAGCTTTCCTCATTGCGTCGTCTTCCCAAGATTCCAAAGGAGTTGCCCTAGTAAGTTTCAGAGTCAGTTCTTTCGACTCTTGTCTGATGCAGTGCTTACAGTCCTCTGGACATGGTCTCCTGGAAAGAGCGTCCGCGTTTCCATGGGCCTTTCCGCTACGGTGTTCGGTATGGAAGTCATACTCCTGCAATTGTTCAATCCAACGTGCTACTTGACCTTCAGGGTTTTTAAACTGCAATAACCATTTTAATGCTGCGTGATCGGTACGCAGTAAGAACTTTCTGCCGATGAGGTATTTGTTGAAATGTTGCAGGGTCTTGACCACAGCCAAAAGTTCTCTCCTTGTAACGCAGTAGTTTCTTTCAGGCCTCGATAACGACTTGCTGAAGTAAGCAATAACGACCTCCCTGTCTCCCTGTTTTTGAGACAGAACTCCTCCGATTGCCGTATTACTTGCATCAGTATCGACGATGAATTGGCCCTCTGGCTGTGGATATCCCAAAATAGGTGTCTCACATAGATGTTCCTTCAACTTTTCGAAGGAATCCTCGCAGGTCTCGTCCCAACAGAATGCTCTTTTATCCTCGGTCAGACGATGTAAGGGTTTGGCAATCTCCGAAAATCCTTTCACAAACCGTCTGTAATAAGAGCAAAGGCCGAGAAATGCGCGTACTTCTGTTTTATCTTTAGGAGTGGGCCACTTTTTAACGGCTTCTACCTTCTCTGGATCAGTCTGGATGCCTTCACTGGTAATAACGTGGCCGAGGTAGCTCACTTTGTTCCTGAATAAATGACACTTCTTTGGATTTAATTTCAGCTTGGCTCCATGTATCTTGGCAAAGACTTGCTCCAGGTTTCTCAAGTGATCCTCAAAATCACGGCCAACGATGATGACGTCATCCAGGTACACCAGGCAGGCTTCTCCAACCAAGCCTGCTAGGACACATTCCATCAGTCGTTCGAAAGTGGCTGGTGCGTTACATAATCCGAAGGGCATGACGTTGAACTGCCATAAACCTTTGCCTGTTGAGAACGCTGTCTTCTCTTTATCTTTCGGGTGAATTTCCACCTGCCAATAACCAGATTTTAAGTCCAAGGTCGAGAACCACTTCATGCCACTCAGAGTATCCAATGTGTCATCGATTCGAGGCAATGGATAACTGTCCTTCTTGGTGATGTCATTGAGACGTCTGTAGTCTACACAGAATCGCGTACTACCATCCTTCTTCTTTACCAGCACAACAGGTGAACACCATGGACTCGAGGATGGTTCAATTATCTTATTTCTTTCCATTTCCTTCAACAGATCTTTGACCTCTTTTTCTTTCGCTATTGGTATTCGCCTTGCTCGTTGTCGGATGGGTCTCTCATTTCCGGTGTCAATTCTGTGTTGTACCAAAGATGTTCTTCCAATGTCTCCTTCTTGGTTGGTGAAGATATTTGCAAAGCGTAGTAGAAACTCCTTTGCTTTAAGGCTCTGGGAGTAAGTCAAGTTGCTTTTGCAGTCATCAAGAAGCTGTTTGACCGTAGTATTCCTTCTGTCTTTTATTCCGTCTGAGCTTGGTACTGAACTGCATCTCTTCATCCAAAGGACTTCTTCGCATCTTCCTATGACATCACCTTGGCTTAAGTTAACCTCATGGTCATCCAGATTCACCACTTTTACAACAGCTGTATCTTTTCCCCTAACCAAAGTTCTGGCGGTCATGAGTTTCCGGGTCGTTGTCTTAGACGGTACTTCTTCAATCAGTACACATCTACTCGACTTGTTATTTCGGTTAGATGGCAATTTTACCAATACTTGAGCCTCCGTGCGTCCAGGTATGACGATTTGTCTTAGGCAGGTAACTTTGCCGTGGACTCCTCCAAGTATGAATATTTCTTCTTCACCGCACTTGAAAATTCCATCAGCAATATCTATTCTGCAGTGGTTTTTCTTCATGAAATCCAGTCCCAATATGCAGTCGTCAACTATGTCAGCTACAATGACGTCATGATGGTACGCCGCTTCCCCCATGTACATCGTAACTGACATCTCTCCAAAGACGGGTATTGGCTGGCCGGAGGCGGAAAGTAGCCGGCAAGTGACTTTTCTCTTGCTTCTCATCTCGGACTTCACTATATCCTGTCGAACTATTGTTCTAGAGGCTCCTGTGTCGATCGTTATTTTACAGTCATTACCATTTATTTTACCAGCTATCGCAATGCTTTTCCCATTGCATACCTGTGAGATGATGGTTGCTGGGGCTTCTTTCGCGCCGCCAGCCAGTACTCGCCCCTTAGTTCTGGCTGTTACTCGTTTCCCTGATTCATAGTCGACGAAGATTCACGACTCTTCGTCAGCTCTTCAACCAGATCCTCGAGTTTCTTCTTTGTAGCTGCACATGAGTCCTTCTGTGGACAATGGAACTGCATGTGTCCTCGCTCTCCACACTTGTAACACATGACCCCAGAGCCCTTCTTGCGTGGAGCCTTTACCTCGTTGACTTCCTCCGTCACTTCTCGCACTTTGTGAACCTGTCGCAAGTCGTGCCTGACAGCTTCGACTTCCAGTGCGTGGGCCAGTGCTTCCTTCAGAGAGGCGTGATGGCGGAGCCTTACAGCAGCTCTCACTTCCAGATCCTTGATGCCGTCTACAAAGGCTTGCACGGTGTTGGTTACCACCATGTTCGCTTCTGCTGATGGGTACGCTTTTCTGACCAGCTTCTCTATCTCTAGAGCCCACTGCTGGAGTCCTTCTCCTGAGCGCTGGACTCTGTCGCGCAGTTGAGCTCTGAATACATGTTCCAGATGCCTCTCTCCATACCGGGATTCAAGAGCCTCCAAAAGATCTTTAAATTCAGCGTTAGGTAGCACCTCCAGAACGTCCACAGCTTTCCCTCGGAGCGAGCCAGTGAGGGCGGTTAAGCACTGGTCGTCTGTCCACCCATTGGCAGTGGCGATCGTCTGGAACTGTTGACGGTATGCAGCCCAGGATGAGGTACCATCATACGGAGGCAACTTCACGTTGGGTCCACGGACTACACCAACAGAACCACATGGTGCGACTGATACTCCAGAAGTTTCGAGGCGCACAACCTTTTTCTGAAGTTCGGTGAACCCATTCTTCATACTGTCCACATCATTTCCAAGGCTGGTGACCCTTTCCTCTATTAATTCAACGTCCTTCCGTAATTCGGTCACCACGCCGCTAACCTCGCATACTGCCGTCAACACTTTTTGTTCCAGCTCCTTTTGTGTAGCGAGTTGTAGATCTTGCACAGCAGTAAATTTTTGATTCAAGAGTGCCTCCTGTGACTTAACTTGTTGCCGCTGAAGTTCTTGCGCCTTAAGTTGCTGCTCTTGTACAGCCTTAAGTTGTTGCTCTTGAGCAGTGAATTTACTTTCTAACATCCTCATCAGACCCGTTAAATCAAATGTGGGCGTGGCCTGCTGAGGGGGCGGGGCCAGGTGGGCGGGGCTAGTGGGCGGAGCCATAGGGGGTGTGGCCTGGTGGGCGTGGCCAGTGGGCGGAGTCATCCTTGAAGAAGGCGGGGCCACAGGGGGTGTGTCCTGGTGGGCGGGGCCAGTGGGCGGAGCCATCCTTGAAGTAGGCGGGGCCACAGGGGGCGTGGCCTGGTGGGCGGGGCCAGTGGGCGGAGCCAAAGGGGGCGTGGCTTGGTGGGCGTGGCCAGTGGGCGGAGCCTCCCTCTGAGTGGGCGGGGCCACAGGGGGGGTGGCCTGGTCCGTAGATCCAGTGGGGGAAGCTTCAGCAGCACGCTGCGCCCGTGTCTTGACACCCTCGCTGGTGACGTCGTTGTCCCTCGGAGTCAATGGCATTTTCCAAATTCCGCTTCTGACACCAAATGTTACGGGCTACTGGTCCGTGGATTTGGATAAAAACACCTGATGACGCTGATGAGACTTTATTCAGTTCACCACACTATAGTTACAAGGGTTTCCTCACGACGTTGTCCAAATTGTCCAAACACTATGATCAGAGTCCAGTATTTAATCGCCAGAGTCGTCACTTAGTATTTCGCACTTGTATCACTTCGATCTTTCTCTTAGCTCGTCTAAAGATGAACTCAACTCGGCGTCGAACAACCACGCTTATATAGGCCAGCCAAATCCCTCGAGCTACATCTCGAATGTTCCCGGCCTAACTCGGTCGAACGATCGAGTATATCGCTATCCCGCTCTTACACATGGCTGTCCTTGTCCTTTAGGTTGCAAGCGACTATAAACCTTAACCGTAAGGAACGTAAGGCTCATTATTGCTTGCACCGCCGATCATTTCTAGAACCGAAGAGGGTTCACGAAGCGTAAGTCTAGAATATTCCAATACTGCGTACATTTCTAGACGGCGCCCGTGTGTTTTCGTAACAATAACAATAATTTCTGAAGTTATTGATACCTTTGTGAATTCTTCTAAATTAGTAAATAATAATTTTGTACGATTAGTTAGTAAATTAAAGGAAATAGAACGTGAATTTAAGGTACTTCAGACAAAAGAAAATAGATATTTAGTACAGTCACAGATTACTAATATATATCACATGTATTTGCATAACTTTCAGTTGATATATAGTAAATTGAATGAAATAGAGACAGCTCTATCTTTAAGTAAATTAGGTATTTTACATCAATCTGTAATAGAGTCACATGAATTACTAAAATTTCTAGAAATAATAAATAGAACGAATAACTTAGTATATACACCTACTTCATATAATTTAATTAAAATAGAGCGTTCTATAACTGTAAAATCATACATAAAATTAGATAAGATAGTATTTTTATTAGAAGTACCACTCGTTAGTGTTGAACAGTATACATACTATAAATTGTATCCTTTACCTATATATAATCCTTATCATAAACAAACCCTCATCATCGTTCCTAAATACCCTTATATCCTTTCAAAGAGTTTGAAGTTCAGGTCGCTCGCCCAGCCATGCTTAGAGATAGATGAGACATATTTCCTTTGTCAGGAAAAGGATACTTTCCAATTGATTACAGACACTTGTATCCAGGAATTGTTGAAATTCACTGCAAATCCCACGACTTGCACACAGATCCCGATTCAATTAGAAGAAATAAAAGCCGAAATGATTAAAGTTAACCGCTACATCCTGTATACTAGATATGATACACTGATAACTGAAAATTGCGAAAATGAAGTTACAAGAAAATATATACAGGGCACCCACATTCTAACTATAACTGATGGTTGTGACGTCATCGTGGGTGACATACACTTTAAGTTTCATCGCAGCGAGAGCTCTATTACTTACGAACAGATACCGGTAATAGCTCTACCAGAGATATCAACCACCGATGTTCTGCAAACTTCACCTGTAAATCTGGAAGGAACCGACTTCAGTGACCTGGAGAGGTTAAACGAGAGGCTGAAATTCAGTGTTAGTGAAGTGAATAAAAAGGGCATTTTGGTGAAATCAGTGAGCGTATATACAGTTGTGTTATATATAAGCATAGTTATAAGCCTGTCAGTATTTGTAATTCTTAAATATAAGCTCAAGTGCCTTAACTTCGTTATGCGAAATCATCCGAACTCTGAAAATCGTCCTTCGGATAATTTCGCTCTTGATGAGGAGGAGTCATGCAACCACCCTCTGGGGTTACATACGTAAACCCCTGAACCATTGCATCATCTTATTGCTGGTTCAGCATATTAGGGGTTTGCTTATGAATCAATGTAAGGAGAGCAGACCCCCGTCTCTACACTTCGTTCCTTGCGTGCAACTCCGCGGGACGTATGTCATTTACAATATAACTTTTGTAAAATAATTTTAAATAGTTTAAGTACCTAAATTTGAATAAATTTAATTAACTTTTTAAAAACTTTTAAATCGTCTCCCAAAACAAGTCTAGCTTTCTAAGGAGGATAAGTTATTGCTATAATAACTCGACCTATATTGTGTCTTTATAATTCAATGGTGTCTATATACTTATTTGCTTTTACATTATGACAAGAAGTCATTATAATAATATTTAACTATTGCTTCCTCACCCTTTTATGCCTATTAAGTAATTCTACTTTCCAAAAACCAGTCTCATCTACAGACATAGATAATAATGACCACATAGTCGAGGAAGTTTCAGTTAAATTTGTTTTTTCTTCGTAAAATATTTTTCTGAAAGCAAAATTAGGTACCTAATTCTACATTTTCAGAAGGAAAAAAAACGATTTGAATTACGGACGGAGATAATTTCGCGAAACTCGCGCGTTCGTTGGTTTGGAAAACAACGTCCTTTATTGCAGACGGCCGCGGGGATTTCTTCAGGCTCCAAACAATAGCCACTTGACACGAGGCATTCTATCAAATTAACTTACAATTTCACTTAGAAAGAAGTTCACTTATATATCACGTTTTTTCGAAATCCAGGATTATTTTTCTTGATTCTGTTATGGATTGTTGAAGAAGGTAGGAAGACACACAATTTTTTCTACGAGTATACCTATGAGATAAAAAAAGTTATGAAGTTTTTTTTTTTTATTAAATACTAGCTTTTGCCCGCGGCTTCGCCCGCGTGAATTTCCCACAGGAACAGTGCTTTTTCCCGGGATAAAAAGTAGCCTATGTGCTATTCCAGGTCATTATCTACCTCTGTACCAAATTTCATCGAAATCCGTCCAGTAGATTTTGCGTGATTGAGTAACAAACATCCTCACAAACTCACAAATTCACAAACTCACATCCAAACTTTCGCATTTATAATATTAGTATGGATGGGTTTGCTCTTGACCACAATCTTGCCCGAGAACAGAGATGAGGTCTACGATGTAGCGAGCTTACCCATAAGTAGCCTATTTATATTTTATTTTATGATTGTATCTTAGGACTTTCGAAGGCAGTTGTCAAAATGTTGTGTCTACGGTGTTTATTCCCTTATCGCGTTGTGGTCAAGCTAGCCAAATTGTACATTACCAACGAGATAAATCTCATCTCGCCATTACTTGCTCGTTTATGCTGGAAAGTTGGGAGTTGCTATTGCCACCAGCCATCCACTAAACTTCTAATCTACAACAGACAAAGTTAGAACGAAAGCAATTACGAGTAATCCCTAACGTAATTCGCCTTGGCATAACAGTTAACTGAGTAAGAGATCGTTTTGGATTTTTCCTATAATACGAATCTATGTCTTGGGTTGAATGAAATAGGTTTATTCTAGAACAAACAGACAGTAGGCCGAAAGCCACATTGTTCTGAATATAGAATACTTCTACCTCATCAGTAAGATCTACATAACTTATGTTTTGGTTACTTCTTAGTACAAAAAAGCTTAGTATTGGGCTTGCTAAATCTGTGTGATTTGTATGTGTATGTATTCATTATTTATTTGTTTCGTGAGACGAAATGATCAAAGATGGTCTTCCGTCGAGACCTCCGGGCGCTTGCTTTAATTGGCAATTAGAATAACTACTAGACCAAATAACCCAGTTACTAGTACATACGTCCTAAAAAGTATATTGTGCCTCATATTTTAGAAAGCTTTTTTAGGGTTTGTACAATTGTTTTATTTTTTTCAGTTGTTTGGACCACCGAGTGCGCCAGTGCTTGAAAATCCCGAGTTTCAAACGAGATGGTACTTCAAATATTTTCTGGGGAAAAGTAAGTGTATATTATAATTTAATATTACTTTATATTAATGTCAATCAAACCGGTTTTTACCAACGACAGAACGGACTATTTGACTATTTATTTACACCACACTAGAAAACGGAAACAAAACCATACACTCAAAAGTCACATTTACGATGAATACGCATCTTAAGTTTAGCCTGGTGGAAATGGTAAAAGAAATTCCATTTCCTTGCGTCTATAAAAGCATTTAGTGAAATCATTCTTCATTTCCCCGTATTTTTCCATTACATACCTACTTGACTACTGTCTACGCCAGCTGGTTTGCAAATATAGCCGTAGGATGCCGTAGGTATTCATTGAAAATATCTCTTACCAAAATCACAATTGAGTTGTAGCAAAGATTTAGAACGAGTGTGTTTTGGAGATATGTTTGACGAAACATTTCCGGACAAATCAATGACAAGTCTGGTGGAAACTGATCGCTCGCAGCTGGGGGGTTAAAACGGCCCCCTGATGAATCGGAATATGAACCATTTCTCATTTCCTAAATATTTAAAAATGAACCTTATTTACCATATATAAGGTTCATCATATTCTGATTCATCAAAGTCCCTGTACTTACAGCGAGTGGTATTACTTCCACACGTTACACACGGCCTTTTATTTTATTTTCAATACATTTGTCGCTTATTTCCTGTCACAGTATTTTTATGACCACATTTTGTTTATAAAATGTTATAAAATCAACAATAAAGTATGTATTTATTAAAGTAAAACCGATGCAAACCGTCTCCCTACCCAAACCATAACATCATACAAAAAGTTTTTTAGTAACTATTACATATTAAAATAAACGAAAACAAAACTTTTTTCCTTCCTATGAGGTTTTCTACGTATGAATATACAATCATGGTTTGTTGAAAAGTTTTGATAGCTTTTGTTTAGTTGATAAAGTTCGTACGAGGGCAAATTCTAACGTTTTCATTAGACCCTCTCGTATGCCTGTCTACGTTCCGATAAAATGTAGTTTGCTGGTAGCTTCCAGGAATCAATAATTATAATTGATCGACCGGTTCAATAGACACCAATTTTCATCATTTAGATTGGTTTTCCTCAGTAACGGGTTTAAAAATATAATAATATTGAGCGAGATTGAATAGACATTGACCGAGACCCTGTCTACCTCGTAAGGGAATACGAAAATGTTGTCTACGTGTGCGTGAAGTGCAAGTAGTGCGTGCGGGGTATGTAGGTCGAGCCTTCGATAAATATTAACGCCTTTAGGAATCTCATTACTGAGGGCACGGGGTACTTGTAGATGGAGCTTTTAACCACTATTTGTCGAATTGTTGGTGTTTTTCTGTAAATTTTTAATGTTTATTTGTTCTTTTTAATGTATATTCAATGTTGATTGTTCTCAATTTATTCTAAACTTGCATCAAGGTCTCGGCATTAGTCGGCTAAAATATCAAAACTTTGTCAGCTTTTTTATAACATATACTTTATCGACGGTCGAACACTACCGATTAATCTAGGAAATAAAAATGTATTTTCCCTTACTAATGACATCGGCCAAGAAAGCGCTACAAGTTAAAAAAATGCGTTTTCCAAACTGTTGGTAACAAAATATAATAGAAAATTACAACAATTGTGTAATGGTATGGTAAAGAAAATCGCCTATTACGGCACTACCAACACGGACTCTTCTCTCAAAGGCCCAGTACCAACGAAAGGAAAATAACACGAAAACGGAATCGAAAACAAAAAACTTTTCCAAAACCCTCAGGTAAACATCAAACGAAACGAAATGTGAATGACACTTCGAAATAGACGTTTCCAAAATCGACTCGCCTAAATCGAATGTGACTGAACCCGTCACTGTTGTCGATAACAGACGGCCCTCGAAAACTGTCTGAAGTTACTTTCCTAAACTAAAACCTTTTGCTGAACTTTTTTTTAAGTTTTAAGAAGCTAGGAAAAAGCGGTACCAAATCACGCCAGGTTAGGTACAAGCTGTAATTGGACTATTGGTACTTGTACTATCGATCTTAAATGCGTAAGCGTAAGCTAAACATAAATTAATTTAAATAATTTAGGCCCGAGTATACCCATACTAACTTAACCTCGGAAACTACTTACTCCACCCCCTCGCTGCAAGTTTAGAAATCTGGTTATTCGTCCTGTTACACAATGCGTGAGGTAATGGATTTGTTATCGGCTCGCGTCCGCCGCAGATGTTGCTCCAAACAATACGGGAAATAACAAGCCACGTTAAATAGTTTCTGTTATACAATCTGTATTTTATATATGTAAGTTCTATCTACCTCAGATCTCATTTTCTTACATAATCTTTTTTATAATAAAGGCTCTCCTTCCTCTTTTAATCGTATTCTTCATGACTGAGGGTCATGGTCATTATGTGGAATAAAACGCAACGACTATCTTTGCCATTGCCTTCCCTTCCATTCACACACTAGCTGATGATCATCAACCAGAGTGCAGGTTTCCTCACGTCCTTGGCGAAAATGCAGCAGTGGAGTTTGTTGCGCCGCCTCTTCTCCACTTGCGCTTTGGAGGCAAGTAATTTTCTGACGTCAAAGTATATGACGTTTTAAAAGTACAATTTTTAAGCCTATTTAAATAAATAAATATATTTTCATTTAAATTCGATGTTTTTCTTCACCGGAAGCAAGTGGTGGTCGATTAAAATTACCATACATGAGTTAGATTGGTATACAAACGGGTAGGATTTCAACCTGGGACCTATGCAGCCACAGGCGCCCGCCATTTCGCCCAACCATTCGACCACTCCGCTTTCAGATGACCAGACTAAACAAACAACAAAGTCTAGTCTAAACTTCATTTAGTTCGTTGTTTCTTTTATAAGAATAGTTGTTTTCGTCTTGACTAACTTATTTATTCTCTAGACAAGAAAAGTACTGTCGAGCCATACTAATTTATCAAATATTCGATTTTTGAAAATAACTTTGTTTGAATTTTTAAATTTAACCAGCATACCTACTTACACATTTTTATTAATAAAACTTAATGAGACATTGGCTTTGTGTACTTGTGAGTTTTATGATCTGAAACCATGCAAAGTTATTGTTCAAATATGATTCCGGTTAATTTCAGACAATGATCGCCATGTAGGTATATCTCACCGAGTCCTAGGGGGTCAGGATTCTCTGCAGCTGTACATACCGGTATATAGCATATACCTAGATAGGTAATAGTATAATAGATAATTTTATATTTTGCCTTGACGATTTTCTTATTAACACGCTAAAACTATGTATCTTGCTTTTAAATAACGTAAAATATTTATATGTCCAACATTCACCCGAATATTGTTTTCCGATAACTGTTTTCCCGTCTCTAGAAGATACCAGGACCAACTTAATTATTTTAAGTACTTACCCCAGTCTTTTCGGACTTTAAGCGCACTGTCGTCACGTCACAGAGCTATAGAAGTGAGTACGGTTAAGTTGGGATCAGGAAATACAGCTAGGATTTCCACTGTTCCCTCCCATCTTATTTACTGACTTTAACAGTTACAACGTGCTTAGAGACTAGAAATATGTGCTGTGTAGAGTCTTAAATATTTGTGTTTAAATTAAATGGAATCATTTGACATATGAAACACTAGCTGTAGCCCGCGGCTTCGCCCGCGTGAGTTTCGCTTAGTTGAAAAATCTTTTTGTGTTCCAAACTGTAGTAACCTAAACTCCAGTACTCAAAATTTCAGCCATATGGTTATCCCGTGTCCCGCGGGAATATATGTTGATGAACGGGAACAATGTTCCAGACCTTCATTATTTATACGTCAGTAGAAAATGCTCATCAGGTTGAACGACTTTTGCTAAGGCGCCATTTCCATATATGTAATAGAGTAGCTGGTCTCTTGGAGTTCTTCATCAGATGATCCTGATCTTAGATTTTTATAAGTCAACAGAAAATGCTCGTCAGATTGATTAACTTTTGCAAAGGTGCCATTCCCATATTTCTTATAGTTTAGCTGTTCTGTTAAGGTTCTTCATCAGGTGTTCCAGTTTTCAAAATCAATTATAGCCTATATGTTGCCCAGGCTTAATAGCTATACAACAAAAAAAGTTTCATTCAAATCCGTCCAGTAGTTTTTGCGTGAAACGCGTACATACATACAGACAGAAAGACAGACAGACAAGAAATTCCAAAAAAATATTTTTGCTTTCTATTATTCTTTTTAGGTCTCCCTCTATCCATTTTAGTCAAAAATACTAAATGTACAGACAAAATATTTTTACTGTTTTATTATATGTATATAGATTATATATGTATAGATAGGCTACTTCTTCAAAGGCTCACTAAAGCCTAGCTTAATTCTTGGAATGCCTATTGAAGAGGTGAACTTCGCATGGTTTGTATCTGCCAACTATTGTTGCTGGGGCTAACAATAGTATGTGATGCTAGCAAGTAATAGATTGCATTAACTGATTGTTGCAATGTAGTTAAGAACAAAGTGAGACTTTGACTTACGTAAAGTAACGCTTAAATGCCTCAAAGTGACATTTTATAAAACGAATCAAACGGCAATTTGTGGCTAAAACACACTTATAAACCATCAAAGATAACTACTATAAAAGCAAATGGTTGAAAACTGCATCCGCTACAGGGCAATTAATTGCTAACGTCTATTTCTCTTCAACAATGTTCATTATACAGCGGACTGTATGTACAAGCATCTAGTGTGGAAAATTGTTGGACAACGATGGGGGTTTGATGCTGGACTGTTCAAAATGTAATAATATTGTTCCTATTTAGCTATAGCTATTATATTACACATCTGATGTTATCACAGATTGAAATACGCAGGTACTTTCTCCTATACAAGGTATTATATAAAATTTGCACTGGCAAGAAAGCCGATGTTTTACTAATCTAACTTTGCCAAAATATGGCTATTAACTTAAATGGTAATCGATCAAGTGTAATGCGTAAATAAATCGCTAATCTTGATACATGAAACGTGTTTTGGCGATTTATAGTAAACATTTTCTCATTCTTATAAAACGCCTATAAAAGCAATTTGGGATAGTAGGATGTTTATGGTATCGGTGATCTATGCAAACTAATCGTTTTGATTTGTCAACGTTCGGCATACGGGACGTGAAATGGTTTCGAATGTCGATAAAATTTAGGTCAACATCGTAACTTGTCCTGAGCTGTTTGCAATCCTAGGTAAAGTTTGCCCTTGTAACAAAAACTGGCTCAATTTTTACCTTGCCTTTGCTGACATCCTTAATTTAAGTAAAATTTATATAAGAATGAGAAAAAAAAACTACAAACGGCATCGCTAATCTCACCATATCTACAACTAACTTAGTACATTTAACCAATAACACATGTTCCTTATAAAATTACCTAATAAAAAAAAAAAACAAAACTGGCAACTTACAATGCAAAATAAAAATAAATAACGGCGCGCGGCGTTCGCTAAATTTAAAATTGATTTTCACAAATTCGCGCTCATAAATTCGCAGTATTCGCACCAAGTTAAAAATATAAGTTTCAGATTTGGTTCATAACATGAGAAAACGTAATAATCAAGGCGAAAAAAATGCTTCTTACTAATTTATTTCAGTTAAAAAATTAAAGTATGTACTAATATTTACACAAATTATAAAGTGAAAACAAACATTCATAATTGTATTTTTTTACAGTGCACCAAAATTACATAGGAGTAGACGGCTCGAGAGAGCCGTACTTGCTGAGCGTAGTGCAGGAGGGCGGTGCGGGACTTTTACGAGCTATCCTCTTCAACAAAATGGTGAGATCAACGCACCGACAATACATCTCATCTTGGCTACTCCACGCGTCAGCTGCTTTCGCTTATAAACTTTATTACATTCACCATAAAGTTCATTTTATGCATTCAAACTTACAAGTTGCTCGCTTTTCTATTTTATTTTTCGTAATAAGGTTAATTTTCTGTTCATGAAACTGATATTTTAGGGTTTACATTGAATTTATAGTTTTTGTGGCATTCAATGCATTGTGATGAAAAACGAAGTACTTGTGTATCTGTATATATAAAATTGGATGCTGAGTGACTTATTGGTATAACCACGCAGAGACTGAACTGCTGAACGAAGAAACTTGAAATTTTGCAGAGGTTCTTCATAAAGCGTAAGGAAAGGAATTTGAAAATGGGTAAAAATTGATTTCATTTTTCAACCGTGATTCCATTTCAATTTGGCTATACGTGCGTGAATATTCACGCAGGCATAGCCGAGGGAAAAAGCTAGTCTTCAATAAATATAATTAAAGCTAGATGCTTTTAGCTTCAACTATTTTTACTGAAGACTAGCTTTTTCCCTCGGCTATAGGATAAGTTTTAAACATGAAAGTAATTATGTGTATGTCATCAGGGAGCCCACAAAATCTACCTACCTCCGAGCGCGTGGAACACGGGCAGCAACCAGACCCCCAGCAGACCCACCATCAAGCAGATCCTGGCTCAGTTCCCGGCCATGGAGAGGGTCGACAAGATACCCAGAGAGGTGACAACTAGAAACTTCTCAAATTTTATATCATACTAGCTGTCGCCCGCGGCTTCGCCCGCGTGACTTTGGCTTAGATGAAAAGTCTTTTTGTGTTCCAAACTGTTTCCTGTGTCCAATCTTCGATTTTTATACGTCTACAGAAAATGCTCATCAGATTAACCAAGTTTTGCTAAGGTGCTATTTCCGTATATGTTATAGTGTAGCTGGTCTCTTGAAGTTATTTATCAGATGTTCCAGATCTTCAATTTTTATACGTCAGCAGAAAATGCTCATCAGGTCGAACGGTTTTTGCTAAGCCGCTATTTCCATATATGTTATAGTGTAGCTGGTCTCTTGGAGCTTTTCATCAGATGTTCCAGATCTTCAATTTTTATACGTCAGCAGAAAATGCTCATCAGGTTGAACGACTTTTGTTAAAGCACCATTTCCATATTTCTTATAGTTTAGCTGTTCTGTTATGGTTCTTCATCAGGTGTTCCACTTTTCAAAATGAATTATAGCCTATATGTTGCCCAGGCTTAATAGCTATACAACAAAAAAAGTTTCATTCAAATCCGTCCAGTAGTTTTTGCGTGAAACGCGTACATACATACAGACAGACAAGAAATTCAAAAAAAATTTTTTTGCTTTCTATTGTTCTTTTTAAGTGTCTCTCTATCCATTTTAGTCAAAAATACTAAATGTACAGATAATCTCATTAAAATAATTTACCTATAGCAAATAGCCTTCGAGTCTCACGTCTCTCGGCTCTGTCTACCCCGTCAGGGATAGAGACGTGCACTATATCTGTAAATTCTAGTTAATCTTCCTAACGAACTGCACAAGGCCTGCTTTAATCCCCTCAGTATGAGAAGGACTAATTGTGTCCGTCATTGGCCTGCCAGCTTTAAATGTTTACTTTTATCATCATATATCATTCGTGTGTTTAACACGAATAATAAAAGTAAATAAACTGTTTGAAAATGTACTTATTACACGACTGACCAAAAAAGGAGTGTTATGTTTTCAGGGTTCATGTATGTATGTAAGTTTCTTTATTCCACCATAAGTCCTGAACGGCTTTACAGATTTTGATGTGAGAGGTATTGTTAGATTCCTTGCATTCCCCCGAGTGACATAGGCTATGTATGTTGTCAGTCGTGTTTTTTATTTATTAATAATTAGCTTGTTTCAATTACTTACTAGCAAACATAATGTTTAAGCATAGTGTCTAACAAAAGCATTTTCTGAATCGTAAAATCACATTGAACGTTTTCCAATGATTTAATCCCATAAAAGAAGCATAAGCCTATAATAAGTAATGGTAATAGACGTCGTTACTGTTTTACGTCCCGTTTTACACAGGGTAATTATTTTCGAAGTCAAAATGAGGCCTCGGGCAAATTCACTTTTATGTAATGTACCCTTTTTATGTCATCGAAGAATGTACTGTACAACTACTCCACTTTATGTTATGGTAGTTTTGACTACATAGATTTAGGAATATACTTTTATTTGTGATCAAAGTTTGACCATAATTAACAATCTGATATTAAAGCTGAGGTATTCTATAAATATCTAGACATTTTTAAAGACGTTAACTAAAGTATCCGTACAACCTTTTGAGAAAGGCGTAGGAATTCCATGCTTTTTCCCCAATCTTTGAACATCTGTGAAAACAGTAATGTCACGCACGAGTGGCTATACTGAAGAAATATTTTCACGCCCTTTTTCATGGAACACATGTTGAAATCTCATAATTATGCTTGTCTAAACATATATTTGAAAGGAGACAAGTACAGTTTTTACTGAATGTATATAAGCCCGTAAAAGTGTCGGGTAAAAAAAAAGCCCGTAAAAATGGCCCTTTTCGGGTACCCACTCCAAAAAGAAGACTGATCTTAAAGAAAATAGTATGATATATTCAGATTTTTGTCATTTTCCCCATTTTTTTCCATTTTTGGCTTAAGTTTTAGTCTACCTTGATAATAATATAAGTGTGTATTCTCTACCTAACTTGATACAAAAGATCACATTTTCTTACTCTTTCGTTTTGCTGAAAAATAAATACACCCAGAAACAATATATCGTGATCGTGACCCAACTTACGTTACGCTACGCCCAATTTATTCGCATCGAATTGTCATCCTGTTCAAATGATACGTGGAACTATTGATATCAATAGGTATAACATACCAGTAGGATATGAGCATTATCTTAAGGACATATGTGTTTACACATCAATGCTCCTGACTGTGCAGCATTAGTTACCTACCTGGCAATTTGACCTAACCCTAAATTATCTTGAATTTAAAAATACTATCACGTTCATAGTCAGGCCATTTTAACTTAACAAATAAACCTTTGTTTAGATCACGTGTGCGGAACTCCAAAAGGATATTCTGCTTTTGGAAGAGCAGGAAGGGTCGGTGAACTTCAAAATAGGTGTTATGCTAATGAAGCCCTCGCAGAAGACAGACGACGAAATGCTCTCAAACGGTAAAATTTCTACCTAAATTTGCATGAATTTTGAGATTGAGTAAGTAATTTTATTCCCTCCTTAACTCGACAATACTCTCATTTGAAAATAGGCTTTTCATTTTTCATATCTACTTTAATTTGGTCTCTTTATGTAATTTTATGTACAATTTCTTTTTGAGAACGACTTATTATGTGCCATACTTTGAGCTACTGTGGACTACTTTATTGCTTTGATGACTTCTAATATTGTATAGAAAAAGTTACGTGAAAATACTTTCAGAAATCATAAAATATTACTCACCTACAGACATCATTTTAAATGCTTTGAAATGTTTCAGAAAAAGGCGACGAAAAATGGGAGCGTTTTATATCGCTTTTGGGAGACAAAATTCGATTACGCGGCTGGAACAGATTCCGCGGCGGACTCGACGTCAAAGGTTACCGTTGTTCCCAACTATCTCTGCCCGACGATATTCAATTACTAGTTTTACCGGGGCTCAGGGATTACACGTGGATTTATGACACAAAGTCACCTTTACCATGTATTGGAGGATTTTTAAAACATTTAAAAACAAATAAATCTTACGTTAGTTACCTTATTGATGGTTGACTAACTTGGGATACCAATGTAGAGACGATACCGCAAGATGTAGACACAGAGGTTTACAGAGGTTCTTTATATAGCGAGAGCACTTAGAATCGAAATTTACTCCTAAGGGGGCAAAATAGATGAAACAGAATTTAGGCGGGCAAAGCTGAAAGCAAACACTAGTTTTTATATAAGATTTACTCATGTTTCTCGGACACGTTGACAATTACTTAAATATTATCCGATATCAACACCTTTAATTTGTTTTTTAATTCATTACACAGCTTCATCAGTATCTACTTCCTGTCAAAAACATTTCAGGGAAATTCGTAGAAGTCAGATTCCACCATTTGCTCAATTTATTTCAAATTATTGTGTGTTACAAGAATTTTGTAACATTAATTATTTAATTGCCTTTTCCATTCGGTACATTCCGTATTGGAAAGTGTTCTAGGAATTAGCTATCTTCTTAGTAACATTACTAAGAAAGATAGCTCATTTATCAGTACCTATGTATTTATACGAGATGGTCGGATGATCTGGACACAACGGATAGATATTGGAGAGCTAGAATGTCGAACTAGAGGGGAGGCCTTTGCTCATCAGTGGGACACTATAGGTTATTTAAAAAAATGTATTTATAATCAAGTAGAAATAATGATCATTTGAACAGGTAGCACTTCTATATAGTGTGTCATCCTGAACAATGTGATATGCTCCCATACCGCATTTGCAGGTGACATGACTGGTAGCCACTCCATCTACACGATGCACCAGGGGCATGAGATTATGTTCCACGTCTCCACCATGTTACCCTTCTCTAAGGAGAACAAGCAGCAGGTAACTTCTTGGAAATAACTAAGTATGTCTCGGCTAAGTGTAACTTAGGTAATTACGAAACGAAGTAACTTTCATCCGTTCTTGGAGATATTTGTGCAACTTGGCAGTGGTGGGTGTATTATACAAGATTTCTTGGAATATTAGTTAATAAATAAAGGCCTGTTAATTAATAAAATATTTTCTAATTAGTAAATTTCTTATACTCCATGAGATACTTTAATAATATTATAGATATTGAATCAAGATGCCTGTCTGGTATTAAATTTCTTTTTGTTTCTCCAAACGTATTTCGTAATTCATTAGAATATCTATCTATTTTCAATGGGAAAATTATTAAGTTATTTATAATTAATTAAGCGATGCGTCAAATTTCAACTCATCTCTCAAGGTCCATAGCGATCTCTAAATCCTAACCAGTTTTCAATTACAAATATTTGAGGCAACAACTGTATATCAAAGTTAGCAAACTAGTACAATGGATGCTAACAATCTCGATTTTAATGAGACCTTGCTCGACAGTGCGCTAACTTTCTCATTATTAAGGACACTCGCCATTTCTGGCAGCTCCAAACTGTTATTAAATGACAGATTTTGAATGAAATATCTAGAATTTTGAGTTTAAATGAAATCGGAACTAAAGTATAGCCCTTTGAATTGAACACTGTCGAGCTGCCGAGACAAACACCAAGGTATTTTAATTTCACATAGTTTGACCGTCAAACTAAGCGGAGTATGAAATACCTTTTAACGTGATATTATATATGACTGTCGATTTAAGAAGTATGGTAAATTATTATTTTTAGACAGATATATACTTAGCACAATTGTTGGAAGCTTAAGCCATGGCTCTTTTTTTATTTTCAATAGAAGCAAATAGAATATACGTTTTAACAAAATACTATTATCCTTTTTTGTGGCGATGGTAACCACTCATTGAACACCTCACTGGCGGCGGCAACCCTTTGTTATCCCTCGAATTTCACAAAACTGTATTATAAATCCGCTACTTTCACTAGTCATACAACTTGAATTACTAAAGGTTACTGTGAAATTTAGAAACTTACATAAAAAATATATATATTTTTACTTACCTTTACATATCTGCTTTTCTTTACTTTTACTTATATTTATTACCTACGTGATTCATACATATTTTTAGTTATTGATAAATCCTGTATAGTAAGGATATTAGAGTCTTGCTCCAGACAAAAAGATACAAATATAGCTATGTTTTGTAAGCTATTTACCAGCAAGATATTCAAAGAATCTAATTTTTAAAATAACATTATTCCTAATCTAAGCGAAGAATATACCTATGCGTAAAGACTTATGTATAGTACAAGTCTCCCCGATTCCACAAATTTATTATTACAATCTTGATAAAAGAATACCTTTTTCAGACGAAGTCTATAAAAAACTTCGACAGGTAAAAATATATATAAAATTCGACCTCTTTTTCGCACTTAGGAACATGCTGATACTTAAAATGAAAATATTAAACTTTAAAACTTTTCAAATTTGGAAAATTCATTAACGGCTTAACAATAGACTGTTAATGAATTTTGCGAAATGACGAAACTAAAAGTAGATTGAATTACGACTGTATCCATACTAATATTATAAATGCGAATGTTTGGATGTGAGTTTGTGAGTTTGTGAGTTTGTGAATTTGTGAGTTTGTGAGGATGTTTGTTACTCAATCACGCAAAATCTACTGGACGGATTTCGATGAAATTTGGTACAGAGGTAGATAATGACCTGGAATAGTACATAGGCTACTTTTTATCCCGGGAAAAAGCACGGTTCCCGTGGGAAATTCACGCGGGCGAAGCCGCGGGCAAAAGCTAGTTTAAAATATACTAGCTTCGCCCCGAGGAGATACAACCTCCCACGGCTCCATGGGACCTTCGGTGTAAAATAGTAGATTATTAACCAAGGGCTGTATGACATCAATTGCATACGAGGTTTTTGGCGTCTGAGCGAAGCGAAGGCGCTAATTAACCCGAGTATGCAATTGATGCTTACGCCCGAGATAAATACTCTGCTTTACATATCGATTGTGAGGTAAGTAAACAACAAGACAGCAGGTTTCAATGAACATTTATTAAGAAGAAAAAAATGTATATTCAATTAAAATAATTTGTCTAGATTCCGTTTCGAGTAATTAATCGATACCGAGAAAAAATATTAACTTTTTAAAAATATTCTTCGTGCAGTATGAGTATGACAGTTCTTTTTTCAAATTCCAAAACCTATGCTGTAATGATAGTCATACACCCCGGCATTCAGGGGTGTAAGGGTGTACTTACAGAGCAAGAGATATGTAAAATAAGTTTTGCACTTCTCATGCTCTGAAAGTGCTTATTTGTGCAGGTTATACGCTGTACAAAATCGAATTTTGTGCACAAGGGCATTAACGTACTACTACGGCTACTCATAAATGTATCTCTATTATGGCAAAGAAAATGAGCCATACAGCCAAACACAATAAGAAGTTCGTAGATGAAATTTGTTGTTTTATAATATTTACTTTAATTTATTTGCCTTATGTGTTTTAAGACATAAAAGATATTAAAATTTAAATTCAATACGGTAGGTTATGTAATTAATTTAAGAAAATTATTATTAAAAAATTAATATAATAGTAGGCTGTATAGGTCTGCGACCCAAGCCTAATATCAATGTCGTAAGATTTAAAAAAAAATAAAGTGGCGGGAAACAGCTCTTGTTTTTTCGTGCGTTTACTCTTTTATTTCCTCGCAATTGAAGTGAAAAGCAGAGTATATAACTCGTTCACAAAACGATTTTTATCCTCGACATTACTATCAGCCCTCGCTTAAAGTCTCGGATAAAAATGGTTCGTTTTGTGCACTTGTTGTAAAATCTACTATTATTCTTCACGTATTCTACCTTTCATTGAGATCCATCTCGTATGTTTTGCGAGAAAGAGTTTAAAATAAACTAGCAAACATTCTCCATTCTCACAAACTTTTAAGTACATAGCTAATCTTTATACGACTAAAATGACATTATTTTATTTTCAGCTGGAAAGAAAAAGACACATCGGCAATGATATAGTTAACATCGTGTTCACGGATGACTCTGCACATAACACATTTAACCCCCAATGTGTGAAAAGTCATTTCACTCGTATCCTTTATTTATATAATATTATTGGTATTTGGTGTCGATGAACGGTTATATTTTAATATCGTCCTAATTTGTAAATAGAAGCGTTTTGATTTTTTTGTATATTTCCCATTCAACATTCAAAATATCATAATTTAATATTATGTTAGCAATCGACGTGGAGTTATGATTCCATGAAAATTACTCGGTAAATAAGATATGAATATATTTAGCCGTGTAATTGTTTCCTAATTTCCGGGTTAAAGGGTTAACCAACCTTTAGGATATTTTTAATTGCATGTCAAAACAAATAGGCAACATTGTTAACGCGCCATCCGGGAGCTGAAAATATGCGACCACACTGTGTAAACTCCCGAACGTAAATATTTTGTTTTACAACACTTACATTTTACCTGCGTCCTTCGTTAAATTAATGGATGTGGCCATGGAAATAAGATAACTAGTACTATGTTCCATAAAAAATGAATACATAAATAATCACTATTCTAAGAATATATAAAATCGAACTATCTATAAAATTACAGTTTATACTTCCTAGTTGTTGTTGGATTTTTTTTTTATACAAATAAACTACATTACAAATCTATCTCAGTGAAATAAATTGCCCTTACAATAAAAACCAGATATTTTCGCAGTAGTATCAGAGGTAGAAGGCGAAGGCTACAGACTGAGCGTGTACAGCGACGACACCGTGCCTCCATTCGGGCCCTCGTTACCCTGCCCTCCGGTGTTCAACGACCCGCAACTCTTCAGGGAATTCTTATTGGTACAAATATACAAACAAATTGGCATTTCTTCAAATTACCGCGACTAATTTAGACTCAAACTGCCGCGAGAGAGAGATTATCCGCCGTTACCTTTTCCTTCCCGAAAAGTGGATTCAGAAAATTAACCTTTTTCTATTTTTACTCGCCTAAATGCATGCAATAAATGGTTAACTTTGTTTATTGTTGTAATTAAAATTAATTAGGTAACACAATAAGACCTACATTACAGGTAAAACTGATGAATGGCGAGAAAGCAGCGTTCCAAACGCCCACGTTCGCGCTGAAGCGGCAGCGAACCCTGGACACCCTCATACGAGACATTTACGCCGAGCACTGCTCCGATCACAAGGTGGTGAGTCTGTGCAGACTGTTTGATACCTTCTTTATACTACTCATACAAACTTGACTTTTCGAGTCATTCAGACTACGCGGTTTCAAAACTGTTCTTCGTTCTTATTAGAGCACGCGCGATTTTAGTAAGACAGTCTTGAATCTACGCCTATTACATCGTACATTTTAGTTACTAGAAAGGAAGAAAATATTTTTTTTTTCTTCTAAGTCTATAAGTCTAATGTTTTGAGCAGAAACAAATTTTTCGGTTACAAAAATCTGCCATAGATTTGATTTAAAAAATCCATAATTGTATCACGCACGTATGATCGTTTATATTTATTCATACAATTTTAAACATAGGTACCTAATAATTACATATACTTACCACAGAAAATATGAGGTAGGCACGCACGAGAATTCCAACTTCGAATGTTTTCAATTGAAACTTCTATGATGACAGGGAACTCTCACAATATTGTAATTAAATACACATCAACGAATTACAAAGTTGTATCGAAAACGCAATAACTTGTTATTAGTTAGACACGGCTTAATTTAATTACAGCTCCGAACCGAACACAAAGTTCGTAGTTTCGACACCTTGTTGCAACTTAGAATTTAGGTCATATACGACCTATCGTATTGTAGTGTATTGTTGTATATTGTTGGATGGGAAACATTATATCATCTGTCACAGCCAATGCTGTCACGCCGAGCGTTGTCGGACGTGTGGTCGGGCGGCGCGGGTGCGGGGGGCGCGGGCGCGGCGCGGACGGAGCGGTTCCTGCACGTGGGGCAGGCGCTCAAGCTGGACGCCGTGCTGCGCGGTGACGCGCCCACCAGCCTGGTCTCTACTGGTGCGTATTGATGGATGAGAAACATTACATCATCGTCCACAGCCAATGCTGTCATGACGAGCATTGTCGGACGTGTGGTCGGGCGACGCGCCCACCAACCTGGTCTCTACTGGTGTGTATTGTTAGATGGGAAACATTATATCATCGTCCACAGCCGATGCTGTCACGCCGAGCGTTGTCGGACGTGTGGTCGGGAGGGGCGGGTGCGGGGGGCGCGGGCGCGGCGCGGACGGAGCGGTTCCTGCACGTGGGGCAGGCGCTCAAGTTGGACGCCGTGCTGCGCGGTGACGCGCCCACCAGCCTGGTCTCTACTGGTGCGTATTGATGGATGAGAAACATTACATCATCGTCCACAGCCAATGCTGTCATGACGAGCATTGTCGGACGTGTGGTCGGGCGACGCGCCCACCAACCTGGTCTCTACTGGTGTGTATTGTTAGATAGGAAACATTATATCATCGTCCACAGCCAATGCTGTCACGCCGAGCGTTGTCGGACGTGTGGTCAGGAGGGGCGGGTGCGGGGGGCGCGGGCGCGGCGCGGACGGAGCGGTTCCTGCACGTGGGGCAGGCGCTCAAGCTGGACGCCGTGCTGCGCGGCGACGCGCCCACCAGCCTGGTCTCTACTGGTGCGTATTGTTGGATGAGAAACATTATATTATCGTCCTCAGCCAATGCTGTCACGACGAGCGTTGTCGGACGTGTGGTCGGGAGGCGCGGGTGCGGGGGGCGCGGGCGCGGCGCGGACAGAGCGGTTCCTGCACGTGGGGCAGGCGCTCAAACTAGACGCCGTGATGCGCGGCGACGCGCCCACCAGCCTGGTCTCTACTGGTGTGTATTAAGTTGCTCTTACACGGGCAACTAAAATTGCTCTATTCCCGTCAATACTAGTCAACTATGACGTCATGACCATATCAAACAATTTACGGCAACGGCAACATGCATCAATGTTTTGTAACAATATTGAGCTATAGGAGCACTCCAAGCAACTAGACAATACTTTCATACACGAGCAATTCAGCTGTGATTATATTCTCTTTGCAATTCAGTTAAAAAGGCATCGTTGGCTATGGACAACATCTGTCTTGCAGCGACGGCGGCTTGTACCGGTTTTATTATCATTACTCATAGACATCGGAATGAATCGGCCTGAGGGATGGAGTCGCCTTGTAATACTGCTCTAATGACGAGTAAACGGATGCGTCAACTCGAGAACGTGACTGGCATGCTTGAATTTTACATGTGACTGATTTCTTTTATGTTTCTTGGGAAGTTGTTATTTTTCATTCGCTCGCAAGTTTAACATAATGACGTATTATCTATTTTTTATATAATTGACAAAGCTGGTATAATTTTGTGTTTAGCTACAACTAGAGTTTTGAAAACAGTGAAAATAAACTAATAGGTATCATGTTTTCGTGAGATTATAAATAGTGCCTACGTAAAATAACGACAGGGTCTGGTGGGTCCCGGCGAGCGCCGTGGGAAGGCAAAGTGTGGCGGGCGGCGCCGCTGCCGGCGACGCCGGTGTGCGCTGAGCAGATGGCGGAGGGCCGACTGCTGCTATCCACCACCTCCAATACATATATTTTAGAAGGTGCGTCATACACTGGTCTCAACAATATGATCAAACCTTGAAAGTCTATTTAAACCTAAGTACTTCTAGCGTTGTCGTATTGAAATTAAACTTTTAAGTTGAGTTGTCACTTGAAGTTATTTGATGTTATAAACGAGTCAGGTGTATACTTTGCAGCTGTTCTGTGAGGTGCTCTTTGTAGACATACTACCTACCTATAGGATACAGAAATTGTATAGATAGATAGATAGATCAACACTTTATTGCACCATTTACAGAAAAGAAATACAAAGTAGTAACAAAAGTAAATACATATATAAATGAGCGCAAAGGCGGGCTTATCGCAAATGCAATTTCTTCCAGCCAACCTTTTGGTGGAAGGAAATATACGTGAAAAAATGTAGGGTATAATAATAGGTATAGGTATTGTATAATTATATTGTTAATAATAACTGCCCGGAAACCTTCGTCATTAGTCACAATTTTTACAGAAAGTGGAACCACCAGGGTAGTGTTAAGATGGGAGGGTTGCGTGCGAGCAGCTCGCGTGAGCGAACGAGCGGGGTTGTTCCGGGTGGGGACGAGGGTGGTAGCGGGGGGAGGGTCGACGACGGGCGGGGCGGGGGGCGCGGGGCTGTACGCGCTGCCCGTGCTGGAGCTGTGCGCCGGCGCCTGGGCCATGCGCCCGCTGCAGGACTGCAAGCACGCGCGACTGCCGCGCACCAAGACCGCGCATTACTTCGATTTGTTGGAAGCGGGTAAGAAATTACTACCTACGTGTATAGGTATAAAGTCCATTTTTTTCATAATTGTCCTATTATGTAAACAATCTTACCAGACATGGTTGTACAATATAAATTAAAATAGACTTTTTAGGAAATTACTTTCGTGGTTAATAAATGTTTTACTTTAGAATGTTTCGGTTTGAGGTTTGAACTAATATTTGATTTATTTTCAACAAAATTCAATTAAAAGTACTATGAAAATTGTTTACATAATAGGACAATTATGAATAAATGGACTTTACCTACGTGTATGCTGAAACAATCAACAATGACATGATATGGATTCAGACCACTACTAAACTATACATAGAAACATTCTATAAATTACATATTAAAGAAACATTACATAAAAATAAAAATAATATCAGGAAAGTATAAGCTAATTCGAAAATAATGAGTCTTTTTTTGTTCGATAGCGACGGTCAAGTGGCGCTTTACAAAAATAGATAATAATTTCTATGAATTTCAGGCGATGGTGGGAAAGCGTTACTTGCTGTTGCGGTTGGCAGAAGAGTGATGCTGATGGTGGAAGAAACAAAGACTGATAGTGAGATGGGTTTTGAATACACACATATCAAGGTTAGCTATAGTTACTTATGTTATGGATAGAATAGGGGTCGTACCCACTGGTATTAGTAATAAGTGAAACAGATCCTGAAAGTCACAATGAATTTCAGGATATCCAGCTAAGTGAATCGCCAGTATTAATAAAACTGATGGACGGGGAGGTGGCGACGATGGTGGTCGGCTACAAGCACCACTGGGAAGTTTTAGAATCCGGTACTGGTCAGGTAAACTCTTCTTATATTTATTTATTTAAATCCAATGTCATTTTGTTTACATCAAATCTCTAGGTATAATGTATTAACGCATTTTTGTAAATTTCGGGAATTAAAAGCTCTCTTCCCTTAGACATATGATGCTGAAGTACGCTCACGCTCTCGGTAGGTGAGAATACGCCCATGCAACAACATTTAGGCTCACAAAGCCCTCTGAAAGTCAGTTTACATTGGCTCGAGTGTTTGACCTGACACAACTTTGGGCATCGTTGCATAGTAATTTGTATGACCAGCAAACATTTGTACCTGCCAGTTTAGTCTACCACCGAATTTTAAAATATTTGCATCGGATAGAAGTTTTTGTTAAAGAGATAGGTCACAAGTTCTCCTAATGAACTCGTAAACTTTGTGTTTGTTACTTTGTTTACTTTTGCCTGCCTCTTTTTCAGGATTATTTGTGTTTTCACTAGCTTTGACTTGTTGCTCGCTGTAAATCGATTGATTGTCCTTTTCTGAATCACTAACAACGTCAGCAACAATAAACGTAACAAAGAAATTAATTACATCATCTCTGCATACAAGATTGTTAGGATTTATTACCACACAAATCAGATTTTTTTAGATATAATACCTAGTGTGTCTTGTTTGATGTCAACAATATATATGTATTCTTTTTAATACAATGAAATGAAATGAAAATGATTTTGTTCAATTAGGCAAAAAAATAGCACTTTTAAATCATCATATTCTTGTTTTTTAGTTAGTTGACATCATAAAATTACAGTTTAAAGTTGATGAATAAATTAAGATAACAATGTTGGCAGCCGGTGAAACGAGCGGAAACGTCAGAGGACAGCGCGCCGCGGCGCGGGACGCTGGTCAACGCGCTGAGGATCGGCGACGAGCGGGACGGACAGATAGTTCTGTGCTACAACCGTAAGTCCAAAACAAACTGTATCATACTCGTATAAGCCACTCTGGGGTGTATGAGTATACTTATAACATTGGACATTTTGTAAACAAAATGCAATATGTTAAAATGTATAACCTCGTGAAACAAATATGTTTATAGGTTTAATTCAAGCAATTAGTATTTCTAGTACTTGGCATCAGAGAGAAAAAACTTAAAATAGTATTGACTTTTAAATACTTTTCAATTTACTTTTTAAGTAGATTGTGTAACTTGTGGAGTTAAATAAATGAATTTTGTAATTTTTCAGATACATGCCATTTTGAAAGACTAACTACGAAAGGATTAGAGAGTGATAGCGAATATGATTTCCATTGGACAACAGTACCCGCGGCAGTTGGTAAGACAAACAGTTTTATTATGTTGGCCTTTATTAATCCATCTGCAACTAAACTTTGGTTAGTTAACGTACCGACAAGACCATTTGTTTCGAATTAAATATTGTAATGTACTGACTGACATTTTTAGAGAAATTCGTATGTTGGTTTCTCCACTTACTTCTAAACCGAGGAATGTAATCTAGCCAAAATTTCAGGAATCATTGATTCAGTAGATAAAGCGTGAAGAGGTTACTGACAATAAAATAAAATAATCACTTTCGCATTTATAATATTAGTTAGGATTAGTAACACCTGTAATGCGAGAGAGTGCGGTATACCACTTATTTTTTGTTTCAAATTAAATATTGTAATTTACTGACTGACAAGCCTATAAGTGTCGTAATATTCCAGTGTGCGCGTTCCCATACATCATGGCGTTTGCGGAGGACCTGCTGGAGATCCGGCTGGTGGCCAACGGCTCGCTCGTACACGCGGCCTGCATCCCCGGCCTCAAGCTCATGTGCGGGCGCAGGGTTAGTCATACTTATTATTAGCCACTATTTTGTGAATGGTTATCCAAACAAAATTATGCCTGGAAGGCTCAAATCTATGCCATCACTTTTTCAAAGCTCGAAATAAAAGACCCTGTAGTTGTAGTGTAATAAACTAGTACCTCATATTCACGATATTGTCTAAAACCCATGTCGTAGCATGCTCTCGTTGCACGATTTCGTAGCATCATATAGCACGATTTTGTAGCACCGTTTCGTAGCATCGTAGCTTGATTTCGTAGCACCGTACCTTGATTTCGTAGCATCGAAGCTCGATTTGGTAGCATCGTAGCTCGATTTCGTAGCATCGTAGCATGAATTCGTAGCATCGTAGAATGAATTCGTAGCATGATTACGTAGCATATAGCATAACACGATTTCTTACCATCGTAGCATAGGTTTTGTAGCATAGCACGATGTCGTAGCATCGTAGCTTGATTTAGTAGCACCGTAGCTTGATTTCGTAGCATCGTAGCTCGATTTAGTAGCATCGTAGCACTATTTAGTACCATCGCGCATCGTAGCTTGATTTCGTAGCATCGTAGCACGATATTGTAGCTTCGTAGCAAAATCGTACCGGCGTATTAAAATGTCAACGATGTCGATAAACGTATAATCCTAACTAATATTATAAATGCGAAAGTGAGTTTGTTTGTTACCTCTTCACGCTTTATCTACTGAACCAATCTTCCTGAAATTTTGTATACACATAGTTAGAAGTACGGAGAAGGACATAGAATACCTTTCATTTCGTGAAAAAACACTGTTCCCGTGGGAAATTCGCGCGGGCGAAGCCGCGAGTAAAAACTAGTATTTCATAATTTTGCTAATACAATATAATTTGTCAGTTGTTAGATCAGATAGAGAAAATAAATCACATTATTGTTTTACCAAGTGCATATTAACCACTCGCAGGATATCTTCTACGTGGCGTGCGCGCCCGAGTACGTGCCGCTGAGCCGCGAGCTGGACCCGTGCCTGCAGCACGAGTACGAGCTGGCGCGACAGATGAGCAAGGGCGGGCCCTACTCGCTCGACGAGGACGAGAATAATGACAATAAGTTAGCCTTGTTACTTAAGGCCAGGCCAGACCTAATGCGTGGCGTATAACACGGGACTTTTTGGTGTACATTGCTCGCGCATGACTGGTGTGACACGTCGCGTAGTACTTATTCCGCACCGAAAAGTGATGAGTCTTACGCCACGCATTCGGTCTGCATCGGCCTTTATTGTTACACTTTGGTCTAAACTACTTTTCGTGCTTCTGCCATCCGGTTCGGTTTGTCTGGGATGTTGAAAATAAATGTTTCTATACACAGTGCATGTGACTTCGGTAAAGTAATTTTTAAGTCCATAATTTAACGACACATGAAAAGAGAGTGGGGAGGCTTTTGCCCAGGCAGTAGGACATGTTATAGTTACAAAAAAAAACTGAACGAAAGCTTTTTGTTCTAAATACATAAATAATTGATTGTTTGATGTCGTCGCAGAGGCGAGCCGAGCCAGCCCAGCCGCTCGGAGACCGCCTCAGGCTCGAGCCGCAGCAGCTCGGTCTCGTCGGAGCAGGACGCCGCGCGGCCGCCGCTCGCGCGCGCGCCGCCGCTCTGCCCGCCCACCTCGCCGCAAGGTCTGCCTACCATTATAGCAACTGTTTATCAATCTATCTAGGCTATAGGCTCCCATTCACCCGCTGGGCCCATAACGTGAAATAAGGGAACTTACCGCAAATTATCTTCCACTCCGTCACGGGCGTGTTTTCCGTGGCGTCACGTCGTGACAGTTCCTCATTTCTTTTTAGATTTTATCAATCTTTCAAAACATCACGAAATATGGTTACACCTTCGAACAACATTGCTTTATGAGTTACACTGATAGCCCAGTCATGTTAATTTTTTATAGCGATATTAAGCAAACCAGAAAGCACGTTAAACACTAACTGTCTTACTACAAAACGATGTCTAAAGTTAAATACTTGTTAAACATATTACCCTTACAATTAAAATACACGTGCTTTAATGACATTTTCTAGTTATCAGTAACTTTTTCTTATAAACGGGTAATGTGTTTAGCAAGTATTTAAGTTTAGACATCGTTTGTAGTAAGACCGCAACTGTTTAACACGATTTATAGGTAGCATAACGATTACGACTCGACTGCTATAGTTGAATGACAAGCCTTTCAGCGAATTTTAAGCGAAACTACCAAATATAATGAATAATTGTATCTGTGTGCACATTAAAACAATATTGTATATGCAAATTGTACAAGTTAATCAACGGAATGTGTTTTAAATTGGGGATTCTTGTGACAAGCGATGGTTACTATATCTGAATTTCCATTCCACCAATAAGCACACTATTCAACTAAGCTTCGTGACCCCGTACCCCGCAAGGGATAAAAAGTGATCTGTATAACAACTCAACAGTCGACCTCGTTTAGAGTTTATTTACAAGTTGACTACTGGTGCCTTCTTGCATCAATCGCTCGGGAATTTTGGCATTCTGAATAGTCTTCCTATTTTATGTGAAAAAAATAAATAAAAATGTTTTAAAAAAAAATGTGGCTATCATCAAAAAATGTTTCACCTGATTACATTAATATTGTTAAAATGTATAGCATGTATTTTCTTACTCGTAATAAGCACGACTCTCAGCTATGCCATGAGGAATACGAATATAGAGAGAAGGATACCATATTATGCCTTGACCAGGATCAGGATCGCCCCCATCAACCCTCGCGTCAACTCGTGAACGGGTTTTGCCAGGGGGATCCTGTTTCGATAACACCATAATAATATTTATCTATGCAGTGCTGCCGGAGAACAGCGGGCGCTGCGTGCGCATCTACAAGATCCCGCAGAGCAACCTGAGCGCGGGCGCCTACCAGCGGCAGTCCGTGTCCGCCGACCAGGCGCTCACTTCTTACTTCTCACACAGGTCCGTCCCTCCGCACACTAGGCTCCCATGGGATCCAGAGACAATTTTTTTCCTGTTGGCTCCCATAGGATCCTCAGACAGTAGTAGTTTGTAGCTTTGAGACATAATATATTATTATTAAATAATTAGTTATCGACGTGAAAAAGAGCCTTCTTTGAAGGCCAAGTTTCAATAAAAAAAATTGACTTTGACTTTGACAATTTGGTACTCCTTTTGGCTCCCATGGGATCCACAGAACATTTTTTCGCCTGTTGACTCCTATATTATAGGATTAAAAACTAGGGTCCCATGACACCGCTCCCACGGAATCCACAGATAACGTTATACTCGTTATTTTGTTTGTGTTTCAAATAGGAAACAATTGAGATATCAGATAGAAATCATGAGACAGGTTAACTTTTAATTTAAAATGCCTTATTTTGCATGGTTTGGTCCTTTATCACAGCTTAAAATACATACAACAGTTGTCCAACGACTTTGATATTGACGCAACTAGCAGGATGCGAAAAGCCTACCCGAGTGGTCATACAAATTGCATTTGAAATTAGTGCAGAAAAAGGCCACGCCCTTTGACGCGGGCGCGGCCTTATTTCTGTTCTGTGAGGTAGGCTTTTACAAGTCATGTCTGAAATTTATTAAAAGCATTTTGAAAATTAATTTACCCTAATGAGATAACAACGAATTGCTATGAATACCATAATTTCGTCACATTTCCCAGGCCAAATAGTATCAGACAGCGGCTGGCGGAGCTGAGACTGGACAGCAAGTCTCGCGGCGGAGGCGACGACGAGACATTATAAGGCCGCTGTGGTCTCCAACCAACCGGTGCACAATCTTCATAATGACGTCACTATACTCTATGTTGTTGAACCGTTTGCTAGTTACGAGCATTATACGTTGTGAAATAATAAAAAAAACTATTGGTAGTAGACATGCACTTTAAATAACTTTGTTACTCCATCACCATTGGATTGCCATTGGTTCATGGAAATATGGGAATATGAATAATATATACTAGGGAGTATGATTCATATATACTATGTTAACCTAATATACATGAGATTCTCGTTTTCAAAGTCGCCACGATATCGTAGCGATAGCGACTTATGCACACAAATTAAAAGCATGTAAAATATATGTACCAAAATTTACATCGAGTTCTAGGTATTCTATCGTAATAGTGCTCGGCACTATTGCAAATATTACGATATTTCGTTGTAGCCATGTTAGTAGATGTTTTCATAGATTGTAGCGATTGGATATTTGTTGGAATTGTGATAAATGGGTGATGAGTAGCGAACAAATTATATAATTATGTAGTTTTAGTTGGTCAAATTATATATTTTATCGTTGTTGTATTGAATTGATATTTTACAGAAATATAACTGATGCGATAAGCCATTAGGGCAAAGGCATGAATTGATATACTGCACAAAATTTAATGCTCAAGACACAAAGTCTTAGATGATTGTTCGAAGTTTTTAATGTTGCATAAAGTTGTCACTAGAATATATTGAAATTAGTATCTACAAGAGTATACAACGTGTACAGTATCGTGTAGTAGTGTGTAGTTTCGAGATTCAGTTAAATCTTATCTTAAAATTAACTATGATTATGAATATTTATAGACATCAGTAACGACTGATGTCTATAAATATTCATAATCATAGTTAATTTTAAGATAAGATTTAACTGAATCTCGTAGTTTGTGAAGTTCTAGTCAAAAGCGCCATGCAAGACATAAAAGTGATGTTTAATAGTACTCTAACATTAAATATAAAATGCCTAATCATTCAGACCTTAAACAGTGATTTTAAAATTTAATAAAGGTCTTGGTTAGGTGTGATTTTCACAAATTGACAGAAATGACAAACATTTGAATTATATTTTTAAATCTGTAACATTTGACGATGATTTAAGTATTAATACTTTTAGTGGCCGCAGTGGGCACATTAAAATGGTTAAAGATGATGATTATTCCCTTTTCAAAGTACACTTTTTCTGAATGATTTGGCGTAACACGATGTAAATTACCTAATTGTTAAGTATATGTAAAAGACTTGTTTATCTCTTGAATGTCTATTCGACAGCAGAAAAGAAGTGCCATCCAAATTTGGTTATCTTTCTAGATTTTAATATAAAACTGTAATATTTTGCGATGCAAGAGAATTGAAACCTTATTTAGATGTTAATACAATACTTATCTTCATTGTAAATAATAAGCAGTAGTGTTAAACTTCAAGATATTACCTACCTATGAGTAAATTAATTAATACTTAAATATATTATTTGTTATTTATAACTATAACACTAAGTGGCGATTTCGCGATAGACAGTTTTAAATAACGAACTTCAGGGTAATAATAAACTCTGATTCGGTAATACCCATAATGACCTGCCTAATATAATTTAGCATGAATATTGTCTCACAAGTTAGTAGCTTAAATGCATAAAAGTAGGAAGCCGCGCAGCCCTTCGTACTTCTATGCTTTTTAATGTGACTGCAATGTTTTCAGTTCTAGGTCCATTGTGTGAGCGTGATGGAAACCCGCCCTTAATTGGCAGTTCCTTTCGTTAATTGGCTATTATTCACACATAGGTATTAATAAGTTACAAAGTAAATTATAAACATCGAACACAAAGCAACTTATCACAATCTATCGCAAAAGCCAGTGACGGATTATATTATCCAATGAGGCAAGTCTAAGCTCCTGGACTAATTTAAGTGAACTATAGTATTATTCCTCCGTACCTGGGGCCTGAGTAGTGCATTGGCCTATAGATCCGGTCGGTAAATATAGAACAGTTGGATGTTTCGATGTCGTGAGAAGTAGATATATATAATTATTAACAAAGGTGAAAAGAACCAAACTGATAGATGTAAGTTTTGAATAGAGATGCGAGCTTTCAAGTGAAGATGTCTTAGTAGGAGCGTTATATCAGCATTTATTAATAGGTACGATGAGGCCAACATTTGATCACAATAGAACAGAATTGAAAAAGTAAATCGGCGAACAGCGAAAGCAAGTACATACACATTGTGCATTGTTGTTTTAATATTGTATCATAATATATATAATATTAATAGATACTAAATTATGATAGGTATAGAAAATATGCCGATGAAATACAGTAGTGAAAAAAAATCTTCATTTGACATGGCTCGATGTTAAAAGGTAAAGAAAGTGTGAATACAGTATCGCTACTAAAGTATGAAATAAAATAGACGTAGGTACATAATATTAAATAGATGATAAGGTAGTAGTTAGGTATAAGCAAATAAGATTTTATAAAGAAAATATATTGCATTTACCAGTTTTTAAAGAAAATTGTGTGTGTAAAAATAGGCACATATATTATTTTCAAAATGAATTGTTATTAAATTTTAAATATTTAAATGAATTATAAATCATAACGTTTATTTTTTTAAACCAAAGTGTAAGTACAAGAAATTTGTGAGTACCATCGGAAATACCTCTGTTAAAATAATGTTTACAGATTTATTTATATACATATAATGTTAATTATCCCACGTTAGTAATTTGATAACTTTATGTATAGGGCCTACCAAATTGCACATAGGTACTTTTTTCCTAATTTCTATAAAGATTGTGATAAATTAAACAAAATTGTATTTAAATGACAAATCAACAATCAGGTGTAATTAAAAATATATTATTATATGCAGAATTATAATGTAAATAAAAGATATTGCTAACATAACCAAATCAGCTGTTCCAAAAACAGAATATACTTACCTTTACAAATAAGGGATTTACTCTGTTATTTTCTCTGAGATTTAAAAATAAATGTCTGTTCAATACAACTACATTTTATTTCTAAAAATATACTTCATATTATATATAATATTGTACTAGTCAAAAATATTTACAACAACTTAGGTTGTTTTTTCAAAGCGGTTATATCTAAAAACCTTGGTATCTCGGCAGGTGTGGGCTCTTTCGGGAAACCAGGGACACCTGGAAAATACAGGACAAATATGCTTAGAAAATAAATAAATTGGTACAAATACAAACACAAATTTAAAATAAAGTTGTTGAAATTCACACTATCATTGTAAATTTGTTTTTTTAGTGCAATGACATTATGATCATATTTGTATTATGATATATGCTGGAGGAATTTAACTTTTTTTTTAAATATTTTATCTACACTATTCCATCCAGTTCGCCCAATGCTTTCTTTTATGGCACTGAGTCCCATAAAATGGCCCATTTAAACTTATTAAGGCCTATCTTTGGTTATCTTGCTCTTATATGAAGGATCTAATTTGAAAGAAGTCTTATTGATAAAAGACATACCTTGCAATAATTTGTGCCTCTCCATATAATTCCTCGTAGCAAAGGACATGTCAAAAGGAGCGGATGTTTTGGCGGGCGCCGGCTGCGGCTGCGGCGCCGGCGCACGCTGCAGGTACTTGGCTGCGAGCTGGTTCATCTTCATGCTGGTGTCGGTGGTTGCCGCGTATAAGTGCGGCTGGTGGATCCCAAGGGGGTCGTCACCAAATTTTACCCTGTTAAAAATTGTCGATGGTTTAATTAGTAGCAAAAAAACAATTTTTGGCTTAGGTATATGTATTGTGAAAGGCAGACAGGCTATTGTCAAAAGATGAATTAGATCTAACAGCTTACAGGCCCAACATTTTTTCTGATTGAGTTACAGGCTGAGTTGTAGTTACACGTATAAAACTGTGTCTTATTTTTTTACCTTTTAGTCACACTAACATTAGTTTTGTCAATTTGCATTTGGAGACAATGCTGACGTGTGTTTCGATACAGAGCACTCGCTGATGACGGCATGTCCGAATCTTGCAACATGCCATTGACATGTGTCTGAAAACAATATTTACATCACCTTAATATTAAATAACTGTTAAATAATTAATTGCTTATTAAATTATTTAGTAGCTTACCATTACTTTATTGTAATAAGTCCACCCAACATTGGATTGGTCATCACTACTGCCATTATCTGAACTGAAAACAAACATAGTTTTAAAAAAAATGATAATTTTCTTGTTTCATTATCATTTCTAGAATTTAAAAATTACTTACTCACTGTAATCCCTAACATCTAGATACATTGTCTGCTCGGGGGACATGAGTGGTGTTGTGGCATTATCCACCTGAACATTGTAAAGGCTCAACTCATTCAATGTTTTCTCCTCATAATTTCCATTCATAATTTTACTATTAGCATTCCCATTTCCTTGTACATTTCTCCCCATGGGTGGAATGCCATCTAAAAAGTTCATATTAATTGGTGATTTCGATTTGGATACAACTTCCTTAATGCTAAGCTGAGATCTATTGCACTGTATTTGAGCATTTTCCGTTTGCTGCACCACCTCCTCCTTGTTTATAACAGTTGATGTCCTCACCATTTCAAAACTGGTCATGACTCCGATGGATATCTTATGTTGCTCACTGTTTATTGTCTCCAATGCAACATGCTCTGTTGTATAACTTTGTATAGGAATTCCTGTTGGCTTACTATTACTTGAGGAAATAAACTTATCTACCTTCTCTTGAAGTAGCTGAAGTTGCTCATTTTGTAGCTTTATTATCTTAAACAAATCTGCTACAGTCGGCTCTCTCTTTTCTTTGACACTAGTAGGTTTCTGTACTTCAGTACAATCAGTGTTCTTGGTCTGTTCATACTTTTCTATAGCCCATGATTTTTTATCAGCAGCATTCTGTGGCTTAGGTTCACAGTATTTACTTAATGCATAACCAGGAGGATGCATATGTTGAGATGTTTGACAAGAACACTGACGACAGTTACAACTGGGTGGTAGTAGCCTCATACACTGGCATGCATGATTTGAAATAGGAGAATGTTTCTCAAAATTACCTTTGTTAATTGGCACATCATAATTTTGAATATTTCTCGCACAGTGGTGACAACTACAATCATTCTGATCACTTCTTGGTGAATAATCAAAGAAATTTGGCTTTGTGCTCTCTTTTGTGTTTGCAGCCGCCTCTTGTTGCCTTATTTTCAACATTTCCAACTTTTTACTTGCAGGATTATTTTCTTTATCTAAAGTTATCTTATTGAACTGTCTATGTAAATTTGTGAAACTTTGCATTTGAATCTTTTTTAAATTTCCCTTGGTAATAAAGAAACTATTGTCTCCATTCTTAATTGTAAGGTTTTCTTTATTTGGGTTTTCAATAGACGCTAATATAGTTGAATGTGTGGATTTATTTGGAATGCTAACTTCATGACCATTACTTGAATTAAGAGGTAATGTAGGTAAATGAGGTTGAAATACCACCGGATTAATTGAAGGCTTCCTTGGCGCATGATATGCTGAATCCAGCATACTCAGCTCCAATTCACTCGAAGGACTCCAACTAGGTCCTGGACTAATTGAATCATCTAAGTTTGTTCGATCCACAAGAGGATAAGGAGAACTGTTACTGGTTTCAAATCTATGCACAGGATCCAGGGAAAATGTTAGCGGTTTCTGGTAATCGTAACAGAGAGCTGCATCTTCAATATTTAATCGCTTTTCAAGAAAAGGGCGAGGAGAATGACACTCAGAGTCATTCATTTCGACGGCTTCGCAAGCAAGGAAACGAACTTTCTTCATGAAGAACGTTTATCGTAAGTTTTCAGCATAAATCAGTAAATATTGATAAATAAAGTTGTATAATATTACCACACATGATATAACTATAGGTCAATATTAAATATACAAGGTAAAAATAAAGCTTAATATTATCAAACTCAAACAACTTGCAATGCAAACAACACAAACACCGAGCGGTAGGTACAAAAAGTACAAATAATCTTTTAAAAATTGTGTGTGACAATGACATGATTGATTTTCTTATTTTCAATAATTGACTTTGTTTATCTGTCAGACTCAAACACATAGACTAGTAAATATAGACCCGACTTAAGGCATAACCATGGAAGTAATAAGTACTTTGTTTTGTACAACACTTATTACTTCCATGAGCATAACAATCTAGAAACCTCAGAATAATAATATAGGAATAGAAATGAACGCAATGTTCTATGCAAAAACGTATGCCGGTTTCGGTGGGGGGAAAACAACGCGCTCTAGCCAGTCCTTGCATGTATCGATGTAGAATAGTCGATAAAATGTCGATAAAATTCTAGAATGTTACGAAGTTGGTTTCATAGCTTTTATTACTATGGGCACAGTTTAATAAGACATACAGTCTGTCTATTAAGTCCTGAAATTAAATGATGGCGCCACTGATGTGCATGTAGCAACCCTATATAGTGTGACCAAAATAATTTTGATACAAGCAGTTCGTTCAGGTAAAGCGAGCTAATAAATAAAACACATTATTCAATCATGTTGTTTCCGTTTTATTTACAGTAGGTACCTCGCTTATGAAAAAATTTACTAAACATTTTTAATTTAACCAGAATAATGTTTTAATAATGTTTGTTGCAATGGCTCAGGATAGTTAATGTTAGCGTATACAAAAGGAGGCTTATACCCAGCAGTGGGTCATGGAAGGCTGACGATGATGATAAATGTTTTATAGTTAAAATACTAAGGTTGATCACTTTCACTCATAATCGGAGTCCAAATATTCAACAACAAGAAACGTTTCGTTGCCGCTTTCATCAGCGGCACTGTCATCACTACAGCTGCTGTCACCACTGCTGCTATCATCGCCTAAGCGAACAATCAATTCGTCTATATCTAGATACAGGTAACGTCCTCGCTCATAGTATTCTTTTTTGAGCGTCTCAACATAATGCCAGCAGTTTTTCCATATTTAGATATGATGCTGTAGAAGGCCTCTTCAACAAGTTGCTTCGTCGACTATGGGCCTAACTGTACTCTTTGGTTTTCCTAAAAAAAAGGAATAAAAATTGTAACAGAATAGAAACAATAACTTATTCACAAGAAACAAATAATAAGGGATTTTCCATGACACAAATTAAAAAAAGAAATAGTTCCAGATGACTTCATAGATGGCGCTTAGTAAAAGGCGAGAGAAAAAGTTCCATACAAAAAGCAAAAATTTCACGGGATTGGCATTTAAAAAAAAGAAACTTAGTAAAAAAACAAAAACCAACAAAAAAGTATCTATATTGTGATTTGTGCAACTGCCAAACTGTTATGTGATTTTTTTCTGCCTCTGGTTGACAAAAAAAAGCGCACCATATAGGTTCAGCCGTTATTACGACTCGGCTTTCATAAAACGCTATCTGTTGAGACTTTTTTATACTGATTTTTTTTTCTTAATTAGCTGTCAGAAAAATCGCTTATTCAAATTCAAAATTGATAGAAAACCCGAATAGACTGAGATGTACCATCATAATGTATCAAAAAATGATCATACTATAATATGACCTATTTACAATTTTAGTCTAACCTAAAAGTGTACGACGTAAACAATACCTTTTTTCTTTTAAAAATCGTAAATTCAGTATATTTGTAACTTCAGGTTGATTGATAAAAAACAAACAATAACACGGTTACATACCCATAATATATGTTGTTCTCCCATAAATAAAGTAAGTCCACCTTTTGTACTGTACTTTTGTATGTGTGTACAATAAAGTTTAAATAAAATAAATAAAAAAATATCATCGAAATCTCACAAAATTCGTCCATCCTTGCGCTCCGCAAAACATTGCTGAAAATCTTTAAAAATCAACTCCCGCGTGCGACTCCGATTTACTTTACTCATTTTTTAAACTTTTTTAAACATTAAAGTTAATGTCAGGACTTTATAGACAAGCTGTACAGCTTGTTTATAAAGTCCTGACATTAAAGTTCGAGGAACTAACATTGATGGTCTGGCAACACCAAACGTATGTACATCAGCTGTCAATGCTGTCAACAATATTGAATTGTTTTTCGTTTGTATTTTTATTGTTTTGATTAAACTGCAATAAATTAAGACCAAACTACGCAGAAAAGTTTAAAAAATGAGTAAAGTAAATCGAAGTCGCACGCGGGAATTGATTTTTAAAGTTTTCCAGAAATGTTTTGCGGAGTGCAAGGATGGACGAATTTTGTGAGATTTCGATGATATTTATGGGAGAACAACATATATTATGGGTATGTAACCGTGTTATTGTTTGTTCTTTATCAACCTGAAGTTACAAATATACTGAATTTACGATTTTTAAAAGAAAAAAGGTATTGTTTACATCCACAGACATATAATAATAGTAAGCAGACTGAACATGTCATTTGAAATTGCATGGCAAAAACACACACAAAGATTATTATTCACACAACGACAGAATACAGGGTCGGATCTAAGATATTAATTATATTCGGTACAGTGTAGCAAAACCAAAAATTTTGAGACGCTGAATCTTAAGCCGTGCGCGGTATGCGGACGGATCTGCATCAGCTTTTTACGATGGGAAATTCTATCCCTTTTGGGAAAAAATACTAGTCATTAAATCAATAAAATTTATTTTAAATTATTAAAAATCACGTGCAATGAAACATTGCAATGATGTTAATGGTTGCTGGCGTCCATTCACTGTCCTGGTACTCGTAGTACGTAAGAGAAATACTCCCCATAACAGTTCTCTTTCTTGAGGTATTATTTTCTGGCATATTTTCCTTGTCCTAAAATAAAATTCACTGTCAGTATTTTTATAAAATGTGCATTTTAATCTTCAAGAAAGAATTCCTGAGATTTTTATAGAATAGGTACTAAATTCGTATATTTGCCTTGATTCGGCCCAGCCATAGTAAACAAAACTGGATGTGTCAAATGATCTATGCTATTTACGAAATTATTAAATTACTTGTAGTATTTCTTATGAAATGGTTATAATTAATACACTACTTTATAAAATAAATAATGATATTGCTGATAAATAGCATTCAAAAGTCTAATAATGGTTATTGTTTCAAAAATAACACGAAATTGTATATTATCATTGGGCACGTCAAAAAAACATGTATTGCTTACCGAAGGAACGATATTCCACGAATATTTTTTTATGAAACACTTCCATACATTGTACACGTTGCATTTTATCATTTCTATTGAGTTTAAAAAGCACAAAACAGTAAAAAATAATTTTAAATATTTATGACAACTGTGACAACACAACAAATATGACAGTTAAGGATCATTTCGCATGAAAAATCCGGCTTGGATGATAAATCTTTCAGTGTAGTGGTTCGTGTTGCAATACATTGCAATGCTAAGGAAGGAAAGGGACAGAGTTATGTGACAGTCCTTATCATGAACAGGATGCAAATATTGTCAAATATCATCAGTGTGTGTGTGAAATTTGTGTTCCTTCTGCTTATATTTAAAAAAAATTTTACTTCTGTGTTTACATCGTACACTTTTAGGTTAGACTAAAACTGTAAATAGGTCATATTATAGTATGATCATAAATTTTTGATACATTATGATGGTACATCTCAGTCTATTCGGGTTTTCTATCAATTTTGAATTTGTATTATTTTTTTCTTGTGAATATATATTTTTTTATTCCTTTTTTTTAGGAAAACCAAAGAGTACAGTTAGGCCCATAGTCGACGAAGCAACTTGTTGAAGAGGCCTTCTACAGCATCACATCTGAATATGGAAAAACTGCTGCCATTACGTTGAGTCGCTCAAAAAAGAGTACTATGAGCGAGGACGTTACCTGTATCTAGATAAGTAGATATAGACGAATTGATTGTTCGCTTAGGCGATGATAGCAGCAGTGGTGACAGCAGCTATAGTGATGACGGTGCCGCTAATGAAAGCGGCAACGACACGTTTCTTGTTGTTGAATATTTGGACTCCGATGATGAGTGAAAGTGATCAACTTTAGTATTTTAACTATAAAACATTCATCATCATCGTCAGCCTTCCATGACCCACTGCTGGGTATAAGCCTCCTTTTGTATACGCCAACATTTCCTATCCTGAGCCATTGCAACAAACATTATTAAAAACATTATTCTGGTTAAATTAAAAATGTTTAGTAAAACTTTTCATAAGCAAGGATTGTAAATAAAACGGGAAAATTTTACAATATGGGTATCGTTTTATAGGTTTTCGGGGGCGCTGATTACGAAAATAACGTTTATTGTCGGATCCAAGATGGCGGAATTTTTTTTTAATTTTACAATATGGATTTCATTTTATAGGTTTTCGGGGGCGCTGATTACACAAATAATATCAATTTTCGGAACTAAGATGGCGGACAATTGTTTTAATTTTTTAAATTTGTGTTTTCTGTTTACAATTTGAATCGCGTATGTATGTCAGAAACAAAAGTGCCAGAAAAAAAATTGTCCGCCATCTTGGAACCAAAAATAAAAAGTAAAAAAGTAGTTACCTAGTCGGTTCCGAGTTGGGTGGAAAATGATACGGAAGACATGAGTATGTCATCTAAATAGCTTTGTTTGATTGAAGGGACTCAGCCAACGAACTAATATACCATAGAACTCTAACAACGCCAAAAAAATGGTTCCACGAAATAGGAACCGCGGTGGGCGGGGCGTAAAAAAGACACCTCACTTCGCCTCAGTTCGCTCGCCGTGGCGCAGCGCGTTCAAAGGTTGTACTTGTACCAAACGCATAAGTGTCAATTGTACGTATCATCGAGTAATTTCGCAAGTTTAATTAGCAAAAATAGGCCATCGTGTGTCGTAAAGTGGTGTAGAAATCACACAGATATGAAGAACAGCGGAATTACCTTTCTTTCCTTTGCCGAGACTACGTAGTACTTATATTAATTCTGTGCCGAGACTTCAAACGCCAAGCGGCTGGCCGTTTGTTTGAGCGGTAGCCGGCTGCCGCGGTGTGTTGACCCCGCCCCGTGACCTTGACGCGCCCAATCGTGTACTAGCTTTTTCTATGAGTGTGCGCAGAGAATCCGGGCAAACGAAATGGCGGGAGGGTTCGGTACCGAAAAATTTACCGGGTAAAAAAATACTGGTAAAAACCTCGACCCGGCACTACGTCTGTCTGACTAAAACCTAACTTAACCTATACGCAGACTGCTACCACCATAGCTTATAACGGGAGCTACAGGGCCCTTTACACTAAACCTAACTTAATAAATAATCTTCAACTCACCAATTTGAATCTCCCTGATCCAACTTCGAGTGTCTTCGGCGAGGGGGGTTGGTCCCTAATCACCCAAACTACCCCCTTGAGATCTCAGTCCCCAGAACAAATACCTGTCTTTCTTCTAGAAGGTCCACTCGACGACGGCTGGATGTGAGCAGGCAGCCACAATTCCCGTCTCACAGCAAACAGTCTAAATACATTTCTTTCGCACAACACAAATTATCGCGAGCTTATTAGTTATTTAACAACGATGAAATACACAATTACAATTCAAACTAACAATTAAACAATCACAAGTCAAACTAGTTAACAGACCGTTCACACGCGGTCGTAAAACTGACCAACAAGATGGTCGACCCGCACCGGCGGGGATATATCACGCGGTATGACCTCACACGCGCACGATCCAAACGCTACTGCAAGATCGACTGAAGGTCGACCCGGGCGGAAGCCGCCTGCGCAATGTTGCCAGGAGGCAAACGCAATGGCTATACATAAAGCCAGCTATACACGGCGCAGCTACCATGCGACAGTGCATAGATTTTATAAACATCAACAATTTTATTACAAACATCCCCCCGTCCCGGTCTGAGAAGCAGACCGCTAGCTTACTCTACGGGAAGGCGGGCGAGAGAGGTCACAGCTCTCCTTAAAATCGAACCGTCGACCAACACCTCAGCCACACGCGGAATGCCATCTCCGCCAAGAATCAAACGTAATATGCGAGCTCGTCGCCAAAGCAATGAGGGCAGATTTGCCTCTTTTAACAATACTAAATCACCCTCCCTGGGAGGCTCAGTCCTGTCTGTCCACTTCACTCTTTGCTGCAGCAAATGCAAATATTCAAGCGACCAGCGACGCCAAAAGTCCTGGCTCATTTGCTGCAACATTTGAAAACGCGACAACCGATATACGCGTTCGTCCTTCCACGGGTATTCGGGCAGGGCATTCAAAGGCCCTCCCACCAAAAAATGACCAGGGGTGAGAGCTTCCAAGTCATTTGGATCTGGAGATAGCGGACAGAGAGGACGAGAGTTGAGGACCGCCTCAACTTTACAAAACACTGTGGCCAGCTCTTCAAAAGTTAGAGCCGTTTCTCCGATAATGCGGCGGAGGTGGGTCTTTGCGGATTTCACAGCCGCTTCAAAAATCCCTCCCCAATGGGGGCAACTTGGGGGACTAAACTTCCAGGTTATTCCCCTTTGGGCAGCAATTTGACTTAAACTAGTACAATTTTTATCAATAAACACAGAAACATCCTTAAGATAATTTACAGTTCCCTTATAGTTTGTGCCATTATCAGACCTAATAAGGGAAGGTAGACCTCGACGCGAAACAAAGCGATCCAACGCGGCGACGAAGGCCTCCGTAGTCAGAGCCGACACCACCTCCAAATGGACAGCCTTGGTGGCCAAACAAACAAATACACACAAATAGCCCTTCACAATACGGGCATTACGAAAGGGAGAAGCCTTGATCGAAAAGGGACCGGCAAAATCGGTTCCAACGCCGTCAAACGGTCTCGAAGGTCGGATTCGATCAGCGGGCAAATCACCCATCTGTGGTTGCATCGTGGATGCCTTCAACCTATAACATGCAATACATTGAAACAGAACACTACGGATTGCTCTTCGGGCAGACAAAATCCAAAATTCGCGTTGCAAAATAGCCAGCAAAGCATTGCACCCAGCATGGGCGTTACGAATGTGTCGATCAGACACCAAAAGCTGCACCAAGGGTCCGCCCTTGGGCAACAACAGAGGATGGCGAGTCTCATATGGAAGATCCGCCTTCCGGAGCCTGCCTCCAACCCGAAGAAGCCCATCCGAGTCGATGTACGGGTTCAAACGAGCGACCGCGCCCTTCAACTTAGCGCGTGCGTCGCGCAAAATATGAAGCTCTGACTCAAACCGTCCGGTCTGCACGACACGGACCCAATGCAACAATGCGCTCCGGCGCTCTTCTGCACCTGCAATCGGCTCCAACCGCTTTGCCTGTGGGTTTCTACAATTATGTATGAAACGCTTAATCCAACTGGTAACACCCAGAAGCTTATCCAAACTGCTATACCGAGCAAGTAGCCAATCCGGCTCCGACGTCGTCTCAGCGACTACAGCATGTACACGAAGCCCAGTCAAACTCAAAGAAGTAACATCTGTCTGACAGACAGGCCAAGATGTTTCTGATCCCATCAGCCACTCTGGACCCCACCAGAGCGGGTGTGACACCAATTCTGGTGCCGTACAACCTCGGGAAGCACAGTCCGCTGGGTTAAGCTCTCCCGGGACATGTCTCCATGTTATATCAATTCCAATATTTTGAATTTGGGAAACCCTGTTTCCAACAAAAACCTCCAAGGTATGTGGGGCCGCGCGCAACCATGCAAGCGCGACCTGGCTATCCGACCAGGCGAAGATGTCTCGTATCTCGACCGTGGCCGCCAGCTCACTGGCAACGTGATGCAACAATTTAGAGAGAAGGTGAGCTCCACTCAACTCAAGCTTGGGAATAGTCAGCCTAGTCCTGATGGGGGCGACCTTGCTCTTCCCTAACAAAAGCGAGACATTGACCCGGCCATCGGCGTCAACTGTCCGCATATAGACTGACGCGGCGTAGCCTCGCTCCGACGCGTCACAAAAGCCATGCAGGCTGGCTCGATATTTCCCGGGGGCAATATTCGACGAGGCAAGGCAATCCGATTGACTTCCTTAATCGATGAAAACAACTCGAGCCAATCATCCAATGGAGGACCAAACAGCGGCTCGTCCCACGAGACGCCCAAAGTCCAAAGTCTCTGAAGAAGACACTTCGCAGAGAATATTACTGGACTGATCCAACCGCTTGGATCAAACATACGAGCTATTACTGACAACACCGTTCTCTTAGTCCAGACCTTTGGTATTTCCAAGTCCACTTGGAATGTAAACATATCGGTTAGCGGCTGGTACTGCATGCCCAGCACCGCTATCCTGTTGGGATCATCTACATCCTCAAACAGGTGAGGGTTCTGTTGGTGATCCTCCGGGATCCCTTCTAGAACTCTAGGCTCATTGGACAACCACTTACGTAGCTCGTAGCCACCCGTTTTCAATATTTCAATCAATTCATCCCGCAGTAGGAGGGCCTCCTCAATACTTTGGGCTCCGGTGCACACGTCATCGACATACAAGTCACGTGACAGCACGGAAGCCCCACGGGGAAAGCGGATCCGTTCCCGCTCTGCCAATTCAAGCAATGATCTGATGGCGATATAGGGACTAGATTTCAAACCATACGTGTTTGTATTGAGTTCATACACCGTCACAGGATCCTCAGGGCGCTCACGCCAGAGTATCAACTGGAATCGCCTGTCCTCAGGATGTATGACTGTCTGGCGGAACATCATCCGGATGTCCGCGCCAAAAACCACTTGATGTCTTCTAAAGTTCAAGATGATGTCAATTATGTCCCTATGCAGTTTGGGACCTGAATGCAAACATAGATTCAACGAAACTCCGTTCGAAGTGGGTGCGGACCCATCAAAGACAGTCCGCAACTTGCCCGTTGAGGCCTTCACCACCGCGTGGTGGGGCAAAAAATAGTTGAGCAGTTGAGCTCCAATCAACTCGAGCCGGAGACATGTGACCCAAATCCTCGTACTCGCGCATAAATTCAATATATTTATCGCGAAGTACGTGGTCACGCTGCATACGTCGCTCCATGGACAGCAGTCGTTTCTCCGCAAGCGCCCTACTTTGCCCTAGGCTAGGACGTGTAGCAACAAATGGTAATCTAGTTACAAACCGACCGGAGGGCAACCTCTCCGTGGTTGATCGAAAGAAGGCTTCGCACTCAGCGTGTTCCGGATCCATCCTGGAACTCATAGGTGGCTCCTCCACCTCCCAAAACCTTTGCATGGTCTTGGCCAAGGACGCAGATGCGACAACCGGTGGCTCCTCCACGGTGCCATTATCAAACACAGGGCCCATCAGGGCAAAACCAAAGATAGTAGACACTGCCATCAGTGAAGACGAACCCAGAGCCTTCTGGGTACCCAACAAAATCCAACCCAATACGTCCGAGCCCAGGAGCAAGTCCACTGGGCCGGGATGAAAAACAAAGGGGTCGGCCAAATCCAGACCCGAAACCAAAGACAACACACCCGGCGGTATGTCTGTCGAGGGCTGCCAACCCGCAATGGTATCCATTACCATAGCCGAGGTCGTGATCCTCATTGTGGAGGACTTCAGCGAAGAAAAGGTGACAAGTGTCTGGCCCGTCAGACACTTCACCTGTATGCCACCAACTCCAAGAAGTGGCACAGGCGAGTCTTCCACGACTAAACCTAACTGGCGTGCCACTCGAGTGGTAACCAAACTGCTTTGAGCCCCTGAGTCCAACAGAGCTCTCAAATTAATGGCTTCCCCCTACGACCCCATACGCGGACCACCGCGGTAGGGAGCAGAACCGTCCGCGGCTCTGTCCCAGCAAGGGAGCAAGCTAGTTACGGGCTCCCCACTCTCTCCAAACCAGGGGCGCGCCACTGACCCGGATAATATGGCGGGCGAGTGCACATCCCCATCTGAGGGGGGGCATAACCCGCGGCCCGGCCATACCTATAGTACGGCGGGTGGTACTCCAGCCGTGGGTACTCGTGCAGCGGCGGAGAAAACCGCTGCGGCTGCATGTGTTGGGTAGTGGTAACCCGCGTGGAGGGGGGTGTCCCCACTCTCACGTCCGATCTAGGGCCCCCGCCCATGGGGGCCTTATCCGGGGCCTGGCCAGCCACATACTGGCCACGACCTTGGGGCGCGTGGTCCCGGTCCGCCAAGACCCGCGCAGGTACGCGACCCCCCTCCCGAGGGGGGGTGCGACGAGCGAAGCCGCGTCCTTCTTCCAAAGGTGGAGGGCTTCGCGCAGGAGCGCCCCCGCCCATAGGGGACCCCTGCCTCAACATCCGGGTGCCATCCCCGTTCCGGTTCATGCAGAGCATCACGTGGTGCAGCCCACGGCATGCACTGCATGGTATGGCCCTGGGACAGTCACGCGCATAGTGACCGCCCAAACAATAAAAGCAAAGTTCATGCCGCTTTGCCATGCGGCGCCGATCTTGTACTGGCAGTCTCTGCCAGTCCCTGCATTGCAGCAGGCTGTGGCCCATCCGACCACATTGCAGGCAGTCCGCGTCCCTCGCGACTGCTGCCGTGTGTGCAACCCGCGCACCAGCTCCACGCGGTGGCGGTTGTCTTCCCTGTTGGGGCATCGCCATGAGGGTTCCAAGGGCCTGCGTTCAGGCGCTCTGGATGGCGCTGAGTCCGTCATGGTATTCTCAGCCGCCCGTGCCTCAAACTCCAAAAACTTCACCAAGTCAGTGAATGTTGGTAGGGTGGTGCTATCCCGTTCCGCATTCTCGCGCTCAAATCGCGAGCGGATGTCATTGGGTAATTTGCCCAATACAATGTGCACCAGCAAAAAGGACCATTGGTCCACCGGCAGCCCCAGTGTGCGGAGCGCGTTACAGGCCACTGTAACGGGCGTGAGCAACTGCAGGCGCAACTGTGCCCTGTTGGCCACCTTGGGCAGGGCCATCAACTGTGCGGCGTGCGCATCCGCTAACAAACGTAAGTTTTGGTAGCGGGAGTTCAATAACTCCCAAGCCGTGTCGTACTGGTCGTCCTCCACCCGGAGGTGCTGGATGAGCGACCGCGCTTCACCCTCAAGAGTGGAGAGGAGGTAGGCCATCTTCTGGGCCTTCGACAAATCCTGTCGTGCTACGACCAGGGACTCAAACATATTTTTATATGCCACCCACTCCTCCATCCTACCCCCAAAGTGGGACAGCTGAAGGGTGGGGAGCCGACCAGTAACCGCTGGTCCTTCCTGTCTAACAGGTGTGCGAGGGCTGGTCCGCCAGCCTGTCTCGCTCTTATTGCGGCCGCCGCCTCCACGATGTCATCGTGCAGACTCAGGATCTGGTCCAGGTCCGCCACGTGACCTGCGTAGACCTCCGGGGCAAGGTCGGCTTCGGTAAGCGCCGCCATGGCCGCTTCCGCGTTGTTCAATCGTGAGCGGAGCTGATCCGCTCTTTCCAGTATAGCGGCCTCCCTGTCCTTCCGGGACAGGAGTCCACCGGCCGTCACAAACCATCTCAATTCGTTGGCGAGTGTCGCCTTAGCATGGGAGACCTTCGCCATCGCGTCAAGTCACAACCAAAATAAAAAAAAACAATTAATTATTTTTTACAAACGAACAAATAGAGGGTAGAACAACTACGCTCTGCTACCAGAAAATGTGCGCAGAGAATCCGGGCAAACGAAATGGCGGGAGGGTTCGGTACCGAAAAATTTACCGGGTAAAAAAAAATACCGGTAAAAACCTCGACCCGGCACTACGTCTGTCCGACTAAAACCTAACTTAACCTATACGCAGACTGCTACCACCATAGCTTATAACGGGAGCTACAGGGCCCTTTACACTAAACCTAACTTAATAAATAATCTTCAACTCACCAATTTGAATCTCCCTGATCCAACTTCGAGTGTCTTCGGCGAGGGGGGGGTTGGTCCCTAATCACCCAAACTACCCCCTTGAGATCTCAGTCCCCAGAACAAATACCTGTCTTTCTTCTAGAAGGTCCACTCGACGACGGCTGGATGTGAGCAGGCAGCCACAATTCCCGTCTCACAGCAAACAGTCTAAATACATTTCTTTCGCACAACACAAATTATCGCGAGCTTATTAGTTATTTAAGAACGATGAAATACACAATTACAATTCAAACTAACAATTAAACAATCACAAGTCAAACTAGTTAACAGACCGTTCACACGCGGTCGTAAAACTGACCAACAAGATGGTCGACCCGCACCGGCGGGGATATATCACGCGGTATGACCTCACACGCGCACGATCCAAACGCTACTGCAAGATCGACTGAAGGTCGACCCGGGCGGAAGCCGCCTGCGCAATGTTGCCAGGAGGCAAACGCAATGGCTATACATAAAGCCAGCTATACACGGCGCAGCTACCATGCGACAGTGCATAGATTTTATAAACATCAACAATTTTATTACAAACAATGAGAATGTGTGAGTGTCTTTTTGTATTTAAGTACATTTGTTTGCGTAAATAGAACCAAGATTTGAGCGTTCGTTGTATGAGAGTTACACTTCCATATTTATTTATAATTCAATGTACTCAGCCTAATCGGCGTCGCTCCGCACAAGTTTTTTCAAAATATACAACCCTTAAATTAGTACCGCATTGCCATACTAAATCGAAAATGAAATTAGTATGGCCGTGCGGTACGCCCCCCTCCGTCCCCCGCCCCCTCACCCCCCACGATTGCTCCGCGTAGAGGCCTTCAATGACCGACTGTATGAACCATATAGGTAGGCTGTGCTATGGGTTACAAAATATATAGAACACTAGCTTTAGCCCGTGGCTTCGCCCACGTTAATATGTTTTAGAGTTTTTTAATTTTCCCACACGATTCCTAAATGGTAAGGTCTGAGACACAATTATGCGGCCGGTCGCCATGTTTTGTCACTATTATTAGTATGGGCAGGTCGCCATCTTTGTGCCAAATCCTTTGTTGGCGCCGCGCCGGGTTTAGTGATCACAGAGTACTTTATATGTGATGCACGATTTTTTGTATAGTTGCTGTCACGTAAAAAGGCCACTGGCGGTTAAGCTGCGCATTAGGCGATATATCCGAGAGCGGGGGTCGGGCGGGTCTCATCCGGCGCGCGCGATTGGTTCGTCAGTCGTACCCATGCGCAAGTTTCACCCCCTCCTCACACTACCACCCTTTTTACGTGAAGGGAAGAATAGGTATGTCATGTCTCCGGGGGCGTCGTGGTAGAATGTTCGCGATCCCATGACGCCCCCAACAACGGCAGGCGCGGAAACGCCGCAGGCAGGGGGTTTTAGGGACCGACTAGCGGCCCAGGAGTCCCACATTCAGTGTATAAATCATAGAGCTAGGTACGTCCTGTTGGAGGGTATAAATGCATTTCCCCGATTTTCCCCTGCGAAATAAAAAAAAAGGTATGGTTTGTCTATTCTTTCATAAACGTCTGAGATTTTAATGGGTAAAAAATAAAATATTTCAATGTCAAAACGTCAAAGATATGCCAATGTCATTTATTATCCTAATTCTAATTTGTAAAAGTCCCATAGTATTTAGGTTATGTACTTAACTACCTATTTATTATAATTTAATAAATAAAAATAATAAAATTATCAGTACGACATGAATAGGCAATTGTTGCAAAGTTTTAATCCACTCACTGTACTTTCACGTTCGAAGGGTTATAAAGCTCCAGGTGGAGTACGTTATCCTGGTGGTATTGTATATTATCCCAGGTAAGTAACTACCTAAGTAGTTTATGTCTCTCTTGTCTGTTTTATAGGTTCTCTATCAAAGAAGATAATACTCCTTCTCTATTAATACAGAATTAGGGTTTGAACGTCCATTTACCCCGAAAGACCACATCCCTTGAACGGCCACTGTTTCTTTTCTTGATGTTTAGTGACATTGAGAAGTATCACACCTGTCTTCCGTAGTGTTAGGCAGAGACTATGGATTTCCACTTGCTACAATCCTTACACATCTCTCTCGCTTTCTTTATACTCATAACTTTCTTTGAATGTAGCCGAACAGTTGATAGAGCAATTCCCTTTATAGTGTCAATTGTTCAATATGTATAAAATAAGAAGACTAGACTAGCTGTGCTTCTGTAGGTATTTCTAACATAACATAATAATATTTTATTCAAAAAACATAAGTACTAATAATATTATTGCATTGTGTATTTTAGGCGGTTATGAGCTAACCTAGTATAAGTTCTACAAATATAAACAATTACTTACACTATAAACTAAAATACAACAAAAAATAAGATTCAAAACAAAAACAATAAAAAATTAAATGCTTGTAAATATATATGTATAACCTAATATGTTTGGACATAAACTAATAGTTATTTGACTACATTTAGTAATTCCTGTGCTTCTGTGAGGATTTTCTTAATCATGTTAGATGTGAGGGGATATAAGTTTAATTTTTTATTTAGTGTATTGTCCAGAAATGGACCCAGGAACAAGAAAAATTGCTCGGTGTATGCATGTTTTCTGATGTTTACTGGGCAAACAATATCTTTTCGCCTTTTTTTAGTATAATCGGTGTCAAATTGTAATGCGGTGTGCTATTTGATGACTGTGCTGAATATAAATAATTGCCTAACTGTTAGTACTTTACAAGATTTATAAAGGAGGTCAGTGGGGTAACGGAAAATTACTTCTACTACTATTATTAATTCTGAACAAAAGTAATTTTTTTTGGATGTTTCTTTAATTTATCTTTTTAAAAAGGTCCACTCAATAAACTGGGTAAAATGGTCCTAATACGGGAGGAACAATCACCCACCTAGTGCTTGCACTGGCCACCTTAACTAGTATTAATAATAATAACCTCCACAATCTCATTGCAGTGACATCTTATTTTCATTTCAGAAATCCTGAAACACACGTTGACCCCGAATATACTCCATCAAAGTTGTTCAGAGTAGAAAGAATCAAAACTTCTAAGCACTTTCCTTGGTGGCAGAAGAAAATTTTAGATGAATTAAAAATTAATGAAGAGGTAAGGAGGGAATGACATGATCACATGCTTTCAAAGCTTTATAAGTGACATTGAAAGACTCATTTATATGTAACCCAAGCCAGAAATAAATAAATCAAATTCACATTTACTTATTCCACCAAGAAGTATAACTTAAAATGTTTATTTTATAAGTTCTACATATTTTACTTTTTAAAGGCTTAAAGTTGTGTTAAAGCAATCAGTTTATATTTGGTATATCTGTATGATAATGTGCATATTATTTACAGAATCGGGTAGCTATTGTCAAAAATATTCCTGAAATTAATATGCGGTTGTGGAAAGTGAAGCATCTTATAAAAGTGACTCCTATAACTTTCCCATATGGAGAACCAACAGAACAAGATATAAATTACACAATACTGAAGGAAAATGGGCAGTGCCTAGTGACTAAGACATTGGAGCCACGTAAAAACCAGATAGAAGCTTTAGACAAATTTGATATGGATGCCAAAAAGATGGACTCAACAACAATCAAGAAGGATTCAAGAGATAAATGGAATAATCCTTTTACTGGTGGCTTTTAGGTGTAAGATGTAAATTGATAAGTTTGGTTAGTAATGTAGATTAAATAAATTTATTTTATTTCTATCAATTTTTTACTGTGTTTAATACAATGATACAACTATATCCTTGGATATTAGAAAGTCCCTTGTGACGTCTGTCTGTTCACAATAAACTCCTACTGAATGGATTTTTATGCAGTTTTCACCAATGGACAAATGGACAGGGTAGTTCATAAGGATGGTTTTGGTATATAATTTAAGCGGGCATAAGCTAGTTTTATATAATAGACTAGCGTTCGCCCACATGTTTTTCCCACAGGAACCGTGCCTTTTCTTGGGATGAAAGGTACCCTATGTCCTTCTCCGTACTTCTAAGTATGTGTATGCGAAATTTCAGAAAGATTGGTTCAATAGATAAAGCGTGAAGAGGTAACAAACAAACAAACTCACTTTCACTTTTATAATATTAGTTAGGATTCATTGTACATTTGTTATACATATTAAAGAAATCACAAGACCCATTCCAAGATCAATTTCCATGTTTACATATTTCTGATACCAGTACTGTAATAAGAGACAAATTTCGGAACTATATCATTTATTAACATTTTGGTTTAAGTTGTTCTAATTAATCCTAAATTGTTACTGTTCACTTGAGCTATCAGCATTTTTCTTATACAATAAATAGTTAAAATCATTAGGTGTTTTGAAGTAGTTCTCTAAGAGTATAGCATGTTTTTTGCCAAGACCAAATCTGGCATCACCCCAAGAAACAACAAATGTAGGATTTAATTTCTTAAATTCTTTTAAATGGAAATGATGTTTTTTGATTGAATTGAAGAAGTGTCCTCTGAATATAGCCAAATAATTGTCACCATCTCTATACAATCTTACTACATACTTTGACAATAATATTTTAACTGCTGCATGGAATGCAACAAAAGCTCCTAGGTATACAAAGCACTCCATGGCACTATTCGCTATCACAACATCTTCTCCAAGCACCACAGGATCGTTCATTGTTGCTACATCAAACACAAAAGCTGCATAATAGATACTACTGCAGGTAATCGTAACTGTAGAAAATGTTAGATATGCAGATATGAACTTTAGTGATGGTTCCATAGGTCCCTTGTAAATAAGTTGCCATTTCTTTGAAACGTTATCCTGTTCTCTCCACCGATCCTGTGTCTCTAAAAACTTGATTGGATGATTAAAATTTATTGCATATTTTGCGGTTTGTAAAAATGCATATTGGGATCGTTGTATCGACTTAAATATTCCTATGCAGTTCATTTTGCAGTTTAAATAGATCTAATACTATTAATAAGTCTATTATTTTTATGTAATCTCATACATAATAGAATTACATTCTGTAAAAACTATGTATTCATTTATTTTAGATTTTTATAGGTTAGAACGAAATGTCATTGTCAATGGTGAAGTCAGATGAATTGACATTTTTATTTTTTATAAATTCAACAGCTAAAGACAAAAGAGCATGGAAAAAATTAGAACTTCGTATTCAGATTTGGATGAAACTTCACAAATCACGAGATAGTATCACTCTTTTTCTCATGTATATTGTATATCAAAATTGTTTCACCAGTTTTAGAGATATTCAGTTAAAACATGAATCGTTCATTTTCGTATCAGCGACATCTAGTGACATTTTTGTACATGTTCCGTGATAATTATCAAAATGTTGAATAATTTCGTTGATATTAGGAATGCGTGTAGCAAGTATTCCTAGAATTTTTAAGTTCTTTGCGCATCTTGTATTATAGAGATATTGAGTTAAAACATGAATCGTTCATTTTCGTAACAGCGACATCTAGTGACATTTTTGTACATGTATTAATGTTCCACGATAACTTATCAAAACGTTAAATTAATTTCGTGGAATGCGTGTAGCAAGTATTTTGCCCGCGGCTTCGCCCGCGTGAATTTCCCACGGGAACAGTGCTTTTTCCCGGGATGAAAGGTACGGCAGGCCACATAGAAAACCTGAGACTGCTGCACCTAAAATACGATCCACTATATAAGATTGGTTCAGTAGATAAAGCGTGAAGAGCTAACAAACATACAAACTCACTTTCGCATTTATAATAATAAGTAGTTGTAGATTCATTTAGCCGTTATACGTAGGTATTTTAGCGAAAATAAATATTTCTCTATAATTTTGTAACCGGTAATGAGATTTGGATGAAACTTAACATTTTATGAGATGAGTATTGCTATATTTCTCATTTATATTGAACTAGCTTTCGCCCGCGGTTTTGCCCTCGTAAATTTTCCACGGTAACCATGCCTTTTCCCGGGATGAAAGGTACCCTACGTCTTTCTCCGTAGGTACTTCTAACTATGTGTATGCGAAATTTAAGGAAGATTGGTTCAGTAGATAAAGCGTGAAGAGGTAATAAACAAACAAATAAACGAACAAACAAATAAACTCACTTTCACATTTATAATACATATTAGTTAGGATTAAGATATCAAAATTGTTGAAACAGTGTCTGTGATATTGAGCTGAAACGTGACGAAAAATTACTGTAATGTTTTCAAAAACAGTTATATTCTCCTTAGATAAAGTTCGGGGATGTATACTCGATTATAAATCACTTACTTTGGGTAAAGTAGTCGTGGACGGACATTGGCGTAAAAGAGTTGGCAGCCGGATGTACATACGTAGCTCTTTCGAGATCAAAACGGTTTACAGATATTATATTTAATCCAGGTTTTGATTATATCCGCTTGAAAAAAATAAAAAAATGAAGTTGTTGCAGTTCAGAATAGATGAAGAAAGAAGGTTGGAAAATCTGTTCTCCTCACCGCGCAATAACGGAATAATGTAATGCGTTGCGCGTTACATTTTTGTTTTAACAGAATCCCGTATTTTACTGAAAATTCAAATTGCTTCAGTAATTTTACGTTCTCATATTTTTCAAAATAATAATCGCGAGGTCTAAGTTCGCGGCGAACTACTAGTATCAAAGATTTGGCTATATAATCAACGCCATGGAATGATGGAATTTGTACAGTCACATTCACCAATATTATTTGCAAGTCAACTGCTGTTATACTTCCCATCACGTAAAAAGTCACTGGTAGGGTGAAGAGGGGGTGAAACTTGCGCATGGGTACGACTGACGAACCAATCGCGCGCGCCGGATGAGACCCGCCCGACCCCCGCTCACCGCATAGACCGATATATCGCCTACTGTGCAGCTTAACCGCCAGCGTCTTTTTACGTGACGGCTACTATATCGCAGTGAAAAGTAATTAATACAAAAGCTTCTAATTTTTTTGATGTAAAACAAATACTTATTGACGCGGCTTACGTCATGCTTATGCTCATTTGTTTTACATCAGCGGGGCGTGCCCAGAGAGAAAAAAAAATCACTAGGCGTGCCGTGACGACAAATTTAAAAATTCCCTCAATGCTCGGACACTAAAGCCTCGGACCCTGTGGTGCCCTCTTTGAATGCGAAGTATCCTCTTTTCTACGAGATCGGGCGTGTGACCACTCGACGGTCATTCGAGAGTCAATACCAGTGGCTCTGTGAGCTGTAGACCTCGCAGGCTTATATTATAAGCCTTGATTACACTTAACGAGTAAACGGGCGAGACAATAAACCGACTAAGCCTTCATTACACGTACCGAGTAAACGGGCGAGACAGTGCCCTCGGCCGAGTACTCTGTGCGTCTGAAAACTACGCAGAGTCACATGATTAGTTAATTTAGTAATATGTGGCAGAGTGCTGCACCGAGTGTTTTACCACGAGCAAATGGGCGAGACAGTAGCTAGGACCCCGAAACACAAAATGGTCGTAAGCGCCATAAAATCCGAAGGTCTTAGGATCCTTGTGCCAAAGTTGGACTCTCAAAAAATTCCAAAAAATGGCTCGACAAGTTTACCGAACCTGCTCCCAAAATTTCACGGGAATCGGTTGAGAAATACAACGTCAAGAGGAAAACACACAGACATATCAAAGCATTTTTGGACAAGCAGAAACGGAGTAGAAGTATTATTAAATTTGACTTATGTAGTACATAATACCTCGAAGATTTATGTGAAATATACTACTCATTGGCTTGTGTTTTGTGCCAACACCGCCAAAGATAATAAAACAAAATATGTTAGTGCATAGTAAACCTACCTTTATTAATGTTAAGTTCTTGTTACATCACACCCAAATATTCAAAAGTAATTTCAAGATTTAGGAGAAAAGATCCTCCTATTTTTGTCTAGCTTCTACGTTCACACTTTACAAGAGGGCTTAAAGCACTTTTGTCTTTGCTTCAAAAAATGTTCTTTTGAATCTTAAGGCATTAGGCAGTCTTAAAAAATACAGTAATTCCACATATCAATAATAAAATAATACTTATTTTATATATACTACGGGTTCTACTACGTAATATAAGGATTCACGCTTATTTTTTCATAACATATTATGTAGAAACTTGGAATCAAGAAGAGAAGAACCGATAAATAAAAGTAACAAAAGTATGTAACAAACAATAAAATATGTTAAGTATTTAACTACAGTCTTAAATTAAATTTTTTGTAACAATAAAGGTAGACTTCGGAGCAATGCGGCTTGCGGCCTGCGGCCTGCGTCATGCGTCACTTGCGGCCCATGCGGCTGTACTTTATATTAGAGAAGTGTATGAAACCCTTTCCGAGCGATGCGCGTACCGTCGCATGCGGCCATGACGCATCGCTCGGAAAGGGTTTCATACACTCCTGTAATATAAAGTACAGCCGCATGGCCGCTTGGGCCGCGAGAGACGCATGACGCAGGCCGCAGGCCGCAAGCCGCATTGCTCCGAAGTCTACCTTAAATTTACGCTTCTTAAATATTTCAGTTCATAATTAAATAACTACATTACATTCAATATTTATAATAAAGTGTGTGATGAAAAAATAATCACTTGTACAAAAATATTATCACGCCTTTTTACTGCGGGGATAACTAAAAATCTCACGTCCACACTTATTACACTCGACATACAAACTGTAAAAAATTCCCATTGTTATAAAATTTTGTGAATAAAGAAATATTCAAAAATATTTTTGTTGTAGGTCAATCTCAGTGGCCAATTTCCATCTTGAATATTTTCATCACAATTCACTCATATTCGGATTCAAATCATATTCTCATTTTAAGAAACATAATAAATCTTCAAAATGGCGATAATATTTGTATATTTGTTAGTTACATTTTATATACAGGAAGAGGTAAGTTACAACCTTAAGCCTCGAATACACTGGGCAACAATTGACGCGCAACATATTATGCTATCTCGCTCACTTCTACTGACCAAAGTGAAATAGCACATCGTGTTTCTCACTCATGTAAATTGTACAGAGCGAGAAAGAAGGACATGTTGCGCGTCAAATGTTGCCTAGTGTATTGGAGGCTTTATGCTCTAGACACACGACGCGGATTGCGCGCCACGTGCAACTTGTATATGTGCGTCTCGCTCACTCCTGAGAGCAACTCTCTCGCTTTAATTTCACACGCGGCGCGAGATTCGCGTAGGTTTGACGCAAGAAGGGTAGTGAAGTAGACTAACTTGTGACTTAGCCCCAAGTGGGATGAATACAAGAATGAACATAAATGGAATGTCTAAAATTATAATAATGAATTACATTATGATATACCTCTACATACTTATTTGAAATTCATTATTTAGTACTGATATTTAATTTAGAATTCTATTGAGATCAGACGGCAAACTTGTCCTTATAAAATATTTTAATATCGACATTTTAGTTGCAACTCAAGACTTGGTATAAAATATTCCAATAATAAGGAAAGAAGAGAGAAAACATAAACATCAATTTCAACATTGTTCGCAATTCGCAACTCATATCATGGATTATAAATTTGTATATTTATATAAGTACTTATTTAATTTCTTACTCTTTTTAACATACTTAATACTTAAAAATATTACAAGAAATAAGAAACATTAAAAAATATAACAAAGAAGAGGGATCCTCAAATACTGGGGCTAAAACCCACGCTACCGGTGGTTGGAGCTCCACCAAGAGTACCGCCTTCTAAGCCTTGAACCAAATTCATCGTTATTTTTAACAATAAAGTGCTTTATCTCTGTCCTTATATCTCCCTCTCTCTCGTACAAATTTTAGTGCAGTTTCGCTCTCACATGCGCGCTAATGTCAACGAAATCTAAACATGGATTATATTGCCCAGTTGTGATAAATCATTCAAGAACATGCTATATTGAAAAAAAAGCATTTATTCACGCTACACCGTGTCGCGACCGGGCCGTGCCCCGGCCGGGGCACGGTAGAACATTATGGTAGGTATACTTTTTGTATGAAGTAATTCATGCTTGACCGTGGCTCGGCCGTGCCCCGGCAGGCAGGTCAAGCATGAATTACTTCATACAAAAAGTATGCCATAATGGTCGCGGCACGGTGTAGCGTGAATCATGGTTTAACCTACATATTCAAAAGAATACTATGGTATTATTGCTTATCAATATTCAAAATGTACACTTATATCACACTCTACTCATATCACCTGTATTATTTCCTAAATATTTATTTTTGTTTTCATTCACAGGTCTATCAATTTTAGACTCTTCATACTTAGAAAATAGATATTGAGCGAATAAATCGTCTTTGACATAAACATGTTGGTGTTTCAATTTAGCTGGGAGTTTTGAGATGTTGCTCGAATTTTGCAGTTCATTTGGCAGGCTGGGGTCTAAAGCCTGGCTTTCACTGGTATTTCCAGTTTTATTACTTTCTTGGTCCTTGGATGACGATTTCGTGTGACCTGCGTCCTTTTTCCTCGCACCGCCAGGTAATGTTTCAGACTTTAATTTTACGAGTGTTGTGTTGACTACAGAACATTCTATCTGCATCAATGTTACATGATCTGTTGTGACTGAATCTGAAAATAGAAAATAATTTCGTTTTTTTTGTGCTAATCATTCAGTGTTAATAAATTAGTATTTTTTAATCATGTTTTTAATAAACTGATAATTCAATACAATCTCAACATATCAATTTAAAGTGCTTATTTACAATATATATGATATTTCTATTCATTTACAGCCTAATTCATCTACACAAACTATTTACTATACATCTCTCCAGTCATGTCGATGTTGAGTTTTACTACAATATATAAGAAAAAATATTTACCATTTCCTCCTCTGGCGGGCAATATGAGTGCCATCTTCGGCGGCTTAGTTACGTTATGTGACACAGCTGGAAGTAAAAGATGTTCTCCCTTCCCAACGCCGACTACATAGAATGTGTCGTCACGCCTATGCAGAGCTTGTAGCAAGTCATTCCACTCTCCAATGTCGAAATCATCCACCGATTTCCTCTTTGAGTTCCGGTATAGCCCTTCGTAGCCAATGACGTGATCCGCCATGTCCAATTCCCTGCGCCTGAGTCGACGCAACTGGGACTTCTCCCGGACGTTTTTGCCTTGGCTCCTTGCGGTTGGCAACTCTATCAAATTGTTTTCTATGTTCAGTTTGTTGAATAATTTGTATGTGTCCAATAAACCACCTGAAATAAACATATTATTAGCAAAGTAACTACAAGATCTGATAATTAATCTTGTGGTTACTTTGCTAAAAAACTTTGTCAAGCAAGTCAATAAATTCAGTATAACAGGATTTGTTTAAACCTGCCTCGTCCCAATGCTGGGCAAAGGTCTCCCCCATTTCCTTCCAAAAGAGGAATATCCTACTAATATTATAAATGCGAAGTTTGGATCTAAGTTTGTGAGGATGTTTATTCAATCACGCAAAATCTACTGGACGGTTTTCGATGAAATTTGGTATACGGGTAGAAAAATACAGGGAATAGCACATAGGGTACTTTTTATCCCCACGAGCGAAGCCCCGAAGCTGGGCTACTTATTTATAAAACTCTTTTATATCAACACATATGGTAATATTTAATGTAAAACCAATTACCACTGATCCTCTCTTCGTTCAAATAAACTTTACTCTTTCTCCTCGGCACATCATAAGTCCAGTTCAGCGTTTTCCCTCCCCCGATCCACTTGTTCAGTTCCCCAGCTATCCTGATGCTCTCTGTTTGGTTGATGTTAATTGCCGTCGCATTGTGGCAGTCTGTTCCATAAGTTCTATTAAGTGTTTGGTCGTTCACTGGAATATAGAGAATTAGTGAAGTTTTTAAGAGTTTCTAGAAATTGAAGGTTGCTATTTGACGCCATCAAGCTCTGCGAGTGGAAATATTAACTAATTTCGGATAGTAAATCTCATTTTATTTTGCTCTTGCATATGCAAATTGCTAAACAATGAAATCTTTACAAGATTTTTTTGTGCCATCCTACTAATATTATAAATGCGAAAGTTTAGATGTGAGTTTGTAAGGATATTCAATCACGCAAAATCTACTGGACGTATTTAGATGATATTTGGTACACGGGTAGAAAAATACCGGGAATATCACATAGGGTACTTTTTATTCCGAAATTCCCAAGGGAGCGAAGCCCGGGGGTGCGTCAAGTGTCAAATATAAACCTCACCGTCCGCAACATCGGCCATACTATCTTCAGACCACAATAAATGTCGCGTACTTCTGTGAGGCGATGTAGGACCAACAAAGGGCTTGGAGTTCCACCTGTGAAAAAAAAAGTAATATAATAACATAACACTTTATGATAACAGGTTCTTTACGCCCAATAAGAAGAAGACGCCAATATGCATTAAAAATACATGTTTATAGAAAACTTGAAGGTAAAAACGGGCAATAATTTCTTGTCTCACAGAACGTTTCTATGTTTATATTAATAGCGTGAGATATGATTCGCAAATGACTTACCCCAATACATTAAAATTCAACGAGACCATGAACACCATAGCGAAAATAACAGCAATATTCTTCTTGGGTATCAATAGAGAGGCATCGAGACGCGGTATCTGAAAAAAATACGGTGCATATTCTTTAATTACCTAAAACAAGTGGCGTCAAGAAACGTTCAGTCTTCAGAGAAATGGTTTAAATGATGGTGACACACTTTGTGTTAAAATCTGTTTAGAAGAATTATTGCGCGTCTAAAAAAAGCCACTTTGAGGAATTCGTATTGTGATGAATTTCTATATGAGAAATGGATACATTGTTTTGTTGATTCGTATTAGATTGGATATGGGGGACATGTGATTTGTCAAAGTGGCCTTTTTAGACCTGATTACTTCTATGACGTGCTTCGTATAATGAATACCAGATGGCGAACGGAAGTCCATGGGGCTTAAACGTGCCGTAAAGGTCTATCCTTGCTAGGTAAAACCATTTTTTTTTGGTACCACAAGAATTTGGCAATATCCTGCTTACAAAAGCAAGCAGTACAATAGAGATGAAAAAATGGTATTTAGCTCTTAGGTTTTCAGGGTTTATGTATGTATGTTTCTTTATTCCACCATAAATCCGGAACGGCTTAACAGATTTTGATGTGAGAGGTATTTTTGGAATCCTTGCATTCCTCCGAGTGATTATGTGAGTCATGTTTTTAATTTTTTAATAATTAGCTTGTTTACCTTTCGTCCCCTGCCGTTGGTGTCCAGCTGATCCCTCAGCAGTTTGTTTTCGAGCCTCAATCGCGCGATCTCTTGCTGCGCCTCCAACAGTTGCTGCTCTAGCGCTGTTACGTACTCTTTCTTCTTTTGCCGGGACTGACAAGCTGATTCACTACAATAAAAAAAATTAACTGATTGGCTTAAGGAAAAAAACTTCTACTCTGTATCTGAATTATTTGCGATATGTTCACATTAATTAGAATAATAAATCTTGACATGTATAATATTATTAAATTTGATAATTATTATTAAAAATTTGCATGCTAATTATAGTTAAATAGGTATAAGGACACTCTATCTGTAACAGCTTTTGTTACCCTCTTTATTGCAAATAAATGCTTTGATTTATATAAATATCATTGTTTTTAATACAATTAGAATGAAAGGAAATGTCCGAGCATGTCGAGGCCCTGACTACGGGGCTCGCAAATAATACAAATAATATACGTCCGTAGGTATTGGTGGAAATGTACTATTTGTATTTTTTGTGAGTCCTGTGGCTAGGGCCTCGACATGCTCCAACATTTTTACTTAGGAATATTAAAGGCTTAGAAAACAATAGCATGAAATTAACAAGTAAATAATATTACTTTAACTTTTATTTTAAAAAATGGATTATTATTAGTGACTTATTATAGTGACGAAAAATATTTATTAAGAAAGCGTACCGGTTTTTGATCATCCGCTGCTGTTTCTTCACAGCGCGAATAATCTCTGCTTCACTTATATTACTCAGGTATGCAGCTGGGACCTTTTTGGCGTCTGTGTCAATGGCGGGCAACCCGTTTTGTACTCCAGCCAATGGATTGGATGACTTAGCTGGCACTGGTTTTGGGTTTATCACAACATTGCTTCTAGGCGGCGACAGCTAAAATATCAATATTATGAACTTTTAATAGCCTGTCAAAAGAGGAGTTGATAACTTCATGAAACTGTTACAACAGCATGGAAGATTGTAAGGAAGATTTAACTCAACTGTTTCTTCCTTACGAGCTTCGATCAAGTATAAAAAAATAGATACACATTTCCTTACAAAATTCACCGAAATAGTGTCCGAACAGCAATACATACTTAGACATTTGTTTATCACTTCAAGTATTACGTAAAAAGTCTTAAAGAGTCAAATAATTTTATCAAAATTAAACCTTATCTGCGTACTAGAAGGTTGAAAATAAAACCTGTTAAGTTTGTTTCATATCACCCTTGGTTTTGAACACAGGATAAAGCAATAAATTTTAATGACACTCGATGCCACGTAGAACATGGGATGAGTGGAGCTGCCTTTGTTAGTTTTAAAAATATCATACCTGGGTCGATGTCATATTAAAATATCTTCGTAAAATCTTATAGACAATAGTTATAGACAATAGTTATAGATATTGTTTAGGTTGACTTTAATATCTCGTTAAAAATGACTAACAATATACCCACGAAGTAAAACATATTTACTTCCTGTGCTTTAAAAATTTAGTTGCGTGATTCCACCCAAATACACATAGTTCCATACATACATATTACATAATTGCAAATTAAATAAAATATTGTAAAATATAATTAATAAATAAAAAACAACAGCGTCTCTATTACTTTAAGAACAGAGTCATCGTATAACTTAAACAAATTATGTTGCAAAACAACGGTATGGATTTGTAAGTTCAGCTAGTGTCTATTCAATTTCAATGCTTATACTCTCACCAAATGTCATTTAAATAAACTAAAAAAATGTTTTATGATACTTTCTTGGCCAAATACTTAAGGAATTTCATGTATATTATAATGATAACAAAGGTAATTACCTAAAAAAAGACACTAAATGTTCTTTTAGGGTTCTGGACGTGTGATTTTTACAATTTTTTACGGAGCACTGCGGCGTGTTTACACTCGGAACGGACGAATGCTACTAAATGAAAAGGCAACCCAAAACATCAAATGGGCAGTCATTTGGTGAGGACGCTTTTTTGTTGTGGGTTGTGTATCTATTTTTTTATACTTGATCGAAGCTTACGAGCCTCAATCTGTTAAATAATTTTAACACGTAAACTGTACTTAAAGACCAAAAGTTTGAGATCTTTGAAATGCTTACCTTAACTTGGTAACTGTGGCTCTTAATGTTGGTCTGTGGTAGGGGAGATATAGCAATTTTCCCTCCCTTTGTACTCTCCGATGGAATAACAATACTCGGCTTACTATTCCCTAATACTTGTGGCCTTTTTAGTATACTGGGCACCTTTTTCTGTTCAACTACTAATTTAATTTGGTCATTTAGCACTACTTGACCATTTTCTTTAGCTACTGGTAGGGTATTCTCATTGACCACTTTGAAATATGCATTTTGTAGGTAACTCTTTCCTAAAAATAATATGATGTAAGATGTTTTAAGTAGGTACATCAAATGAAGTTAAATATGAAAATTAAACAATATATATTTTACAAGGAAAATTCCTTTTAGGGAAAAAAAAGATCAAGACTATAATGAAAACCATGCGAAAACATAATAACTGTGTTACTAGTTATTTAAGACAGATATGTAATTAGTTGTTAGCTGTAGGTTTTCCAAATAAATAAAACTAAAATGAAGCAGCAGTAGGCTTCATCCAAAATACCATGCCATATTTAAAAAAGTTTTTTATAAATAAAACAAGCCACTAAACAAAATTAATTCTTACACTATAACCACATTTTACATTAAATCTAATGTATGCCATGTATAACATATGCCAGGATGTAGATGTGTGTCAACTTCTGTTAAAATTTCACTAAGCTAATTTACATAAATAAGTATATATTGTTACACAATATTTTTACAATATTCAACTCAAATTCCATACTCTACACTATATTTTTGTGCCATACTATGTTTCAGGTATTATTACTCATAACTCGAAATATACTCATACTCAACAGGTTTATAAGATTAAAAACTATAAAAATTTTGGTTAAGTATGTGTTTTTATAAAATAATATTTTCATAATCTTACCATTATGTATATTGATTAAAGATGATTTACCATGACTATCACAGCCTTCATTTTCTGCTTTTACACCCTGAAAGTACAAGTAGTTCTATCAATTAAACGAACGTTAAAACTTAAAAAAACAGCCTGGACCACATCCATCCAAGTATTCATTAGGTAGTGGTAAGTACAGAACTTTTCCTTGAGGTAAAAGATATCCTGTATTTTTGATGATGTATCTTACTCATATGCGAAAGTTGAATGTTTGTGTGTGGATGGTTATTTTTCAATGAACACAAGTTTTTGATGGTTTGGGGCATATTTTGTGTTTTTTCTATATAATAAAAACATAAAAATAAAAAGTATTTTAGGATAGGTAATATATATGTTCCAAATATTTACCTTAATGATACCATTTTCAATTGCCATAACAGGTCCTTTAATTTCAAATGTATTTGGCTTATTTTCATCTTTTGGTACTTGAGCTGGTGCTGCTACAAAAAAAATATACTTTTTAATTTGTGAAGAGTTTAAATATAAGAATTTTATTTAATTTTATAACATTACAAATACATACCTGTTTTTTGTAAAAATAAATCTACATCTTCAATTTTCAGGTCAATTGGTAGTTCATCTCTAAAATTAGTGATCCAATCCAAAGGAGACTGTGATGACTGACGGGTGGATGTACAACTAGAACCACTAAAAGGAAATATCTGTATTGTACAAGTCATAGAAATAATACATTTTTGTAAAACATTCTCCACAATCTTACATACACAGAAAAAAGTATATACCTAGTTTAAAAAATAACAATATCAGATTGTAAAAGACAGATGTCTGAAAATGAACAAAAAAAAAATATTGTTGTTACTCTAAAATAGTTTTATCACTGCCATAAATGGCTGAAACCATTGCAATTTAGGACTGAAGTCAATCAGAAATTGTTTTTTTTTTCTTCATTGCCTAGCATTTTAGCATCAAATATTGAAAAAGAAAGGTTTAAGTAATATTATTTTTTGTGTATAAGATGATATTATAGTTTAGCTTGTGTATTTTTTGAGATTAAAGATATTCTTAAATGAAATTGTTAAAAAAATTTACCACAAGACTTATAAGGAAAACATGATAATATTTGTTTGATAAATTATTGGCTGTGATAAGAGTTGACAGATAAGACTAAGTGTAAATGTATTTCTTACCAGTACTTTTTGGAATCATCTTCACTCCCTGAATCAGAGTTACTGCTCTCATTTGGAGAAGACTTGACACTCAGGAGAGGTGAAAAAGGAGGGTCTAATGCAGCATCTGCCAAGATTTCACTGGGAGACGCATCTGTTGCATCCAGTAATGATGACCACTGATAGTCTTTTGTTAGCTCATCCAATAAGTCTGCTCCTAAAATATAAAGACATTTAACTACACCAAAATATTTTTTTTATTAGCCTGTACTGTCCCACTGCTGTAAAAAGGGCTCCTCTCTGGTTCGCCATTCTTGTCTATTCAGTGCATGAGCCCTATACTCATAATAAGTGCTAAAAATCTCACATTTATTTTAACTTCCTATAAGTATTCATTTAGCATCAAAAGCTTCCTCCCAAACACAATAAGTACTATATTTTATTATAGATAAATATATAGATAAAGATTCAAGACCCGGGCCACATAAAAATATAATTTTCCATCATTGCCTGACCGGGTCCAACCCAGTACCCAGTTCAGAGGCAAGGGCCTAGTGTGTCACAGGCCGACAACAAAGTATTTAGATTTTTAAATTTAAAAATTAAAAATGAACCTACATGCTCTTCATTACAACGAGAAAAATAGGGGGCCGTAATTTAGTCGTAAATCGTATATTCATAAAGATATTTCAGATAATACCTTATTACCGATAACAAAGTGATTATGTTTCACAGGTAGTACAGAGACATACAAGATGTACTTTTCTTTAACATGTTTATATCTATTGTTTAGAAAATCTAATCAAACTACTGCTTGCGTGGCTTATATTACATTTATTTGTTACAATAATAAACAGAAAGTTTCATCAAGGACAGACAAACAGAGGTCGATAACACGTGTAATTAGCAGGCACATTGTTGTGATTTAACCGGGGATATAAATATCATTTTTTTTTGTTGTACTTACCGTAGAGGCAGTCCTTATTTTCAATAAATATATCAATATCCATCAGGGCAGTTTAGCCCGATGTTTGAAGGTCTCAAAGTCACAACAAATTACTATTTTTCAATAAAAATCCACTTAGGTATGTACCTACCACGACACAATAACCACCATCCGTCCGATATCATAGATTAACACTGACAGACAATTGACATTGACAGAAAGAACCCTATCTAAACTTCAAACGTGATAGCCACCCTTGTAGCTAAAACGTAGTGATTATATGCTCTTTGCTTGTAGCCACCCATACAAAGTGGGGAACCTAGATTATGGAATCGGGAAAAATCTTTGAAGCTCTATGGTGGGGAACCTTTTATCCACAGACATATAATAATAGTAAGCAGACTGAACATGTCATTTGAAATTGCATGGCAAAAACACACACTAAGATTATTATTCACACAACGACAGAATACAGGGTCGGATCTAAGATAATTAATTATATTCGGTACAGTGTAGCAAAACCAAAAATTTTGAGACGCTGAATCTTAAGCCGTGCGCGGTATGCGGACAGATCTGCATCAGCTTTTTACGATGGGAAATTCTATCCCTTTTGGGAAAAAATACTAGTCATTAAATCAATAAAATTTATTTTAAATTATTAAAAATCACGTGCAATGAAACATTGCAATGATGTTAATGGTTGCTGGCGTCCATTCACTGTCCTGGTACTCGTAGTACGTAAGAGAAATACTCCCCATAACAGTTCTCTTTCTTGAGGTATTATTTTCTGGCATATTTTCCTTGTCCTGAAATAAAATTCACTGTCAGTATTTTTATAATATGTGCATTTTAATCTTCAAGAAAGAATTCCTGAGATTTTTATAGAATATAGGTACTAAATTCGTATATTTGCCTTGATTCGGCCCAGCCATAGTAAACAAAACTGGATCTGTCAAATGATCTATGCTATTTACGAAATTATTAAATTACTTGTAGTATTTCTTATAAAATGGTTATAATTAATACACTACTTTATAAAATAAATAATGATATTGCTGATAAATAGCATTCAAAAGTCTAATAATGGTTATTGTTTCAAAAATAACACGAAATTGTATATCATCATTGGGCACGTCAAAAAAACATGTATTGCTTACCGAAGGAACGATATTCCACGAATATTTTTTTATGAAACACTTCCACATATTGTACACGTTGCATTTTATCATTTCTATTGAGTTTAAAAGCACAAAACAGTAAAAAATAATTTTAAATATTTATGACAACTGTGACAACACAACAAATATGACAGTTAAGGATCATTTCGCATGAAAAATCCGGCTTGGATGATAAATCTTTCAGTGTAGTGGTTCGTGTTGCAATAAATAAACTAAATTTAAAAAAAAAATTACTTCTGTGTCTGTGATAAAAGCACAGAAGTAAATTTTTTTTTTTAATATAAGCAGAAGGAACACAAATTTCACACACACTCTGATGATATTTGACAATATTTGCATCCTGTTCATGATAAGGACTGTCACATAACTCTGTCCCTTTCCTTCCTTAGCATTGCAATGTATTGCAACACGAACCACTACACTGAAAGATTTAAAATTCGAGCCGGTTTTTTCATGCGAAATGTTCTTAACTGTCATGTTTGTTGTGTTGTCATATATATTTAAAATTATTTTTTACTGTTTTGTGCTTTTAAACCCTATAGAAATGATAAAATGCAACGTGTACAATGTGTGGAAGTGTTTTTTATAAAAATATTCCTGGAATATCGTTCCATCGGTAAGCAATTCATGTTTTTTGACGTGCCCAATGATAATATACAATTTCGTGTTATTTTTGAAACAATAACCATTATTAGACTTTTGAATGCTATTTATCACCAATATCATTATTTATTTTATAAAGTAGTGTATTAATTATAACCATTTCATAAGAAATACTACAAGTAATTTAATAATTTCGTAAATAGCATAGATCATTTGACAGATCCAGTTTTGTTTACTATGGCTGGGCCGAATCAAGGCAAATATACGAATTTAGTACCTATTCTATAAAAATTTCAGGAATTCTTTCTTGAAGATTAAAATGCACATTTTATAAAAATACTGACAGTGAATTTTATTTCAGGACAAGGAAAATATGCCAGAAAATAATACCTAAAGAAAGAGAACTGCTATAGGGAGTATGTCTCTTTCGTACTACGAGTACCAGGACATTGAATGGACGCCAGCAACCATCAACATCATTGCAATGTTTCATTGCACGTGATTTTAAATAATTTAAAATAAATTTTATTTATTTAATGACTAGTATTTTTTCCCAAAAAGGGATAGAATTTCCCATTGTAAAAAGCTGATGCAGATCCGTCCGCATACCGCGCACGGCACAAGATTCAGCGTCTCAAAATTTTTGGTTTTGCTACACTGTACTGAATATAATTAATTATCTCAGATCCGACCCTGTATTTTGTCGTTGTGTGAATAATAATCTTAGTGTGTGTTTTTGCCATGCAATTACAAATGACATGTTCTGTCTGCTTACTATTATTATATGTCTGTGATCACAGACAGAAAATTTTTTTTTTTAAATATTATTATATGTTTATTATATGCCTTTTATATTCAGATTCATAGAGCAACACGGACGCGGAAGTCCTTGTTGCTCGAAGCTCAGATTCAATAGATTTATCTTTTTGTTCTGAGCTTTTATAGCGTGACCCGGTGGCATATATATTTAAATTAATTCGCGGTTACAATATGGAAATGCTTAAAATAATGCAATTCTACGTTCCGAATAGATACGTGGAGCGTCGAAGGCAAAGGTCGAAGGCAGCCACGCCTTTTGAAGGTACCTCTCGGACGGACCAACTTTTTCTTTTTTTTTTTGTTTAGATAACATACTAATAAATAAGTATGCTAAAATTATTACAATCTAGCCCAGTTATAAGCTAATGAGTAATTTTACTTTAACCTAGTTTTATAAATAAATTGAATAAGAATGTGTCCATCGGCACTTTTCTTAATGTCTCTATTAAGGAGAAGTCACTTTGTTGTTGTGTCTTTATTCGCACTTTTATTGCACTACACTATATTATGTTATTGTTGTTATTCACTACACTAATTCAAACGGTTTTGTCCGCTTGAGCCGTCGCACTATGTCTGTGTTGTCGAGGAGCTGGATTGCCTCAACGTTTACATGATGAAGCAGTCTATTCTCATGTGCTTCTGCAAATTTTTTAATTACCTCATCGACGAACTGTATATTTAGGTCCCGGTGTAGGTCGTCATTTCTTATATACCAGGGCGCGTTCACGATAGCCCGTAGTACTTTATTTTGAAATCGTTGGATAATTTCTATGTTACTTTTTTTGGCACAGCCCCACAGCTGTATACCATAAGTCCATACTGGCATGAGGACTTGTTTATATATAAGTAGTTTGTTTTGGATTGATAGCACGGAATTTCTTCCAAGCAACCAATGCATCTTATGGAGCTTTAGATCAAGTTCCCCCGTTTCTTTTTGACGTGAGCTTTCCAACGAAGCTTCGCATCAAGAGTCATACCCAAGTATTTGGCTGTGTTTTCATGAGGTATTTGCTTTTCGTTTATGTAAATAGGATAACAACTACCATTTTTATTCGTAAAGTTCACGTGAATTGATTTTGTTTCATTGAGTTGTATTCTCCATCGCTTCGTCCAGTTATGGATTTTATTAACAGCTATTTGTACCTTTTCTGCTGCTTCAGCGTGAGTGCTTCCAACAGCCATTATAGCAGTGTCATCAGCAAAGGTAGCTATAGTGTTGTTCTCTGTTTCTGGAATATCACAGGTGTAGAGTAGATACAGGACCGGACCCAATACGCTTCCCTGGGGAACTCCAGCTTTTATTTCCTTAATTTCAGAATAAGCATCTTCTTGCCTTACTCTAAAAACTCGATCTGATATATCGACGGTGAAGTGCCAATACCTTCTAACTGACATAGAGAAAATTTTTCACAAGACGGAAAAAACGCTTATTTTTTTTTATATTCAAAAATGTACGTAACTCTTTGTAACGACAGTTTAATAACCTTGAAAGCTCACCATTTGTTTATATATCAACAGATTTCTCTATGGTTTAGTAGGTACTTGGTTAGATAGCAGGTATTGGCTTTACAAACTCGACAATATCACTAAATACGACATGTGATAGGAGGTATTGATTTTAAATAAAACAACAATCGCCGTGTACTTTTTTATTTGAAAAAGAAAATAAGATACATCAATTAAGCATAATCGATGAAATTACTAGTTTTATTACAATATTCATAATGAAATGCAAAATTTAACACGTTCGTGTAAGTATTAAAGTACAAAATTGTGATGTTTTGTACTACCACGATGATAAATATTTTGAAACATTTCAAAATATAAAAACATAAAAAGTAAAACAAAAATCAATCATTACTTTCAAAATAAAGTTCCAAAGAATACGCATTTATAAAATAAAAAAAATATAAACTCAGCCAATAATTTCAGTATAATTAAAGATGTGGAATATTATCGTAAAATAAGTGGCAGTCCCTTGGTAAGCACCTCTTTAAGCTGCTGGAGGTGATTAAATTTAGTGGAAGATATAGGGATTGGTGCAGCATGCAGTGGAGAATAATTAACGGCACCTACACTTTTTGGTCTGACTGGTAACTCAGCCCACTCATCTTCAAAACTTAATTTATAAACTATCGTACCATTTGGCGAATATTTTAATGCCCGCAGGTCTACCACGACAGGATCGTTCGCCTTACGGCCTGGTCTTATGGTGCTGTATCTAAAAGTCGATTTGTCACTATAGTCTTTAACAAAACTGTGGTCTACGTGAATCGCTTCATAGGGCGTAGGCTTCTTTCGGGCCTCTTTAGTTACTGCAATATAATCACTAGGGACATGTATTTCTCTATTTTTTAATTTTCGTTCAATTGCAGCATGAACTGAGTCACACTCCATCTGAGTGTGACCAGGTATTAAATACTTTTGCGTTATTATTGTATTATGTTCAACGCTTAAATTAAGCAATGCGTTAGCCAGAATATTGTTCCGGTTTTGGTACGTGCATCCATCGGAATAAATAACTATAGGTAGACCTTGAGGTAAACAAAATCTTTTTAGATAGTCTATTAAAAAAGATGCAAACGTACTAGCAGTTAGGTCCGCGCCCGTTTCATCATACCAATAGCAGGACGCTTGATGTGTAACAAGGTCGTATACTGTATAATTATGACAAGTAAGTTTTGTTTTAAAGTAAAGGGCACTAGCCGTAAGATATGGGCACACTTTAACCGATTCTAAATCCATAGAAAGCAAAATGAATTCTCCATTTGATGCTTTCTTTTTGTCGTCTACCTTCTCTTGCCTGGCTCTGTTTTTAGATTTGATATGTTGGTCATATTCAGCGGTACTAATATTCCCAACTGCATGCCCGCTACATGTATCACACATGTCCTTTTTTAAGGTGTATAAAGACAAGCTTTTCTCTTTAAAAAGTCTCTCAAATGTAAAACGACATACTATTGGCTCATCATTTTCACAACAATATTCTTTGTATGACTATATAATTCGCTAAGAGAACGGTAAGTGGGCTCTAAATAAAGCTTAGAAGAATCCTTTCTTGCGTAATGAGATGGTAGTTTTGGTATATCATCTAGAAACTTTGTTGCTGTTAAAATTTTTCGTTGAGTTCCTGATCGTGGCGTTTTAACTCTGGTCAGATTTTGAATTTCCTGACTAGGAACTATATTGCAACGTGCTTTCTTTACCCACGATTGAACAGTATAGGACCCGAGGCACAAAGTATTCAAAAATGTTATTCTACAAACCTGTAATCGTTCACCATCAGCAGTTGGCAAATAATAGAAAAAGTACCTTCACGACGCGATTGTTCATTACTTGTTTTGCGGGTTGTTGATTTACGAGTAACAAGTCCGTTAACGTATACCTTCCGCTGATCCCAGTTCATGTTTTCCCAGAAGCTTTTGTGTATTTCCAAACGTGTTTCATCATTTAATTTATCACAGTTACGTTCTTTACTCTTTTTGCAAAACTCAGAATTGCACCTTTCTCCTAATTTTCTTGCTGGTCTAATTTTGTCGTGTTCCATCTTTCTATTTTTGAGCTTTGTATATCCTAAATATTCCTTTCCTGACATGCGTAGCTTCTTATTTTTATTTTTCTTCCACTGGCTTGGATCAGACTTGTACTTCCGCTTTCTGCCTTCATTAATGTTGCCATGAAATATACCTGATGATGTTGATGGTTCTTCTTGAGGTTCTTCTCGAATGTCTAAGCTAGAATCACTTCTTTCATCAGCGTCAGAGGGGCAGAACGTAGTGTCACTGTCAGCGCCGGAAAAATCAGCATCACAAGACGTACCAGATTCGTCGTTTATGTGACTTGATGGGTTGTGATTATAGGTGATACTAGGTTTGCAATACACTATTGTGATTGAAGGTGGGACTGAGGAACAGCGTCGTTGAGATACTGAATTTTTATTTTCGGCACTGACAAAGAAATTGATCTACGAATAGTTCGTCTGCGTTCTGGTATCTGAGGACTACACAATTTCTCTTCTGATTTATTTATACTTAGTGGGTAGTTAAGCTTACCTAAAAAAATATAATAATTATATTATGGTAATGTCTTTAAAAGTCGACTATTTAAGGATACCAAACCAAGGTGCTTTAAAAATGTCATAAATAGGTAGGTATTATCTTGTATTTTTACTTCTTACTAATGTTATATGAATGCTAGATATAAAACGCGAGCGGTATCGCAGACAAAAGCTAGGTAAATGAATAGATAATGTCATTACAAAATGTCAAAACTTGCGTTACAAATCAATTTCAGATAACACTTACGTGAGATAGTTGAGGTACTAGGTTCGTTTAAGTTTTGACTCTCTTTAGCATTTTCTTCTTCCATTAATATCTTAAGCATGAGTTCAGCTCTTAATCCCTGATAACGCTTTGCCATTCGCGACATCGTGTACCTGAAACAGAACGAAAAATTATGGTATGAAATCCTCCTAACTACTTTAAATAACAAAGTACTTTTTTCATTTTATGAACCATAAACTTCTATCTACATGAAAACACAATTATATTCTTTCAATTTACTAAATTACAGTGTCAGTTACTAAATATAAAAGTATCTTACCTTTTTTATGATATTTTAATCATCAACAAGTAAATAATGTGTATTAAACACTAAAAACTCAATTTTCATCAAAAATTTGCAACACCTTTGAAATCATCAGTTCACGTTAGAACACGAATTGTTTTGCAACTAACTTCACTGCGTAAAAGGTGGTAAAAGTGCGAACACACCGCTTCTCTCTTCTCGCCGTTCACCCCGCAAAATCCCCGCGCAAAGGCCCAGGCGCTTATCTCAGTCGGACAGGAGCAGCGTAAAGGTGTAGTCGCGCTGCGTGTAGATAGGAGAAATTGCCATAAATCATTTACGTGCATTTACTTAGGAGCTTTTTCCATATTCAAACAATATCACTTTCTTTTAAAAATGAAGATCGGTGAATGCATGAGTATACGCAAAAATAAACCTTAAAGCTAAAGAAATAAAAAACATTAATTTGCCAAAAATGTTAGATAGGAGGTTTTGGCACTTCGCCGTCGATATACGATATTAATATATCTGAAAACTGTTTGGGTAGCATAGATCTTAGTTTCATGATTAAGCCTTCGTGCCATACTTTATCAAATGCTTGCGCTACGTCAAGAAATACCGTAGAGCAGACCTTTTTTTCTTCAAGAGCTTTTTCAATAATGTTTGTTATTCTATGCACTTGGTCTATTGTTGAGTGCTTTTCTCTAAATCCAAACTGATGTACAGGGATTAGATTTCTGGCTTCTATGATTGGTTTAAGTCTCTTTAGCAATAGTTTTTCAAACAATTTAGACATGACCGGTAACAATGAGATAGGCCTGTAGGAAGTAGTCTCGCTCGGTGGTTTTCCCGGTTTTGCTATCATTATTACTTCAGCAACTTTCCACAAATCTGGCACGTACTTAAGTCTAAGAGCAGCATTGATTATATTAGTTAGCTTCACTATAGCTTTTTTTGGAAGGTTGTGTAGAATTTCTCCCGATATGAGATCGAAGCCGGGTGATTTTCTGGGGTTAATATGCTTATTAATTTCACGATGGACTTCTCTCGGAGTCACTAGCTTTATTTCTATTTCTTGATTAACGCATAATTCATCCGTAATTGTTATATCACTTTCTTGACTATCATTTGGTTTGAAGATTTGCTCTAGATGTTCAGCAAATCTTGCAGCTTTTTGTTCATTACTGATCGCCCACTTTCCAGGTCCAATCTTTATAGGTGGCAATTGATTCATAGGCTGTTTTAGGTATTTAGTGGCCTTCCAGAGCGAGTAATCTGTGCTACTATTACTACTTAACTTTTGTAGTTCATCGTTCGTGCGTTCGTCTACATGATTCTGAATCACTCTCTTTAGTTTTTTAGTAAGATTATTCAAGATATTTTTATCTTCAGGTGATCTAGTTTGGTGCCATAATTTTCTCTGTCTTCTTTTTTGGGAAATAAGTTCTCTAATTTCTATCGGATATTTGTTTTTTGAGGTTCTCTTTATTAACTTTGGTGAATTTTTCCAGGCAATCTGTTGTATAAGGGTGATAAATCTCTCCAAATCACTATTTACTTGTTCTGGAGTTTTTAATGGTACTCTAAGATTTATATTATCATTTAATTCTAACTTAAAACTCTCCCAGTCGGTGTATTTATTGACTAAGCTTAGTTTAGGTTCCTTATTTATTACGTTTTCTCTTATTTCTAGATAAATAGCAGAGTGATCAGAGTTCATATCGTAGCTCTGCTCAGTTCTTATGTAGTTAGACGATATGTTTTTATATATAAAGAAGTCTATTAGGTCGGGAGTTTTCAATGGGTCTGTTGGCCAGTATGTGGGAGATCTTGTCGACGCAACATCACAATTCATTTCTCTGATGGCATTCATGAGTTCTCTTCCTTTCGTGTTTGTCAGTCGGGAGCCCCAGTGCGTATTTTTAGCATTGAAGTCGCCTCCAAGAATGAAACGTTCATCAAGGTTTTGTATAATATTCATATACATTTCTTTGCGTATAGTATGCCTTGGTGGGCAATATATTGCTGCCACAGTGATTGGATACTTTTCAGTATATAAACGAACTGCTGTACATTGCACCTCAGGTATTTCATGTTTAATCTGCTCTTGATGTTTTATATTATCTTTGATGATGATAGCACTCCCGCCATTTGCTTTATTTGCTGGATGCAGTGCGTGATATACTGTATATCCTTTGAATTTAATGAAAGATTCTCTAGTGAAGTGGGTCTCAGATACGAGGCACACATCAATATTTTCAATGTCTAGGACTACTTGCAATTCATTTTTATGCTTAAGTAGTCCATTACAGTTCCAGGCCATAATTTTAAGCTTACTAATCATTTTTTATTTTTCGGTATAGCTATTTTAGCGCTATTTTCAATCAATTTTAGGCGCTCATCGAATGATATCATCAGCTTAAGAATTTCATCTAATTTATTCTCATTTGGATCCTCCACTCGCTCTTTGGGTTGGTGATTTTCAAAAGACTTTTTCGCAGTAACCTGTGCGTAAGAAACGTTTTTAGTTACAACTGTTATTGGTTTATTATTTACTTTGTGATTGTTGGTTGGGGTTATTTTTTCTTGGCTAACTACATGTTTTTTGGTAGCTTTGTTCCTTAATTTTTGGATTTCTTTAGCTATGGTGCAACCTCTGTAATTCGCCGGATGAGGTTCACCACAATGCACACATTTTGGCTTCTCTGTCGCTGGTTTCTGACAGTCTTTGGTTAGGTGTCTTCCTGTGCATTTTACACACCTCGGCTCCTTAGCACAGTACATTTGTGTATGCCCATAAGCCTGACACCTTTTGCACTGTGGAACAAGTTTGGACGATCGCAGTGGTTTTATATCAACGATGCATCCCAAAATTGTTTTAATGTCATAAATCTTTTCGATTTTCTCCTTATTGCTGAACGTAAGCATGAACATATTTAATGGTTCCTTACTTTTCCAGCTCAGCTTATTCACTACATCTTCAATAAGCAGTCCCTTGGACTTTAGGTCTTCTATGACTCTCTCTGGCTTGCAGGTGGAGGGCAATTTTTTTGCCATTACTCTAATGGGCCTATCTTGCTTATTTTCATAAGAGTGCCAGAGGCAATTGTTAGCTGACAGTAACTTGGTTATTGTTTTATATGCTTTTTCGTCACAAGCATTTATTTTGACACTGTCACCATTCATCATTTTTACTGAGAAGGTGGCAGAGGGCTGGTCTCGTGACAAGAAGTCATAGAAGTTTTGGTAGTTATCAATCCCATCCACTATTATGGGAGGTGGTGGGGGAACCTTCTTTACCTTTTCTATAAATGGAGTTTCTTTCTCCTGGGGCGAGAGTGAGGGTGACTTGTTCAATTTTCTTTTCTTTCTTGATTTTGTTCTAATCCACTCAGTTTCTCTTGCTAGGTCTTCCTCGTCAGTGACATAATTGTCCTGGGGCGTGGAGACCTCTACACTAGGACCAGATTGTGGGGCTGTAGCTTTTGGCTCAACAGCGCACTGAAGCTGCTGTTGTAGAATTGCGATTTGACTCTTTAGGTCTTCAATAAGGCTATGCTGTTTTAGCCGCTCTTCTCTTTCTTCTTTATAACGGTCAAGAAGATACCTTTCCGTCTCAGTTTTTATCTGTATTTTTGTTGGCGTATTCATTGTCAAGACAATTGAGAGTACGTCGCCTTAATAACATTAAAAATGATAGGTAAACATACCGAGTGCAGTGACGATCTAGGTCATTGCTGGCGGCCGCTCATGACGCGACGTCGTCGTCAGTGTTTTGATGCGTTAGCACTTTACACGGCACGCGCGGTCATAAGTGACACAACTGATCCGAACGAACATTGAACGATCACTGACGGACCAACTTGATGAACAAGTCTCCGCAGGCACGCGCGATACGCACCCTGAATTTGATCGCGGATAGGATATCTTCCAGTGTATGTACTCAGTGTGAATTTACAAAGATTGCCATTTATCTAATAAGTTATGTTGTAAATAACTGATATACCTACATGTGATTCATGTATATCTTAGGAGTAACCAAAGAGACTTATACAAATATGATTTGTATCTTCCAACTGTAAATAATGAATTATATAAGAAAAGTGCGTATATATATGGAATAAAAGTATTTAACCATTTGCCTGCATGTATAAAATGTATCCAAAATAGTAATTTGTTTAAACTTAAGCTTAAGTCTTGGCTATTAGAAGAAGTGTTCTATAATTTAGATGAATATTTTAACTTTAATACTCATAGAATACCTACGAGTGGAAAATTGATAGGATAAAAACATTATTGTTTTGTTGTTAATTAATATAGCTTTATTAAAAATAATACATTTATATTGTAAGTTGCACTTATTTAAATAGGAACAACTTTACATATTGCATGCCTGAAAGGGCAAACTGTTGAACTTTATATTGTACCTTGTATCTACACAGTTTTTGCAATAAATATTTTGAGTTTGAGCTTGAGTGCTTTTCTATTGTATTGGGTAAACTTCTGTAAAAATAAATAAAATAAGTTTGGAGAAATCCATACTATCCATACTAATATTATAAATGCCACGAAGTAGGTAAATAGAGGAGGTGCGCATAGGCATTTTACATATGAAAGACAGTGTCCGCATTGGGAGGGGAGCGGGGGACGTATACTTACCGAGGACAGAAATTAAAACTGAAATCTTATAGGATAGACGTACGACTTATTTTATCTTATTTTAACAAACTGTATAGCCATCTATTGGCCAGTAGCAGAACTATTTTCGCAAACTGTCTAATCAATTCTCTTGAGTTCTGCTATTACTCACTAGATGGCTGTACTGACAGGCGCGTATCCATCGCTGTGGGAATAATTACGTAAAAAATACTTACGAGTGAAAATATATACTTTAATCGCGTGATTCCTTATTGTGTGTGTTACTTTTACACCCCACAATACAGCACTTCATTGTTAATGAGCACAATCTAAAATTTCGCGTAACTTCGACACATCTGCGGCACGTGTTGACACTGTGAAGTGAACTCCGCGAATGCGACAATAGTGACGTCTGGTGGCAAATAAAAGCCTCAAGTTGGTCGACTGGGGACAGGTCTACTAGCTTATGAACAGCTCTTCTTCATATGTACTCTGTGATAAATGCGAAAGTTTGGATGTGAGTTTGTGAAGATGTTTGTTACTCAATCACGCAAAATCTACTGGACGGATTTCGATGAAATTTGGTACAGAGGTAAATAATGACCTGGAATAGCACATAGGCTAGTTTTTATCCCGGAAGAAATGGTTCCCGTGGGCATGGGATACCAATTATAGTAACGCCATCTATTATTTTGTGACGTCATGTCCAAATGACGTTACGTCAATGTGACGTTACGACAGCCTCCCCACTCTCTCTCAGCCGAAAGACGTCCACGGCTGGACAAAGGCCTCCACCAAGGATTTCCATAACGACCGGTCCTGCGCTGCCCGCATCCATGCGCATCCCGCGACCTTCACCAGGTCGTCGGTCCACTGAGTGGGAGGCCTGCCAACACTACGTTTTCCGGTTCGTGGTCGCCACTCGAGAACTTTTCTGCCCCAACGGCTATCTGATCTACGAGCTATGTGCCCCGCCCACTGCCACTTGAGTTTCGCGATTCTGCGGGCTATGTCGGTTACTTTGGTTCTCCTACGGATCTCCTCATTTCTGATTTGATCACGCAGAGAAACTCCGAGCATAGCGCGCTCCATCGCCCTTTGGGTGACCTTGAGCCTTCTCATGAGGCCCATAGTAAGCGACCACGTCTCTGTTCCGTATGTCATTACTGGCAACACACACTGGTCAAAGACCTTAGTCTTGAGACACTGCGGTATTTTGGACGAGAAAATATCGCGAAGCTTTTTTACCTAACTGAACTGTTTGTCCCAGGTATACATAATTACCAACAACTTCGAGTGTAGAGTCTCCAACCTTCAGAGGAGTGGGTGCGACACGGATATTAAACATAATTTTCGTCTTGTCCATGTTCATTTTTAGACCCACTTGTTGAGAGGCTCTACAGAGGCCATCGAGCATTGTGCCTAGGTCTTCCAAGGTCTCAGCCATGTCTACGATATCGTCAGCGAATCGAAGGTGAGTGATATACTCGCCGTTGATATTGATACCGAGTCCGCTTGATACCGAAGCTTGAAAACATCTTCCAGGGCGGCGGTGAACAGTTTCGGAGATATCACGTCTCCCTGTCTCACCCCTCGCTGCAACTGGATAGGTTTGGAGCCTTGATCCTGGAGACGGACCGACATGGTGGCGTTTTCGTACAAACACTTCAGTCCATATAGGATATATCAAGATATATCGATAGTCAATTTGGCACCGTTGAAGAGACTTTAGCACAGCCCAGGTCTCGATCGAATCGAAGGCTTTCTCGTAGTCCACAAACGCCAAGCATAATGGCTGACTAGCTGTCGCCCGCGGCTTCGCCCGCGTGAGTTTTGCTTAGATGAAAAGTATTTTTGTGTTCCAAACAGTTTCAGATGTTTCGGATCTTCGATTTTTATACGTCTACAGAAAATACTCATCAGATTAATCAAGTTTTGCTAAAGCGCCATTTCCATATAAGTTATAGTGTAGCTGGTCTCTTGGAGTCATTCATCAGATGTTCCAGATCTTCAATTTTTATACGTCAGCAGAAAATGCTCATCAGGTTGAACGACTTTTGTTAACGCACCATTTCCATATTTCTTATGGTTAAGCTGTTCTGTTATGGTTCTTCATCAGGTGTTCCAGTTTTCAAAATGAATTATAGCCTATATGTTGCCCAGGCTTAATAGCTATACAACAAAAAAAAGTTTCATTCAAATCCGTCCAGTAGTTTTTGCGTGAAACGCGTACATACATACAGACAGACAGACAGACAGACAAGAAATTCCAAAAAAATTTTTTTGCTTTCTATTGTTCTTTTTAGGTGTCCCTCTATCCATTTTAGTCAAAAATACTAAATGTACAGACAATATATTTTTACTGTATTATTATATGTATAGATTATACTCCTCAGTCTCCTGTATAATCTGCCGCAGCGTATGTATGTGGTCTACAGTACTAAAGCCTTTTCGGAAACCGGCTTGTTCGGGAGGCTGGAAGTCGTCAAACCTGCGAGCGAGACAATTCGTAATGACTCTCGAAAACAGTTTGTAGACACTCCTCCCCACTACTTCCATATAAAATGGGCCGTTGTACCGGCCGGCCGCCGGCAGTATGCCCGGAAACGTCGAGGTGTGCGGACCGCTGCTGAGTGCACGGACTAATGGCACTCTGCTCAAACTTCTATTTATTATGTGTGTGAAGGAACATCAGTGAGTTGCATGTGATATACATTGCGTGCGGAGGCAGGGCACGCAACATAGCCGTATGAGGTACACTATATTTTTCCATTACATGTAATTTGTCATTAGATGGCGCTTTAATTAAATACTTTCCTTTAGTTCTCACGGCCTGCCACTAGATGGCACTTTACCGCGGACAAGTTCTTTCAATATTTTTTCACGAAAAATGTTCTTTTGAGTAATCCTAACTAATATTATAAATCCGAAAGTGAGTTTGTTTGTTACCTCTTCACGCTTTATCTACTGAACCAATCTTTGTGATATTTTGCTTACACATAACTGGAAGTACGGAGAAGGACATATTTCATCCGGGGAAAAAGCACAGTTCCCGTGGGAAATTCACGCGGGCGAAGCCGCCGGCAAAAGCTAGTAAATAAATAAATAAAAGAAAAAAGAGTTGAATTTTCTCGAAGCTTATCAAAGCGAGCCCATTTTATGGGAGCCATCCACCATTTCCGTTTATGCCATTTCCAAAGAGCATATAATCACTACGTTTATTTTTATTTCTATTTAATCTTTTTCGTGTGATAAATGTGCACATAATTATAAAAGCTCATAGCGCTACAGCTGCCGTAACTTGGAGCGTGTCCATCTCCTCGCCGCCGCTCGTCGTATCGTATCGTAACTAAATTAATCGAGAATGTACATGGTCGCACTCGTGTAGCGCTTCTCGTGTAGTGATGTGCCGTTTCCGAAATTTTCGAGAATTATTGGAAACGGTCAGGAAACGTTCTCGGAAATATTTCCTAGAATGGAAATTGTTGGAAAAGTACTTGAAATATATAAAAATTTCGAATTTTCTTTATGCAGTCGTCTTTATAATAAGAAGATTAATAATCATTGAAATTTTCACGAAAATCTGATGACGGGAAATACATATTTTCCAAATTCCCGAGAAAATTTCCAAGAAATTTTCGAGAAATTTCTTGCAAATTTCATTCCTGAGAATTTTTCTATAAGATTTCTTTAAAATGTTAGATCATTCTCAGAAAGTTAGTTCATATTTTGCAAACTTGAAGTTTTTTGTACAAATAATTATTTGAACCGCAATGTCCTCAGTATTTACTATGGACATTGCGGTTTTTGATTCTAGTAGACAGTAGACACAATTATGATGTACGAATTAAATGAATGTTTATTTGCAAATTTTATCCATTTATTTAACTGTTAAAGCATGTTAATCTAATGTTAGCCTCTCTTAATATTGTATTTGTACCTACAATACATGTACTTGAACCATAGAAGTAGGAAGTTTGTTCGGCGGCGCGGGCTCTTCCTACTTTTATGACTTGAACTAATATGTTCGGTTCGCTCCGCCATATTAAAATATGTCCTACCATTGCATGCCTGGAAGGGCAATCTGTTGAACCTGTATCTAACATTAAGACCAACTAATGTATATACACAGATATTGCAATAAATATTTTTGATTTTTGATTTTGATTTTAAAATGAAAACGACCAAAACTTTAAAATACCTGAGTAATATCAAATTTCAAATTCAGAAATAGACAAAGGAGGAGTTAAAAATAAATGAACTCATGGTTGGTACTATTGATATATTTTTAAGTTCAATACAAAATTGGGTTTTGTGAAAAGAAGAGGATGTTCAAATATACTCAACTGCATTCCAGTCACATAAACCGCTTTGGCATATGCCTTGTGAACTGTATTATGTAACAAGTTGAATAAATATAAGATGCTTTAAATATTCAAAAAATATAAGAAAATTCGAGACTTGTGTTGGGAGACTACATAAACAGCCAAGAGCCAGGTCAATCTGAAAAAGATCATTTTCCAATTTGACTCGACCGGGGATCGAACCCGGGACGTCTGGTGTAACAGTCCGGTATGATGACCACTTAGGTCATTTGT